>CM075817.1:29604531-30009531 GCA_037975025.1 Excoecaria agallocha | reverse complement strand
AGGGACCTAATGGTAATTTTCCATACAAATAAGAATTATGTGAGATTTAATAAGAAAAATAAACATAAAAGGCTTAAGTAGTAAATTAAGACAATAAAAGAATAAAATTTAATTAAATTAACTAAAAGTTACACTAAAGGGGTAAAATGGTAATTTTATTTAAATTAATTTGTTTAAATGAAAATTTATGTAGTTGTATCCACCAATAGACAACAATGTTGCCTAGTGCATGGTTTGCTTGACTTCATGTAGGGACAGCTACTGAAGGCTCAACAAAGTAAAAGCAAGGTGGCATGTACATGTAATACTTTTGTCGATATATATATATATGTGTGTGTGTGTGTGTGTGTGTGTGTGGATGATGATTGTATGACTGTGATACGATGATGGTTTATCATTGTTTTTAGAAGTGCTATGATTGCTACTGGAATATTGGAGATAGAGGTTGTCTTTTGGAAGTGCTATTTTTGCAAATTTATAGGTTTAGATAGCGCGGTTTATAAGCCATCATGCTTCCAAGACTTTTACCAAATGAATAGTAACCTTATGACGCTAAAATGAATTCAGGAACTAAGCGTTAAATGAAGCTATTTGCAAACAATGTAAAAGGTTAGCTAAATTGGTTACAATGTGACATCTCCAATAATACACAGTGTATAGAATTATAAATAATAGTAGGGTGTCTCATTCATGGTATCAGAGTAGGTTTAGGTGATCCTAAGATTGGAGTAAATGCATAAGTGCAAATGAATGTTTGAATCAATACATGTACATGCCATAAAGGAATAAGTGAACTCGATTAAGTGGGTGACCGATGCCAAGAGTGGAGCCTCTGCTAGTTCAGTAGTTAGTGAGATGACCCCTACTGGCTAGTCTAGTTAGCCTAGTCATCACACGCCGCCATCAGCTTCACAGGTACCTCCGCTAGCTAAACATACACCACCAAATTTTGTATGAATAACGGTGAATTTATTATATTAGCCGCTAGCTAAACAGGCCCCAGCTCCCCCATAGCCAGAACATTAAGTACCACCTCAGTCACTCAGAAAATCTATATTAGAACAGTTGAAAAAGTTAAGGGCTAAAAACTTTTATGGATGGGAATAATTAACTACTATAAAAGCCGAGGAGTGGTTGAATAAAATTAAAAGACTATTCGAGATCACTCACAACCACCTAAGGAGATAATAATTGCTTTGTCCTAGGGCCCTACATACATATGGTGGGAGACGGTATAACAATACACTCTAGTAGATCAATTGACATGGTCCTTCTTTCCTCAACAATTCAAAATAAATATGTAAGGAAGAAATACAAGTGGGCTATGGAAGAGGCATTTTGGTTACTGCGATAAGGCAATCAAATAGTATAGGAATATGATAGAGAATTTGAAAGACTTAATGCATACATGGAAGATTATAACATACCTCATGCAAAACTTTATCAGTTGTTTGAACGGGGATTTCACAACAAAATCAGGATAATATTGGCAACACACAAGTATACCAATATGAAAGCCTTGGTTGAAGCAGCCATGTGTATTGAAGCAATTAAGATGGAAAAAGCTAATAGATGGGCTAGATCATAGTAAAGAAGGAGACTTCCTATAAGGTCACCTAGTGGGCCTAGTAAGAAGTTTAGGGGTTCTACTACTCCCCTTCCAGGTTCAACAGCTACCTCAGCTCCTAGTAAAAAGTCCATTGCTCGAGCTGCTTCTATAGGTAGTGGCACCCCAGGGATCTAGGAGTTATGATAACCCTGTATGTAATAATTATCGTAGGAGACATCTAGGTGAATGTTAGAGGCTTACAAGAGCTTGTTTAAGATGTAGCTCGAAAGATCATTTACAAAAAGACTACCCACAAGCATAGGCTATTACTTTGATTGAGCTTTATTTCCAAGAATTTGATGTAATCCTGGGGATGGATTGGCTCCATAAACATCAAGTACTGGTTGATTGTTGAACAAAATGAATTACATTGAAGACCCCTACGGGGTAGGAGATCACTATTATGGAGGAAAGCTCTAATCCCTTGTCAAATATTATCCTAGCCATTGCCATAAATAAATGTATTCAAAAGGGATGTTCAACTTGCTAAGCTTATATGGTAGAAGTTAAATAATAAAATTCTAATGTCAGTGATGTTCCTATTGTGCATGAGTTCCCTGACGTCTTTCCTAATAATTTACTAGGACTGCCACTTGAAAGAAAAGTTGAATCCACCATTAATGTGATACCTAGTACTGCTTCCATTTCGATAGCTTCTTATCACATGGCACCCATAGAGTTGAAAGAATTGAAAACTCAGTCGTAAAAGTTACTCAATAAAGGATTCATCCATCCCAGTATCACTATGAGGAGCTCTAATACTATTTATAAAAAAAGAAGGATAGATCATTACAGCTTTGCATTAACTATAGATAGCTAAATAAAGTCATAGCAAAGAAAAAATATCCTTTACCTAAAATTGATAACTTGAAGAGTGCAGTTGTGTTTTCCAAAATTGACTTGAGATCGAGATATCACCAGCTTTGGTTAAATAAGCAAATGTACCAAAAATAGTGATAGAGAACATGCTACTAGTCACGAGTCTCAAGCCCATAAGCCCACAGTGTGAGGAGTCTATGCAGGGGTAGTTATGCAGGGGTAGCCAATAAAAGGAAAGGAAGAGGTGTGTGAGGGGGTCATGAAGAGGAATTATTTGTTATTAGTGTTTAGGGAGTGAGGGAAAGGATTGAACAAAACCAGGAGGCTGTTCTTCCTAGTAGCTGAGGGCCCTTACTATTATTTTCCATTTGTTCTTTTCTTTTTAGAAAGAAACATAAAGCTATATTGTATTGATTTCTTAATACATCAATACATAGTTTTACATTTTCCATTCTTGTGAAGTTGTTTGGTTGATTGATTATCTGTATTCTTATCATTAGTCTGACCTCCCGGATGCAAAACTGTCAGATACCAATGGAGAAAAGATACCAAGCTCTCTCATCTCGAGTACATGAAAATGAACATCGGATAGGAGAACTAGCAGAATGTACCTAGGAATTAACTAAATTTGTAACCAAACTACAACAGAGTATCCAACATAATGCTCGCATGATGCAACAATCCTTGGAAAAGGCGTATAGTTCTCTTTAGGAAACAATGCTAGACAAAAGTGAGATTAATCAAGGATAAGTCTCAAATTCGTAAATAAACCACCGTGTCCACACAAACCATGAAGCTGATCCATTCGAAAATCAAACAGATTTGAAGCAAGGGGGAGCTTCGAAGTACTCATTGAAGTCGGCGAGCAGGTGGATGCTACCTCTCCAGATCTTCTTGAATTACGATTTATGGGATACTTAAACAGGGGGTTGAAGGATGAGGTGGAGGATGTGGTGAAGGTTTACAAGCCGACGAAATTGGTGGAAGCTATGAGACTTGCTTGCTCTATCAAAGTACATTTGCAAACCGGCCAATAGGGGATGGTGTCATTGGAGTGGGTGCAGAGCTCGGTGAAGGAGAAGGAGCTGATCTTCACGTTGGCCTCCAATATTGGACTTAAAGGGGGTTCTAAGAGATTTGGGACATCTCAGTTGCAACCCAATTTTGTTTTTGGGTCAAGCCCAAACAAGCATCCAGCCTATACTTCAAATAGCCACTCTACATCTCTTTTTGTCTTGTTAGAATCAAATTGAGGGGAAACATAAGGCTAGAAGTTCGTCACCTCACCAAGATCGAGTGGAAAGAGAGAAGGAAAAAAGGGTTTTGTTTCCAGTTGGGAAAGATAGATGAGTTTTATGAAGTGGAAAATGAAGAAGACAACCAGGTAGATGGTGAATGCATTATAATATATCTAATTAACCTTCACCATCAAGGGAATGCTATAGTAGCACACATCAGGGAGTTGAATACCATCAAATTGATGGGAACCACCAACGAGATTCCTACTCTGATGCTAGTGGATAGCGGCACAGCGCACACTTCCAATTTGCCAAAGCTATTATCGGTGTTGGAATTTTAGGTTGCTCCCTCTCTAGTTCCAATACATACCTTTGGATCTTCAACTAAGTCATATAGTTCTAGACATGGTAGAAAGTCCCATCAGCTTACTTTCTCCTCTGTAAGTTCACAATCATTAAAAGAGGAAGGAGAAAATAAAACTTACTCATTTGAGGATCATAATCATGAGATTAGTGAAAGCATGCATTTAGAGATGGAGTACAATTCTGATAGAGCATGGTATGACAGAGAAGAAGGCAGCATAATGTTTGATGCTGATAGTTCATCATTGTATCTGAAGGATAAGGATTCATTCAAGAAAAAAGAGGTAGAATTGGCCAAAAGACTAATCTAAAAAGATGGATCCAAAATGTCACTTGCTAAAAGCAAGATGTTATCTCAGCTTATTGCTGATAATGCTCAATGGAAGGACAGATAACTATTACGGTTAGGAGCTGTTAGAGGTATTAAAGTGCAGACAAAGTTCGATGATTAGGACAAATGCAAAGTTATTCTTCTTGTATATGATACAAAGCCCTCTTTCCTTGATGAAAGAGTTGTGTTCACTAAATAAGCTGAGCCCATAATGCCCATAAAAGATCCCAATTCAGATATGGCCATCATTTTTTGCAAAGGATCTACTCTGGTTAGAGAAATTCATGAGAAGTAGAGTATGAATAAGTCACACAAGCATTTTTGGGAGCTTGCTGGTTCAAAGTTTGGTGACATTCTTGGTGTTAAGAAGATAGCTGTATAGATTGATGCTAATACTGTTGTGGTGGGTGAAGAAGGTGAATTTGATTTTAAGGAAGATGCCAAATTTTCACAGCATTTGAAAAAAGAAGAAGGTGTAAGTGACTTTGCGAAGTCAAAAACCATTGCAGAGCAGCGGTAATATCTGCCTATATATTCAGTGCGAGATGACCTATTATAAGCGATTCGTGAAAATCAGGTCATTGTCATTATTGGTAAAACTAGTTCAGGAAAGACAACTCAACTGACACAGTATCTCCTTGAAGATGGCTACACAAAAAATGGCATAGTGGGTTGCATCTAAGGCATGTGGCAGCCATGAGTGTTAAAAAAAGAGTTAGCGAAGAGATGGAAACTGAATTAGGGGATAAAGTTAATTATGCCATTCATTTTGAAGATGTGACTGAGGCAAACACCATAATTAAGTATATAATTGATGGGGTGCTTTTGCGATAGACTCTAAAAGAATCTGACCTTAGTAAGTATCGAGTCATTGTGATGGATGAAGCGTATGAGAGATAGTTAAGTACAAATATGTTGTTTGGGATACTGAAAAAGGTAGTTGCTCAACGGTGTGACTTTAAGCTCATTGTGACGTTAGCAACTTTGAATGCTGAGAAATTTTCAATTTCTAATTTTTCACATCCCAGGAAGAACATTCCCTGTCAATATCTTATGTAGTAAAACTCCTTGTGAAGATTATGTTGAAGCTATTGTAAAGCAAGCCATGACCATCCATATTACCAGTGCTTCAGGTGACATTCTTATATTCATGACTAGCTAAGATGAGATTGAAGAAGCTTGTTATGCTCTTGCGGAGAATTATTGGGATACATTATTGAAAAACATAAGGGATGCTTCATACGCAACACAATCTCTTGAGTTGCTTAATTTTTTAACCTTTAAGAGTTCGAAGAGCCCTTCAGTGCCCCTTCATGGATTCAAATTCCACGACTGTGGATGTTCCAGATAGCAATCTCTCTGCTGTTGGTATCAGAGATAGTGCTTTAATTGGTAGTGCTCCTTAAAATCTTACTACTTCTGGCAGCCCGACAGTGTATCAGGCAATGTTGATGGATTTAAGGAGAAATCTTGAAGCCAATTTTCTCGGCATCTCCACTTCTGTCTTGAGGACAAGCCTGCTTCCCCACTCGATGGCAATGATAGAGAATGTGCTACTAGTCACGAGTCCTAAGCCCACAAGCCCATAGTGTAGGGAGTCTATACCAGGAAGCCCAAGAAGTAGATAGAAGGAAAGGCAAGCAAGTGAGCTGGCACAAGAGTTAGTTATGCAGGGGTAGCCAATAAAAGGAAGGGAAGAGGTGTGTGAGGGGGTCATGAGGAGGAATTGTTTGTTATTAGTGATTAGGGAGTGAGGGAAAGGATTGAACAGAACCAGGAGGCTTTTTTCCTTGTAGCTGAGGGCCCTTGCTATTATTTTTCGTTTGTTCTTCTTTTCTTTTTAGAAAGAAACAGAAGCTATACTGTATTGATTTCTTAATACATCAATATACAATTTTACATTTTCCATTCTTATAAAGTTATTTGGTTGATTGATTATCTGTATTTTTATCAGATAGCCTTTCATACTCGATATGGTTATTATGAATTCCTGGTCATGCCATTTAACCTCACTAAAACACTAGCGGCATTCATGGACTTGATGAATCACATCTTTCATCCATACTTGGATCAGTTCATGGTGGTATTCATTGATGATATCCTAGTGTATTCAAAAACTCCAGAAGAACATGATGAGAATTTGAGAATTAGGCTATAGACATTGAGACATAAACAATTGTATGCTAAATTCAGCAAGTGTGACTTTTGGCTTAATGATATTACCTTCCTTAGTCATATGGTATTAGTAGAAGGGATCAAGGTCGACCATAAAAAGATCGAAGCTATATTAGAGTGGAAACTACTTTAAAATTTCATTGAAGTATGGAGTTTTATTAGTTTAGCTATCTATTATAGATAGTTTGTACAGGGGTTTTCTATGATAGTTGCTCCCCTTACCAAGCAACTAAAAAAGAATGCTAGGTTTTAGTGGACTGATCGATGCCAGGAGAGCTTTAAAAGATGAAGAACATGCTGACTGAAGCCCATATTCTTACACAACCCACTTTAGGCAAATCTTATGTTATTTATAATGATGCTTTTAGAAATGGGTTTGGATGTGCATTAATGTAGGAAGGCAAAGTTGTAGCTTATGCTTCTAAACAACTTAAACTCATGAAAGAAAGTATCCTACTCATAATTTGGAATTTAGAACAATTGTATTTCACTAAAAATTTAGAGGCACTACTTGTATGGGGAAAAGTGCTACATCTACATTGATCATAAGAGTCTGAAATACCTATCCACCCAGAAAGAACTCAATTTAAGGTAAAGGCATTGATTTAAGCTCATCAAAGATTACAACTATTTAATTGACTGCCATCTTAGCAAAGAAAATTTTGTAAAAAATGCACTCAGAAGGAAACATTTAGTAGCCTTAAAAGCTATGACGATTACATTGACCACAGCTCAGGATGGAGTACTGATAGCTTAAATGCATCTTAAACCCAATTGGTTACAGCAGGTGAAAGCCACATAAAGATAAGATGAATGTTTAGCCTCCATCATTTCTCAAATACAATCAGGAAAAGGCAGTGAGTTCTCCTTTGTTAGAGATGACTGCTTATATTACAAAGGAAGAGTATATGTCCTAGATAAGGCAAAATTAAAGAAGAATATCTTAGCAGAAGGTTATAATAGCAGTTCCGCCATGCATCTAGGTAGTAACAAATTGTATCAAGATTTAAAGGCAATTAATTGTTGGCTTGGAATGAAAGTGGGACCACATCACTATGGATTTTATGTCTAGCTTACCACTCACCAGGGGGCAACATGATTCTATTTGGTTGATAATTGATAGACTAACATAATTTGCACACTTTATACTAGTAAAATATAATTTTCCATTAATCAGACTGGCAAAAATTTACATTAGTGAGATTGTGAGACCATATGGTATTCCTTCCTCTATCATCTCGGATAGAGATTCTCGATTCACATCTATATTTTGGATGAAATTTCAAAAAGAATTAGGAAATCACTTGGACTACAACACTACTTTTTATCTATAAATAAAAAGGTGGACAATTCGAGTGAGTGATACCAATACTAAAAGATATGCTAAGGTGTTACATTATATAGTTTAGCAGCAGTTGGGAGAAATATCTTTCATTAGTAGAGTTCATATACAATAATAGCTACCATTTCAGTATCAAAGTGGCACCATTTGGAGCATTATATGGAAGGAAATATAGGACTCCCCTATGTTGGAACGAGCTTAGTGAAAGTAAGCTAGTGGGGCCAAATTTAATCAAAGAAACCGTGGAGAAGGTAAAGTTGATCAAACATAATCTAAAAGCTATAGCAGATAGATAGAAATATTATGCAGAATTAAAAAGGAAAGACATAGAATTCAATATAGGCAACAAGTATTCCTGAAGGTTTCACCATAGAGTAAGATTTTGAGATTTGGTAAGAAAGGCAAACTCAACCTTAGGTTCATCAGTCCATATGAATGTTGCAACAGGTAGGACCAGTTACTGACAGGTTGAAGCTACCATCAGAACAAGAAAATATTCATGATGTATTCCATGTATCTATGTCGAAGAGATACTGATTAGATCCTTTTCATGTCATAACACCGAAGGAAGTTCAGCTTTAACAAGATTTATCATATGACAAAGAACCAGTGAGAATCCTTGCTAGAGAAGTTAGACAATTGAGGAACAAATAGATACCACTTGTCTAAGTACTCTAGACATGCCATAATGTGGAAGAGGCAATCTGGAAATCTGAGGAAATTATGAGAAAGCAATAGCCACAGCTTTTCTATTCAATTATGTTTCAAGGATGAAATTTTTATACATGGGGGAGAAAATAACACCCCAAAATTTGCATCTAACATGCATAGTACATTTTAGTGCATGAACAATAACCTTAGGATAGTTTTTGGTGTGATTATAGTAGTATAATATAGTAAAATTTAAAAGTGTTTGAGTGTTAAATGTGCTTAGCCTAAAGTAGTACTAGGATGGGTGACTTGGTGTGAAGTTATAATTAACCACTAAAAGAGAAAATAGATATTAAATGGAGTCCAGTGGTATAATTTGAAGAGAATTTGAGCTTAAATAGGTCCTCAAAATAGATAGTGAAGATTTTACTTGGTACCATTAATTAGGTTGACCATAATGTTAATTGAGTCTTAAAATATTCTAGAGACTTTCAAAAATTATTTTGATCATATAGACCCGTTAGAAATAGCATAAATAGGCTATTGGAAGGGAAAATTAATTTTTTTGATAGTTCTAAAATTTTAGGGTTTTGAAATGGCTGATTTTACCTATGGAGCTGGAAGCATAGCGAAAAGATGTCAGAATGACTAGAAATTTTAAAAGCATGTTTCATCATATGTTATTGAAAGCAGGTAAAATTTTAGAGCGTTTTGAGAAGTGAAACATAAATTTCAAAAAAATGATAAAAATTAGAGGTTAAATTAATCAGTGGGCTTAAATTCCATATTTAATTTATCTAAAGACATAAATGTCATTAGAAAAGGAGCCATGATCACCTATATGCATTAGTATTACATAAAAAGTGTAGAAACTAATGAAACCTCGACAAGTGGCTTAAAAAATAATCTATTTGATGAAATATTAAATGAAGGAATCTTGACCATTGATTTGGTAGACTTAAGAGCAGCCTAGAGAGGTTAAGAATCCTCTACAATTATGCCCAAAGATCTACCACCTTCCTCCACTTTTCTTCCAAAGTCCGAACCACCCCTTCTATTAGGTTTTCACCATTGTTTTCTTCATTTTTTCAACCTTCCACCAAATCTTAAGCCCTAATTTCACCACACGCACTAAAAAATATCCTTTTTACTTTAGAAATCAAATTGGAGCAAAAGGAAGCTTGGAAGTTAGAAATTTCTAGCGAGAGAAACTCACCATAATTAGGTAAATCATTGTGTTTTTGTTAGATTTAATTAGGGATTTTGGTATAGTTTTGTAGAGCATCTTTAGTATGGTTATTTAGTAGCATTTACATGTTAAAATACATAGCATAAACTTATGATTTTGTCCTTCGCAAATCCATCTTAAAGGTGATTTCTAAGAAAAAGAAAAGAGCAAAGAGGAGAAAAGGAAGGAAGAGGAGAAATATATGATTTCAAACTATTTTGAGGTTAGTGGATACAAAAATACACCTAATTTCATTTATTTCGTTGAAATTTATCCAAAAATTACATTATGTAACTATATGAACTTAAAGGGAAATGTGAAATAATTTTAGATAACACAATAAAATGATGCTTTAACATGAAATAAGTAAGAAATGAAGAAGAAATCAAGCATATAATAGAAGAACATACCTTGGAAAAATGAGGCCTATGTTGTACAATATGATAAATTGATAAATATTAGTATATTAAGCATGATATGACACCCTTACTCAGAAAATATACATACTTACAAATACTTATAGTATAGCCCTACAATAGTTAATTAAACAGCATTATACCTAATAATGCTACACCAATATTTTATAGAAACTTCAAACTTGTAGTAGGTTAACAGTACTGCTTAAGGTAACATTTACAAATAAGTCTTCTTAATCATTAAAATACTCAGCAAATTAAACATTTAATCATACAAAATTTCCAACACAACTATAAGTATAAAATGAGGACTGCACATTTCTAGTCTTTCTCTCCTGTGTTGGGCAAACCACTACAATTATCAAACCAAAATTGAAGCCTAACCTATTAATCTATATGGATAAAATAACACATGCTAAGCTATAAAAGCTTAGTTGGGAACCTATAACAAATAGACAACATCTTACTCATTAAAATACAGTACTAAATTAGTAATATAGTACTATTCTAATTCTTCTTCTATTACACATGTAAACTTGATACCAATGGCTTAATTTCAAAATTCAATTACTTCACTAGTATGAAATCACATATATTAGTACAATTAATGTTAAGCAAGGAATGTATAGTTACGGGAGACACTTTTATAACCAAAATAATCATTATCAGTTTTCACCATGCATAAATACAATATACTATGTCTTACCTTTCTTACATAAAATATGGATTGAAGTTACATTAATGTTTTCATACATAAAAAAATGAGACACTCATTTATTCTAGATTAGGTTGTTATACAAACTATACATTAATTTCTTACTAGGATATATACATGTTATCAAATATAAGCTTATGATTTGCATATAAAAATCTCATATATACTAGCACAATTGATTAATAACATATTAGTATTGTATAAGTTCACACACATAACTTTTAGGTCACATGAAAACATATGTTACTAAAATGTCCACACACAATACAAGTATGAAACCTCCTTTCCATATTAAGCAACAAAATCTCATATTAACATAAAGGTTAATTATAAATCACTATACTCTTTACTTGACATTAAGCCTGCACATTTCTAAAGAAGTGGATAATGGGCTAATAATTATACCTACCGATACCAGAACACACCCGAAGGTATGAAATCAGAACAAATCTGAAGATAAGAAATCAGAATATATCCGAAGATAAGAAATTAGAACATATCCAAAGCTATGAAATCAAAACATATCCAAAAATATGAAATCAAAAAATATCCGAATATATGAAATCAGAACATATCCGAATATATGAAATTAGAACATATCCAAAGATATGAAATTAGAAGGCCCAACGGGGTCAAACTATCACAACAGCTATAAATTACCCTTATAGGCATGCCCATCTATCCACAACCTAGACATAAATGCAAGTAAAGATTCCTCATTTCATTATCTTCAATACTCTATCAATCAATCCATACATGATATCATTTAGCAATAAATAGAGTAACATACAATACTTATTCATAGATCAATACCTTATGAACTTAATAGTTCAAGCCTACACGGGTGTGAACTTTTAACACTTGAAGTCCATATAAAGGTTTATACAAGTTTACATAAATCTTTGAGTATAACAACATATACTTACACATATATAAACCATTTGTGAACATGTTATTACTTACAGATTTTAGCTTGAGCAATCTATAGTTGTATTCAACTTAGAGACATATAAATATAAAGATGTTACTAATTAGCAATACATGATTACGCATTATGTCAATTTATAATCATAATAACACCTATTATCTTATATAGGTACTTCACTGATTATGGTTTTATAATGCCTTTTGTAGAACAATAGCTAAATGACAACAATATATATGAATATCATCATATAATAAAGTACATTTACACTCTTCACTGCTAAATAATCAACTTTATAATCCCTTTTTTTATAGTCAATCAGGCCACCAAAATGCCATAACTATACGTCTTTTATGTAAGCATTCTTGTTGAGTTCTTAACAAACCTCACATACCAAACTAAAAAGTTTCTCACGAAACTTATAAGATTGCAACTCAACATTTTATTACAAAGGCATTAATCCAAAATCATTCGATACTATATTAACTCATTTTGATGAATATTCACAAAGGAAACCAAGCTTAATTTAATACACTGTAGCATCCTTTATAGATAATTGATATGGTTTTAATCCTTTTTAATCCAAATATTCACTATTACCATGTTATTCAAGATGTAAACAATTACATGTTAACCATTTAGAATTAAGCTAGGTAACTAAGTATATTTTGATTGTTATATGGGAAATTATGGTCAAGTAACCTATCTTATACCATAGACTATTAAACAACAAACCATGTTAATACTCTGCATCTATACATTAAAAAGGATGAATTTTAACTGCATTAAGACACTCAATATGTCAATATAGGTGTTTATAACCCAAGGAAGTAATATAGCTTAGGTGAGAGTCTTACCAACCTAGTTGAGAGTTAAAGGAGCTTAGGTGACTAGTATGTTAACTTGAGTAAAAACAAATCACGATATAGAAGGATAGAAGAATATAGTTTGGATGAGTGGAGTAATGCACTTAGGAGAATATTCAAAATCATGTATGAAGTTGTTCTTTTACGATTTAAGTGAGGAGCAAACAAAGTCCACTCATTACCATGCATACTACTTTCATTATCAGACCAGTACCATTCTTATTCTTGAATGAGTGCCAATTAAACCTTAGGTGAGTGTTTTATAATCTTAAGTGAGTGCTAGCTATTCTTGGATGAGTAACTTATTCATTTTTGGTGAGTGATAGAGCCCTAAGCTAAGAGAAGCTTCACTTTTAAAAGAAATAAAGCAAAGAAGAAGCAAAGGGATGTCACTCGGCTAAGTGATTAAAACACTCGGGAGAGTGCCAAGATACTTAGGAGAGTGTTGTTCTCACTCGGTTGAGTGACTTGAGTACCAGAATACTTGGGAGAGTGTTCTTCACATTCGACTGAGTGACTCTTCTCGGCCAAGGAGAATTGAACTCCCACAAAACTAATTTAAGTCCAAAAATTCCACTTGTATATACCCAATAGCTTGATAATATCTCATTTTTTAGCAATTTTACTTTTAATATCTATAGAATTCTTCCTTATTAACACTTTATAACCTCAACAATAACTCATTTTAAAGATTACCTCAAAAAGTAAAACAAAACAACATTACAAATTTCAAGAATAAAATGAAGTATTTAACTTGTATTTCTGCAAGCTTCTCCCTCAATTTCATTAAAACCAAGTTCAACCTCAACTTCACTAATAAATAAAGTTCACTATTCTTTTGATATTACAATAATCACTTGGGAAATCAAACTAAAATTCTATAACACTTACTCCACCTTAAGTCAATTCAACTCAAGAATTACGTATGCAAAAGCTGATATCTCAGTATCACCATGATTCTTTTGTTTTTAAAGATTACCAGTTTCTTATAATAAATCAAATACATGTAAATCTAGATTCATGCATAATTCCTATACCTGCATGTCATCTTTAAACACATCTTTCTCAATCATAATTGCTTCAATACTCTTGTTTTAGATTACTTTTTAAGCTCAAGATACAACCTCCCTTAATTCCAATTCCATAAATTAAATCCATGATAAAGAGAAGAAAAATCAAAGACATAATGTAACAAATATCTATCATTCAAATTAAAATGTAATGTAAGTTCTATTTTATAATTAGCAAGTTGATCAATTGTAAAAAAGTAAAATAAGTAATGTAACAAATATCTATCAATCAAATTAAAATTAACTTATTTCTTTTTATTGTTTTTAATAGGCAAGACATAATGGCATGGGTAATGATTGCCTATAGCTGTTGGCTAAAAAACTTTTAAGATTTGTCAATATATGCAAAGTGTGTTTTGTGAATGGTTACAAGTTTCACATAATGGGACATGCTTCTATAAAAGCTACAATGAATAGTAAAGTTTGCATTCAAGGTTCTAATTATAGTGAATCTATACTAGGGGATTACTATGGAAGATTAAAGGAAATTTTAGAGTTAGAATACCCAGGATTCGCAATTAAAAGATTGGTTTTATTTAATTGTGAATGGTTTGATAACACCCCTAATGTTGGAACTAAGGTGCACGAAGGATACAAACTTATTGATGTACATAGTCATCGTCGATACAATAAGTATGAGCCATTCGTGCTAGCAATGCAAGAAACTCAGGTGTATTACATGTCATATCCTAGCAGATGAAGGGATAAAGTTGACTAGCTTGTAGTTGTGAAGGTAAGGCCTAGATCAATGTTTGATTTGCTAGATGGTGATAAAAGGACACATATTGCTTTTCAAAAAGATGAAGCAGAAGCACAAGATCTCGATGCCACAAATTTGGAAGAGGAACTGCAATTCCTCAATAATTCAAATAGGGTTTTATTAGAGCTTGATAAAGATGTTGAAGAAGATGAGGAACCAGAATTGACCTTATCAAGCAATGACTTTAGTATCGATGAAGAGAATGATTATCATTCTACTGAGGATAGTGAATAATTTTGTATATGTTAATATAGTGGGCAATGATTGCATTCTCTTATGACTAACATCAATATGTATCTTATTTATTTATTTATTTTTTAGATATGTCAAAAAGAAAGAATGTGTGAGTAGCAGTGGTTCACGAAGTTAATGTACGGCATAATCCTTTCACCATGGTACTTGTAAAGAAAGTAGGAGGGAGACAACGATCGAAGTAGCCTTCATCTAGTACACCTCCATAACATCCAATGGTGCAACCACCGATAGCAAATAGAAATGCATCTCCTCTGCCTTTGACTCCAACTGATGAATAAAATCCACTTGATACGATACCTCAAATGCACAGCAATAGAATCTACACATGACAGTGGAGATTCACAACACTTTGCTAATGAAGATTATGATGATGGAACTCTTAATCCAGAAGAAATTATCATCGATAAATCTAGAAAGGTAAGAGTCACTATTCGAGATGGAAAGTGAGAATTAAAAAAATTTAACTATTTTATTATTGATGATTCAAGGAAATTAAGGCATAGTCCATGTTTTTAAGCAAACCATTTCTTATTTATATTAATTGTTATTTTCTATTAACATTATTGATGTATTTATCTTTTTTTTATTCTATTTAGATTTTTAGATCCAAAAAGTAAGTTTTCTAACAAGATGCATAGGAATTTTTATCTACATAGTTACATTGCTTATTTCTTGCATTTCTTATAATTAAGCTTATACTTGTTGAATATGGATGTAGAAATTTTTCTATTGGGACCCATTACAAGAACAATTGGTCAAGTTTGTTTGGAAGAAGAAGGCAGCTATTAGATATGCTGATTTTATCTTTAAGATAAAAAAGAGAAACTCTCGTCCAAATTATGTGCCAAAGTCTGTTTGGACCTCATGGATAGAGATGTGGAGTCATCCAGATATTGTCAATATATCAAAATGAAATTCAAAAAATAGAAGTTGTGGTGATGAAGATGTAGCTCCCTTGTCATGTCATGTTAGAGGGTCTGTCTCGCTCGTCGTGCATATGAAACATTTGGTAAGTGTTGCAACTTTCTTAATAATGATCAATAAGTTGATGTGGAAGCTAATTCTAAAATGGAATATGCTTGAATTGATGACTAGATAAGTTGCTTTGAGACCTAGAAGTGGCCAAATTCAATGTTATAAATGTGTTGATCTTTATAGAAGTGTAAATGTGAATTTTTAACAGGTTTGACTATTTGGATTTTTCTTAATTTTAGGGGAAATGCTGCCAAATTTATATAACATCTGAGTCTAATTTTTTAAATTTTCATCTTTTACTGTATTTTAGGCTAAAAAGAATCGACGATGGCCTACTGCCTATGAAGTCTTTTTGCACACTTATATAAAAAAAGAATGATGGACATTCTTTTGTTAATAATAGATGCATGGTGATATATGTAAGTGTAACACCCTTATCACTCCGACAAACGGAACAGTGCACAAATCGGTAAATTTTTTTTTTGAAGTCGCTAATAAGGTCCATAATTCTAACAATAACCTATATGGTCGATGACCTATAACTGTCTAAAGTTACTATTCATTTGACAAAAATCCGGTAATATGACGGCTAGAAAATTGACTAGCCCACCTGAAAAGCAGACAACACACAGCCTCTCAGAGGCACAAAACTTCTATAATCTCAATTCATTCATCCACTTCACTTCACTTCAACAATTATTTTAAACACATATATATCATCTTATGCTTCCTCAAACATATAAACAAACATGTCAATATCCAGCTTTTACATAACCACACTAAAGTCTTATTTACTTCTGCTGTAATAATACAATAATATCTCTTATATACATGCCAAAACATACAAAATACACAAAGCACTAATTTCTCTTTTCCAAGCATTGTGCATCATTGCTCCAACTCTTCCATACCTGCACGCAAAAAAACTCTACGCGCTGAGCACATACATGCCCAGTGGTGATTAACAATCCTATTACTTTCCTAAGTCTTTAAATATCTCATTAATATAATAATTATTCAATTAAAATTTATACTTACTACTAGGTACCTTTATTTAAAGAAATCACAAATAGGCAATTCAAATTTACTAATAACGACGCATTCCTATTCATTTTTTTCTAACTTTAAAAGTTCTTTCAATTAAATCCCTAAATTTCCATTTATTTCCAATTTTGCCCTTTTACTACTATATTTATCGAATTGCCATTGTATTCATTTATTTTCAATTTTTAATGTAGAATATTACTTATAATTCATTCTTTTCTTCTTATTTTTAGTAATTTTATGTAATTACATGTAAAATTTCATTTTAGTCCCTAAGTCCAAAAGCTTCATTCTTAACATTGTTGAGGCACTAGATTACCATTTTACCTTTATTTTTCATTTATCACTTATAATTCCATATTAGTTACCAAGTTTGGCAAAATTACCATTTTGCCCCATAACTTTTATTTTCTTTCATTTAAGCCCTTTTTCCACTTTAAACTTTATTTTTATCATTCTTTTCATTTCTTTTAACTTATTATCACTTTCATGCCCCTAGTACAGTACCGACAGAAATTTTTAGACTGGATACTCGGGACGTGGACTCCATGGGCCACATACAGACTGAAAAATGATCTCAAAGACCACTTTTCACAGAACAAATATCAGATACAGACAGAAGCCATGGAGATCAGTGATCCTACCATAGCTAAGCAAGTCGCCATGACTTGCACCGCGGTACAGATGTCCCTGTGGCTAGCCAATTATATCCTGAGCTAGGCTTTTACTGTCAGACTATTTCTAAGGGCACAATTTCACGTGATTTCATTTATTTAACCCCTTTTTCTTATATTTTTATTTCTTTTCCATTTTACATAATTACCAATTAGGCTTTTCACACCACTTATGAATTATATCACCATAATTGATCACCATTATTCAATTTCTCGTCAAATTACACATTATTTCTTGATAATCCATCAAAGTCATTACTTACATAATCAAACTTTTACCTTTAAAATATTCTTTAAATTCATAAAAATTCCATAAAAATTCCTACATGTGTTATTTCATCTCTAATATTATTTTGAGGCTTAATTTCATCAAAACCCTTAAAATACATATCATTTTCCTTTAAAGCACACTTTGGCCACTTAAGGAAGTTCACTATACATGCCTTTAAAAATTCATTTAAGCATTCATTCATGCATATTTAAGGTCTAATTACACTATTCTAACTTCAATTTCATTTATACAACATTTTACCATTTTAGAGTTAGGTTACATAAAGGAATTTAACTTGAAATTAAGGAAATTAATGGGATTTATTAATCACTTACCTTTTCTTTTGGCTTAAGGATGCTTAAACCTCTTTATCCTTGCCTTTAACTTGTTTGGATGGCTCTCCTCCTTGAAATCCTATATAAACCGAATTTTTAAGCCATCACAACACAATGTTCTTGACCTCAAGTGCTAAAATTAATACTAAAAATGAAATCTAGACACCTTAAAATACTAAAAAACACCTTAAAACAAAATTAAACCCTTTGATTTCCATCTACTAAACCTCTAAACTTCCCTCTTTCATTTCACTTGCTTTAATCCTTCAAAATAAAGATTTAAGGCTGGATTAATGATCTCAAGGGATGAAATTAAGGGTGAGATGCTTGAATATCAAAGAAAATCAAGCAAGATTGAAGAAATTTTGAGAGAGAAGAAGAGGAAGAGGGTTCGACTATGGGAGAGGGAGAGGATGGAGCTGGAAGATGCTAGAAATTTTTAGATCCAACTCTCTTATATAGGTCTCCAAATGGGCCAAAAATGGGCTAATTCCAAGGGGCCTAACTATTTTAACTTCAAGGCCCATTAACCACTTTTCAAAGGCCCAATTAAAAATCTCCCACTTCCTCACCTAAATTTCATTCAATTTTAATTTCATCATTTTTAAAACATCAAAAATAGGTAGGGTACAAATTTTTGGCTCAATCGGAGTCCGTTACTGGTCCGATTCAACCCAATCGGTCCGATTCGACAACTGTCGACATCTTCAAAAAATTCATTTTTTATACCAAAATATTCTATGTGAAATTTTATTGAGAACTGTAAAATCTAGTAATTTTTAGAGTCCATTTTCTATTTTTTAAAGATTTATGCAAAATCAAGTCACATTCCCTACCAAGGAAATTGACTCGCTACCTTTTTCGTATTTTTAATTTTTGGAGACCTATTTGACCTCGATTTCACTTCAAATTTCAACCCCGGACTCACCATGCCCAATACTTTCCGATGGTCAAATAAAAAGATTTTTCACTTTCGGATCCGATTTATGGCTCGAGTGCACTATTCACCATTGGAATTTACTGTTTACGGCCAGGCTGGTGTTGAGGTCATTACAGTAAGTGTTAATTGATTGATTGTAGATGTCAATATACATATAATTATAATGCATATTATAAGAATTTATTGAGCTTCATTGTAATTTTTAATATGGATTTTCAGGATAGAATTATGCAGCTTAGGTTGGAGAGATCTCAAAGTGAAGGTGAAAACATTGATGAGAATCAGATACACTTGGATGCAGTAAGGGGTACACAGAGAGGACAAGTGTATGGACTTGGAGCTATAGAAAGTCGGTATTATATAGAGGTTAGCACATCTCATTCTTAGTTTGCTTTCTAAGAACATGCTACAAGATAAATGGAGGAGAGGTTTGAGCAGAATCTATCCACCATGAGGACTGAGCTTCAAGTTCAGATTTGTGTTGAGATTGAATAAGAGATAGATCGGCATGTAGAGCAGCAAGTGGAGCAATGGTTTGGACTAATCCAGTAGTAGATGGAGATGCAGCAGCAACTTTTCCAGCAGCAGATTAAGGAGTAGATGCGCCTATTGACATCTCATACTGATAGGACTGATAGTTAAAGTTTTCACTACATTTACTCATTGAGTCATAGATATTATTTTTCTTATATTATAGTTATAACTATATACTAAGACATTTGTACATCATTTGTTACTGCAATATATGCATTTATTTTTTTGGATATACAATTAATTTAGATATGCACTTGTAAATAACCTATTTTTTAATGATATATATATATATATATTGAGTAATCTAAATATAAATTTATTATTTGTAGTTTATTATTTGAATGATTAAATCTTTATATTAATTTAATAAATTAAAAAATAATTTCAATTTATCGATGGATTAGCATGTTTGGATAGTTGCTATTTAGCTACAATTTAGCCATAACATAATTCTAGCTAACTTTATGAGAGTACATTAGCGACAAAATATTTGATGCTAAATAAAAGGAAGTGACGAATGTATTGTTGTCGTAAAATTTAGCAAGAATATTGTCATAGCAATACAGCAACGATTGAACTATAGTAGCAAAAATGAACGTGAACAATGTCGTAGCAAATTTGCGACAGATATACTATTGTTGCAAAATTAGCATGAACAATGTCATAGTAAAGTTGTGATGATTAAATTGTCATCGCAAAAATTAGCATGAACAATGTCGTAGCAATTTTGCAACAAAAATATAGTCGTCACAAAATTTTGCATGAACATTGTCGTAGCTATTTTGCAACGAATATAATGTCATCGCAAAATTTAGCTAGAACGTTGTTGACGCAAAATGGAGACAAATATTTAGCGAAAATGCTTTGTTCTCGCTAAAATTTGGCGATGGCTTTTTCTTGTCGCTAAATTCTACTACAATGAATTTTATTTCAAAAAGAAGGTTGTCGCTAAGTGGTTGCTAAATTGATTTAACAACGAAAAAACACCAGTTAGCGATGACTTTTGTCATCGCTATTTTGGATTTTTTTAGTAGTGATGCTATCATTTAGCAATAAATAGAGTAACATACAATACTTATTAATATATCAATTACATATTAACTTGATATCTCAAGCCTACATGAGTATAAACTTTTAACATTTGTAGTCTATATAAAGGTTTATAGAAGTTTACATAAATCTTTGAGTATAACAACATATACTTACACATATATGAACCATGTGAACATGTTATTACTTACAGATTTTAGCTTGAGCAATCTATAGCTATATTCAACTTAGAGACATATAAATATAAAGATGTTACTAATTAGAAATACATGATTACGCATTATGTCAATTTATAATCATAATAACACCTATTATCATGTGTATGTATTTTACTGATTATGGTTTTATAATGCCTTTTATAGAACTATAGCTAAATGACAACAATTTATATAAACAATATATATATATATATGAATATCATCATATAATAAAGTACATTTACACTCTTAACTGTTAAATCACTCATCAACACCATAATCCCTCTTTTATAGACAATTAGACCACTAACATGGCTAACTATATGTCTTTTATGTAAGCATTCTTGTTAAGTTCTTAACAAACCTCACATACCAAACTAAATAGTTTCTCATAAAACCTATAAGATTACAACTCAACATTCTATTACTAAGGCATTAATCAAAAATCATTCAATAATAAATTAACTCATTTTGATGATGATTCACAAAGGAGGCCAAGCTTAATTTAATATGTTGTAGCCTCCTTTATAGGTAATTGATATGATTTAGATCTTTTAATCCAAATATTCACTACTACTAAGTTATTTAGGATCAAAACAATTACATATTAAACATTTAGATTTAAGCTAGGTAACTAACTATATTTTAATTATTATATAGGAAATTATGCTCAAGTAACTTAACTTATACCATAGACTATTAAATAACAAACCATGTTAATACTCTGAATCTATACATTAACAAGAATTAATTTTCATAGCATTAAGACACTCAATATGTCAATATAGGTGTCTATAACCTAAGGAAGTAATATAGTTTAGGTGAGAGTCTTAATAGCCTAGTTGAGAGTTAAAGGAACTTAAGTGACTAGTATGCTAACTTGAGTAAAAACAAATCATGGTATAGAAGGACAAAAGAATATAACTTTGGTAAGTTAAGTAATACACTTAGGAGAATGTTCAAAATTATGTATGAAGTTGTTCTTTTATGGTTTAAGTGAGGAGCAGACAAAGTCCACTCATTACCATGCATACTACTTTCATTATCAGACCAGTACCATTCTTACTCTTGAAAGAGTGCCAATTAAAACTTAGGTAAGTGTTTTATAATCTATTCAGCTAGTGCTAGCTATTCTTTGATGAGTAACTTATTCATTTTGGGTCAGTGATAGAGCACACAGCTAAGTAAAGCTTAACATTTAAAAGAAACAAAGCAAAAAGGAAGTAGGGAGATGTCACTTGATTAAGTGATCAAAACACTTGGAAGAGTGCTATAATACTTGGAAAAGTGTTCTTCACACTTGATTTATTGACTTGAGTGCTACAATACTTAGGAAAGTGTTCTTCACACTCGACTGAGTGACTGTTCTCAGCCAAGAAGAACTAAACTCCCACAAAACTAATTCAAGTCTAAAAATTCCACTTGCATACAACTAGTAACTTGATAATAACTCATTTTTAACAACTTTCCTTTTAATATCTATAGAATTCTTCCTTGTTAACACTTTATAACCTTAACAATAACTCATTTCAAAGATTAACTCCAAGAGTTAAACAAAATAGCATTATAAATTTCAAGAATAAAATGAAGTATTTAACTTGTATTTCTACAAGATTCTCCCTCAATTTCATTAAAACCAAGTTCAACCTCAACCTCACTAATAAATAAAGTTCACTATTCTTTTGATTTTACAATAATCACTTGGGAAATCAAACTCAAATTCTATAACACTTGCTCCACCTTAAGTTAATTCAACTCAAGAATTACGTATGCAAAATTTGATATCTTACTATCACCATGATTTTTTTTATTTTTAAAGATTACTAGTTTTTTATAATAAATCCAAGACATGCAAATCTAGATTCATGCATAATTCCCATACCTACATGTCATATTTAAACACACCTTTCTCAATCATAATTTCTCCAATACTCTTACCTTAGATTACTTCTTCATTACCTAAACCAGGTTTAAGATATAACCTCCTTTAATTCCAATTCCAAAAATTAAATCCATGATGATGAAAAGAAGAATCAAAGAAAGAGAAGAGGAAATTACCTTGAAAAATCTAATAAATTGAGTCCCTATAATAGTATCTTCCCAATTCAAAACTAGAGAGAATTGTAGGAGATGAGACTAAAATTTCCTTTTTTAAATGCTTTTACCAACCTTACCTCCTCCACTTATTATCCCCCATTCTTTTCCACGTTAGATATTAGGAGTTAGCTGGCAAGCAAGTCCCACTACAACTCTTATAAACCTTTCTTTAACCACTTAAACCTCTACTATCCACTTTTAATTTAAAAATCTATCCCCAACTATATTTTTCAACGTTTATCCCTAAATCTTATCTCTTTATTCAGTTATACCCCAAAACTTACTTTAATCTTTTAATTAACCTTATATTCGACCTATATGGTGAAATTACCATTTACTTAACAACCTTTAACTTTAATTCAATGGGTAATTTAATTAGAACTTAACTAACCATTAACCCTATTATTTACATAATCCAACTAAGATCAAAGTTGGAGCCTCACATATGAAATGTATAACACAATGATGAAGGAGTATACCATGATTGATTAGAGATTAAAATAACATGTTGACATAATGTTTGGTATGTGAACATAATGATGTACATATACGTAACTAAAAGATTGTAATGTGAAATGGATGTATGTCAACATATAAATACATAAAATGGTCTTAGAATTGTATGACATGAGAAAGAATGAGAAAACACATTGTATACATGAGTTTAGAATGAGGCTGAATGGTATACCTTAAGAAAATGCCATATTTTCATCTTGTTTGGATGAGTTTTACCATGTATGTGATGAATTCATGTATGATAAGCATTATTGGATGGGAATTACTAAAGTATGGCATGTGACATA
Organism: Excoecaria agallocha; assembly: GCA_037975025.1. Lineage (NCBI taxonomy): Eukaryota > Viridiplantae > Streptophyta > Magnoliopsida > Malpighiales > Euphorbiaceae > Excoecaria > Excoecaria agallocha. Next base: position 29,985,848 of record CM075817.1, on the reverse strand, counting down.
ATGAGAATCACATGAAAAAATAGGTTAAATTATAATGTAATATGAATTAAATAAATGCCTTTAGTATACAGTGGGTAATCCTAGATCTTAGGATATAATTGTAAGCCATAGTGACCCATATATCGTTGTAACACCATGAGATTAGAAATCTATTGAGGGATGGCTAAGCTTATGTAGTCTCCTCACACATTCAGCATATAAACACACTAACTGAAGTGTAGGATCATGTCAAGTGGTCCGTCCAGTCCATTTTCGAGTGCAGTAATAGTTCACCCTTATTAATATAAGGGTAAATTGATTGGAAATCGCTAATTGTTTATTGTTCAAAGCATAGTTTTTCAACTGAATGAAATTATAATGTTTATTATTTGGTTTTTTTCTTATTAGAGTAAATTGACTATAATGAATGTTGGACATAGCAGTGATTTAAACCAAGCGGTTAAACTATGAATGAGCTTTGTTATCTTGTTCATTGAAAAGCATATACATAGATAATTTAGTGACTCTGAAAAAGTACATGTTCTTTATATATATATATATATATATATATATATATATATATATATATATATTAAGCATTTAAACGAGCCTAAGTTATGTTATTCCTTTGAAGAGGCTTAGCTATAATTATATGCTTATACTCTTCCATTGATATATAAAAGTATACAATTGCCATGTTATATGTTTATAGATTTTGATACATTTATATGTGTATCTTTAAATATATGAGATTTTACATTTTTGTGTATGAAAGTACAAATTCAATATCAATTTATAAAGGTATAAGAATGATAATCCGAAATATATATATATATATATATATATATGAACATAGTTAAAGCTTGTAAATATAGTTCAGTTGTAGATAGATAGGCATGTCTATGGGGATATCATTACAGCTGCCATAGTCAATCCCATTTAGGTCTATAGTTCATCTCTATTTAGGATCATAGCTCGACCTCGTTTGGGTCTATAGTTTGATATCTTCATATATCTATTGTGATTAATACCTGTGGGTATTCATATGTTCGATACCTATTGGTATCCATCATTTTCGCTATCCTTTTTTAGAACTTGGGTAGGTAAATAAAGTTCAACAAATATCTTAAAAGAAAAATTATACAGTTTTTTTTAAATTCATGTGTACTTCAATTTGATATAATAATTGAGTTTTATTTTAGTTTCATTAGTATGTACTTTGTTACTTAATTATTATTATGATTGTTATTAAAAATGTGATATTATAATTTGATGCTTGTTAAGTGTCTTTGTTGATGACTACTGTGAGTAGTAGTTTATAATGAATTTGTTTCCCACTAAGCTATATAGCTTAGCATAGGTTATTTTATCTATGTAGGTTTTGCCGTTGGAATTTTCACACAGGGACTTATTTCTGCATTAGGTGGCCAACATAAGTCTATCTTAGAATCTCAATGTAGGATGTTTTTGTTCAACATTTTGTACTATTTTGTATTCTAAGTATCATATATGATATAGTGTATCTAATATGCATGTGTGGTCTAATAGTAACTAATTGCAGCATATGATAGGCTTGGATAATCTATGGGATATATATATATATATATGCATGATAGTATCAAAGGTAATGATATATGATTAGTGACAATACCATTTGCATAAAAATTGTTAGATATATGGATAGTAACATGATGCTATGATAATGCAAGTTTAGTGATGTAGTTAAATAATAGATTTAGATTGTTAGTAAGAGGGTGTTATAGTTGGACCATCGCAATTTCTTGTCAACAGTGTGAATGTACATTACCTGCACAGTTTTGAAACACAATCTGTGTGAACCCATTATCAATTTTGGCTCCATATCCACCTTTGCTAGGATTCTCATCCCTAGGCATAAGAGCTAGAAGGGAAATTAGTTGCTCTATCTTTCCAAGCTCTTACAAGATAGTAGGTGATTTTTTCTAATAGAAAATCCACCATAAACTTAGTAACTTCCGATAATAAGTCTCTAGATAGTTCTACTTCCTTTACTCCCAAAGGTAATAATGTTTCTAACCCGTATAATCCCACCATTGATGGTTTCATGTAATTTCCATTATCGAATGAGAAAACCCTCTTCAGCAATTTATGTTCAAATGGGCTTCAAGGAAGTTTGCTTTAGGCACTTTGTCTTTAGTTTTTTCATCTTTGCCTTTTTTTAACTTTCATATTCCTTCAAAGGAAGGTAATCTATATTTATCATGGTTTTTCCAAAGATAACTTCTTCCTCGATTGATTGTATATACCATCTAATGCCCTCAAAGACCTAGAAAGAAACCCCATATTGGTGTTTGCACTCATTTAGTAGCTTCCCAAGGAGATCAATCTATTATGCACCTTTTTTAGTAGTTGTTAGGCCTTATAGTTTAGTGCTTTGACTTCACCCAATTAGAGTTACTCCCTCTTGCTTTTAAGATTATACCTTGCATCCTAAGTTGCAAACTGAGTCTCAAAGGAAAGGTTACTTGATCCTTGTCTTTGCTAACAACCTTTTATTTCTCTAAGTGATTGTAGTCCTCAGAAATATTGCAAAAGCATTTTTACTTCATCTAGTTCAAGTGTTGCAACTTATCTCTATCGGTCTATAGTGGATTCCATTTGCAACATTCATCAAAAATAAGCTTCTAGGCACTAGGAGGCAATTCTTTTCCATTATAGAAACATAAAAAGAAGCATCTGACACATGAGGTGTAGCTTTTGTCACTTGAGAATTTTGCCTTGATACAGCCCTTACTTATGAAATAAGTTTTTTCTATATGTTAATTGTATGTTTATACCTAGCTTATATATGCATTCTTATTTACATACATCATATGCAGCAATAACAATAATTATACCTAGATATGAAATGCAAAAATACATGTTCCATTCAACCTTAAGGAGTGACAACCTATGTGCATTCGACTTCTGTTATCAATTAGTGTAACACCCTATAATAATAAACCAATTTCTATCATCATTAATGCTACACAAATCATGAATCACTATATTATCATGCTATAATATTAGTTATCACATATTTATCATGTTACTCCTAATGTTTACTTGCTTACTCTTATACCTTATCATATATGTTCTATACTTTAAATTAGTTACTTCACTAATTAAGCTCATTCACATACTATATTAAAATAAAAGTGAGCCTAATACAACTCAAGGTACCATTTAATACATCATTACATAAATACTTTTATTAATACAAAAGCTATGCACAATATCAAAAGTGGAGAACTTCCTACATCCAAATGACTTTAGTCTTGTGTTAGCCTTCTAGATATAGAATTATATCCTTGAGCCAAAAGCCTTAACTATATAACCTATATGGCTAAAAACTAGTGCTAAGCTATAAAACTTAGTGAGGAGCATAAAACAAGTAGACAACCTCTTTTGAATGTCATAAAAATGATAATACACTTAAAAGCATAATATGAATGTAGATCTAATCTTTAAAATCATGGTTTTATGAATAAAATAATTCCAAGTAGTACTTAATCTCATAAAATTATTAAACCTAATGAAAATTACTACTAACAATCCATTTAGTTATTTATTCTTAGAATCATACATACACATTTAGCTTACTTTCATTAGATTCCTATTGCTAACTCTTAACTAAAAACATTTACTTAATTATCTTTCTCATATGCTTAGTAATATCAATCTCAAATTATAGAAAAGCTTATTAAAATCATAACACTTATACATCTACATACTATAATTCTTATGAACAGGTAAATACTAATGATATACATGTCAGCATCATAATTGTTTCCAATTTCATGCATTAAGATGTATGTTAAAAGTCTTTATTAATTGTTATTCCAATTATACTATTTTTAAACATTCCTTGAATATAGTCCTAGTTTTCTATCACTTAAAAATAATAATTCAACTCTATCTTAAGCATATAATGACTGCACAAACTATTAATTCATAATCCATTAAGGTTCCCATGCTAGAATTTACATTATCAATTACATAGTTCTCATATACAAGGAGGAATATAGATTATTCAAACAATCAATAACAAATAAGCTACATGAGTTTATAGAGAACTTACACTCACCAAAATAATTATTAACTAGAAATAAAAGATGTAAAAACTCATTATGCATATATAAAATAATCCTAATATGTATATGATGCTAGCTGCTATAAGTATGCCTATATAAAATTTAATCTTAATATAAAATATTTTGTTTTCCAAATGTAATATAGGGTTTTCAAATAAATATAATATGAGATCAATTTAATAACTAGTATACTTATTCATCTTTTTAATTCTATATGATATTTTTCTTTATACTAAGTTAAGCGTGCACTATTCGATAAAAGTGGATAAAGGGTGATATGATGGTACCAGAGGTATAGATAATATGTGATACAATGGTACCCAGAGGTACAAATAAAATACTTGAAGGTATCAAACTCTAAACCCAAATAAGGCCAAATGGTACAAGTTTTGAGATCTAAACTGGGTCAAATTGCATGATATTTTACAATCCAAATGGGGTTAATAATACTTTAGATTTTTAAGACCCAAATAGGGTCGAACAATACTTTAGATCGATCATCAGACACAAATAGGATTGTTTATGATCCAAACGGAATGATTTATGACCCAAACACGATACTTTATTTTTAAATAACTATTCTCTATGTCTTAACTTGAAAGATATAATCTAATTATACTTAATTAAACCTTATTACCTTGAAATGCCCATGAATCCTTTGAGGGCATATATTGGATCCTTACAATTAGCCCTCGCAGGTTTTCTTGATTGAATATTTTCTCTTAATTGATTCTTTTCCCTAGTAAGGTGCCCAATTTTAATAGGGCTACTTTTTTTTTTGTTTTCAACCTATAGGACAATATTTTCTCTTTTTTGTCATTTTTTCTTTGCCATAGAACCCTCTTCAGCCTGTCGGCATTGTTTGATTCATTAAACCCCTTATCTTTTTTACGATTGCTGGTTAGAAATGGCTTCCTCTTTTAACCGTAACTTTTTTAGCATAAAGGGTTTGACTTTGGCTCGTTTAACATAGCCTTGGACCTGCTTTTTGAAAGATTAAGCAAATATTTCTATGCTATACAAACTCAACCAGGATGTTCTCTTTTGACTTGTAGAAGGCCTTATTATGCTCATCTAACTCTAATAGTTAAGCTTCTAAAACAACATTTAATGGTTGAGGCTAAATCTCTATTAGCTGCATTGTGCTTATCCTTAAATACCAAGAAGAGAGGAATAGTCATTGAAACTTCTCTTGCTATCTTATCTTTCCATTTATGTCAACTATGCAAGCTTCTGTAAAAGCTTTCCATTTTCCTTTTCCTCTTTTTATGTCGACTGGTTCCTATAAGGCAATTTTTTGCACAATGCTCCACTTAAGATAATAAGCTGAGGTGTTAGCTTGTAGATTATTTTCTAATCCTTCGTTAGGGCATCCTTAAGAAATTTGGTTCTTTCAAGCAATAAGGCTATGGTTTCCTAATAATCTCTTCGACATTTATCACTTGGAAATTTCATCTCATTTTCTATGCCTTCCTGTCCGAGTCTTCAAATTCACTACTTAAATTATCTATTATCTAGATGAGTGTAGGAAGCATGTCTTGCAATATTTTCATCAATTCTCATGATGCCATATTAGGTCCAGGCAAAGACTTTTCTTTTCAATTTTTTATTTTTTTCTAATTTTTTTATTCTCTACAGCTATTCTCACTTTAGGAGCCATATTGGATGCAATTAAGATTTTAATTTTCCTTAAGAATAAATGGAGCAGTGTTTGTTGAATTAATGTATTATAAAATTGAACTAGAATTATTGCCATGCATAATGTAATAAAATAGGACATAAGATACATAAGAAAGGCTTATATTGTTACCATATCTAAAGAAACATATGCACATTTGAATTAGCAAAAGTAGCCTATATTGTATCTTTTCCTACTATAAGTGCAAGCAGTAAAAAGTCTTTTAACATCTCAAGCTCTTCCTTTTTTGGACTGTGCCCCAAAAATCAATTATGATATTTACATCCCATAACTCTCTAAACTACTTTTCATTGGAATTGAGTGGGTAACAGCTAAATATTCACATGCCTTATGCATTTTGAAACACATATCATTTCGACGAGCTTGAGTCGAACATAAATACTAGAGGTAGCACAACTTATCTCTTCCTCTTATTCTTTGGGTCTACAATTTTCTTAGTATCAATAAAGTCCTAGATCTGGCTTCTTAAAGTTTGACAATTGTCAATCAAGTTGCAAGTGTTCTGGTGAAAAGCATAAAACTAATTAGCCCGATGACATGGCAAGCTGTGTGTCTTGGCTAGTTTCGATGGTAAGGGTTGCAATTTCTCTATTTTGATCAGTTATTCCAGAACTTAGGATAGAAGTTTACCTAAATTGGAATACTTTCTTTGAGTTACTTCTATGACTGATACCCTTACTACCTTTTGAGCATTCCCACTATTCCTTGAAGTAAGCATTATATTGATCCTAACACTATCATAACTTTGATGACCATTGCTATGATTTCTACCTCCTAAATCAAAAGAATGGATCCTTTCTACTTTCATAATCATACACCAAAAGGATTTATAATCATCCATTGATTTTCTATCTAGACAATAACACCAATTAGTTGGGGGTATTACACTATCTGGTATAAGGGGCTGAGTGCTAGAAATTGAAGTTAAATTAGCATTAAGTCCAGCGGTAGTTTTCCTTTATATGTTATCGATCCTTTTAGCCAATGCAATTAAAAAGTTCAGTTATTATCATCATGATTCTACTTTCAACTTCTTCAAATCTTTTATCTAGATTGTAGGGGTCAGAGGTAAAAACTTTTTACAAAGCATCCGCCATTGCCATTTTTAGCAAGTACTTTATTAACTACTCAAAGACCCTATCTAAGTCTAAATCTAACCTTGGACCCAGTTTTAACTTGCTGGATTTTGACTTCTCTAAAACACTCCTTATAAAGTGCTCGCCTAACCCTTAAACTACCTAGGCGATCAGTTTAAGTTGGCCATAAAATCAAAGATTTAGAATGATGTATGCCAATAATTTATACCCAAAATTATATATATATATATATATATATATATATAATATAATATAAAATTAAATTTACATGTAAAATAGGATGTACAAACTTTATTATTTTCTAACATTTTATTCTCAAGATGCATTTACATAATGCATATGTATATGGAGAACACATATGGAATATAATGGGGGAAATAAAAACAAAGTCTAACATAGCATGAGAAGCATTGCGTGTGTGCATAATTTGTATATAATGAGGATGTGTGTACAAAATATGGCATAATCATAAGAATAAATATACATGACATACGATGTATACATATATAACATGTTTCAAACATGATGGTTTATACACATAAGACATTACCTGTTATATAAATGAATGAACATGACATACGACATACATGTACATATCATGACTTACACAATGACCTTGCATATATGTGATATGGCACAAGATGTATAAAATATGGTATGATGATACATGTTAATAAATTGCTTGGTATGGTAGAAAATCACATACAAAAAGTACAAGATGTATGCAAAAATATTTATAGCATAGGACATGACACGATATATGAATGAGCACACGCAATGTGTAGTATATATATTTGATGTATGTCATGTTGTAGGTATGCAAGTGTATGATGATTGGCATGTATACACAATGTATGACATGGCATGAAAATATGTATCCAGGATATATGACATGTATGTCCATGGTATATGTTGTGTATGGCACATAGTGTAACAATCTATAAAGGATAAGACATAAATTCACGACATGCCTTATGTATAATGGTATGTGAAATAATGGTATGTATGCACACATTGTGAGAAAAGAAACTGTATGGTGAAATGTGCATAACATGGCATGCAGTTTAACATGAGATGTGCATGGCACTTATTTTATATACATGATCCAACATAAGCTAAATGTAATATCTACATGCATATGCATATGATAGAGTGCATGAGCCATAACTCAATGACTAATATATACATGTTATAATGCACATTGATTCATTCATACTAGGATACATGTCAACTGTGCACATATAATGATGGATGTTTGTATATGCATGCTACAATGTATACTAATATATACTCGCGATGGTGGATGTATATTGCTACAATGTACATTAATATGCATATACAATGATGGGCACAATGCCAAGGTGATGGCAGATGTGTACATGCATATGCTACAGTGTATGCTAATATGTGCATTCAATAGTATATGCCAATATGTACATGTTATAATACATAAATATTTAAGTGTACATGTTATGTTATATGTGTTCATTTGTACAAGTTATAATAGGCAACAAATGTTTACACATTCAGGTCATGCCAAATGTCAACATTTTAATGTTATAAGTTATGTTTATGTTGGGGAAATCGAGGCTAATAACACAGGAATATGAACAAACAAACAAGAAAATAAAAAGAAGAATACAAGAGTTTAATGAGGTTCGGCCAACAATGCCTACGTCCTCGATGGCGGCTAATCTTTTATTCCAGAGAAAATTTTGGATCTAAACTTTTCTCAGCATACAGCCTACTAAAATTAGGTTACAACTTTCATATTTATATATAACCTACTAGGTACACAATTACTTAATTGCCCTATATCCTAAATGCGTAAATGCACTTTCCTAAACCCACTAGAATTCTAGTTGTATATGCACGCCACTTAGATAGATTACTCCATCAATCCGATCGACCAGTCTAGCTCTCCCAAGCAACCAGCTCCTCCCAGGCATCTAGCTCTTCTCGAGCATCTAGCTTTTCTTGAGTGTACTGACAGACTGTACATAATCAATATGTCCTTTTGTTCAGATTCTCCTGAGCAAACATTCTCTGCTCTGCTTCCATCATCTATCGATCGGTTAGTTTATGACCCATTCCCAACAAATCTGCACCTTGGTGAATATCAAGCCCCTTTAGAGATTTAACAATGAGATTTCTCACATACTTAAGTGGATTAGGCCACCATGCTTTCTAGTAACTACAAACATTCAACAAGTCCAAACAATGCATTAACTTGTTAGTTGTAATTGGCTTCATCAACATATTAGCTGCATTCTCACTAGTATTAACCTTCTATAACATAATCTCACTAGATGCAATCAATTCTCTGATCTTGTGATATCTTACATCAATATGCTTAGTCCTAGCATGGTATACTTGGTTCTTAGCCAAATAAAAAGCACTTTGACTATCACAATGTAACTGAACTCAATCGTGTTGAACACCTAATTCTTTCACTAGCGTAGTAAGCCATAATGCTTCTTTAGTAGCTTCAGTTACTGCCATGTGCTCGGCTTCAATTATGGATAATGCTACAATGGACTAAACTATTGATCTCTAACATATAGGCCCTTCACCAAGAGTAAAAACATACCCCATTGTCGACCTCCTATCATCCAAGTCCCCAGCATAATCTAAATCCACATATCCAACAATAAAAGGACCATCCTACTGACTCCCAAATACTATTCCATGCCCAACCATCCCTTTCAGTACATAAATATCCATTTGATTGCTTTCTAATGTTGCCTTTCTAGTTTAGACTTGTACTTGCAAACTTGACCGACCGCTTGCGCTAGATCCGATCGGGTACATACCATTGCATACATCAAGCAACCAACCACACTGGCATATGGCACCTTTGCCATGTCTTCATTTTCTTTATCTATTTTAGGGCACTATTCAGATGAAAGCTTAAAGTGATCTACCAATGGAGTGCTTACAGGCTTTGCTTTGCTCATTCTGAACCTATCTCACACTTTCTCAACATAATCCTTTTGAGATAACCACAATTTTCTTAAGCCTCTTTCCCTGTGAATCTCCATTCCCAAAATTTTCTTGCTGCACCTAAGTCTTTCATCTCAAATTCCTAGCTTAACAAAACTTTTAAACCACGAATATCTTGCATATTCATTGTAGTAATCAGCATATCATCAACATACAGTAATAGAAAAATAAAAGATCCATCATCAAGGCTCTTAACATAAACACAACAATCATACTCACATCGTCTATAGCCGATCTGAATCATGAAAGAGTCAAACCGCCTGCTGAGCAAAACCCTTTGCTACTAATCGAGCCTTGAACTTTTCCCATTCCTTTTCTAATACTGTGGGTTTCCTTTTGTATACCCATTTGCATCCAATAGCCTTCTTTCCCTTAGGAAGTCGAACGAGCTCCCATGTATGGTTTTTTTGCAAAGACTCCATCTCCTCAACCATTGCACCCATCCATTTTTCTTTCTCCTTGCTAGTGATAGCGCCTTGAAAGTTAGTTGGATCATCACTACTTACCAAAAGTGCAAAAGGGACCATGTCTTTAAAACCCAGTCTAGTCAGAGGCCTTATATTGGTACATCTCTCTCTATCTCAAGCTAGACTATAATCATGTTGATCGTCTGGATTAGATTCCTCAATAGTTGAACGTGTGCTTTCTATCCGATTGGCCATGACATCCTCAAGCCGATTGTTTTCCATGGGATGTCGCTTTAAGTCCATCTCCACTGTCTCTGAACCAGAGCTCTCGCCTGACACCTTGTCTTAATTCAGCTATAACATACACTACTTATCAAAGATGGCATCTCCACTGACCACCATCTTCTTTGCCATCGGATCCCAAAAGTTGTATCCTTTCACACCTTTCTTATATACCAAAAAGATGCACTTCTTGGACTTTGGATCAAGTTTTGATCTCTCATCACCAGGTACATGCACATAAGCAGGACATCTAAAAATGAGCAAGTGATCAAAATCAACTGCATGACCTATCCATACTTCTTTCATAACCTTGCCACCCAATGATGTGCATGGGGATCTATTGATAAGATAGCACGCCATACTCATAGCCTCTGCCCAAAAAATGTTTGAAAGATTAGCATTTAGTCTCAAGCATCTTACTTGTTCGATCAGGGATCTGTTCATCCGTTCGGCAACACCATTCTACTGTGGTGTCTTTTGCATCGAAAAATGCCTCTGAATCCCTTGCTCTCCACAAAAATTTTGAAAATATTAATATGTATATTCAATGCCATTATTCGACCTCAAATACTTGATCTTTCTACCAGTTTTGTTCTTTACCTCAACCTTCCATAGCTTGAACTTGGAGAAAACTTCTGATTTCTGTTTCAAGAAATATACCCAAACTTTTTTAGAAAAATCATCAGTAAAAGTGACATAATACTGAGATCCACCCAATGACTTTTCCCTCATAGGACCTCATACATTCGAATGTACATAGTCAAGAATTCCTTCGGTTTTGTGCTTGCTGATTGCAAAACTGACTTTAGTCTGCTTTCTAAGAACACAAAACTTATAAAATTCAAGCTTACGGCTTTTAATTCCATGTAATAAGTTTCTCTTATGCAATTCAGTCATCCCACGTTCACTACGATGGCCAAAATGCATGTGCCAAAGTTTAGTGGTGTCATTATATGACTCAACCGAGTGAACTCCACCTACGTAGATATTCCCTACAGTGAGCTTTCCTTTCATCATAGTTAGTGCCCCCTTTACAATTATAATGGTCTCTTTATCATCATCTGCCTTAGGAATAAAACCATTGTTATGTAAAGTACCCAAGGAAATTAGATTCTTTTTCAAATCTGGTATGTGTCGAACCTCACATATTGTCCGAACTGTCCCATCATACATCTTCACTCTGACTTCACCTATACCTATAATATTGCAACATCTATCATCACCTAGATAGACCAAACCAGAGTTGACCGATCGACATGATGCAAACCACTTCCTTTTAGGCATTATGTGATAAGAGCATCCAGAATCAAGAATCCAGGCATCCATGAACATAGTTGTTGATATCGAAAGCATATCTCCATCACTGCCATTCGAGCTTTCACCCTGTGCCACATTTACTGACTTCTCATCAATCTGTTGTTTCAGCTTTGGATAATCTTTCTTCATATATCCCTGCTCCTTACACTTAAAACAACGAAATGTCTTTTTACCCTTTAACTTAGATCTGGAATTTCATTTTCCAGAACCTTCCTTGTCTATCTTCCTTCCATGATCCTGATTACTCTTTATATGCAAACTGTTACCATGAGAGGTTTCCCCTACATTCTATTTTCGTTGGTTGTGAGCCAACAATGTTGCAGTAATCTCCTCAATTTTGATAGTTTCTTTCCCATATGTAAGAGTCGTCACCAGATGTTCATAAGAAGAAGGCAATGAACAAAACAAAATCATTGTTCTATCTTCATCCTTAATACTCACATCAAGCCGTGCTAGATCTGTGATTATTTGATTGAAGATATTCACATGCTACGCCAAATCTAACCTTTCATGCATCTTTAGGCCATACAACCTTTGCTTTAGATACAATTCATTCATCAGAGATTTGGACATAAACTAACTTTTTAATTTCTTCCATATTTCTCCAGGAGATGTTAGATTTATTACCTTATACATAATTTCATCTGCCAAACACAATCTAATGGTTGTCGTCGCGCGCTGCTGTAACTCTTCCCAATCTTTATCCTCTATTATTTTCGATTTTTGTGATCATAGGGCCTTCAAAATCCCTTGCTGCACTAACAGATCCTTTACCCTTGTTTTCCACAATTCGAAGTTACCCTGGCCATCAAACTTGACCACTTCGATTTTTGCTCCTGACATAGCCATCTCAACCAAAAGCTCTGATACCAATTATTGGAGAAATCGAGGCTAATAACATAGGAATATGAACAAAAAAACAAGAAAATAGAAAGAAGAACACAAGAGTTTAATGAGGTTAGGTCAATAATGCCTACATCATTGGTGGTGGCTAATCTTTTATTCTAGATAAAATTTTGGATCTAAACTTTTCTCAGCATACAGCCTACTAAAATTAGGTTACAACTATAATATTTATACATAACCTACTAGGTACACAATTACTTAATTATCCCGTATTCTAAATGGGTAAATGCACTTTCCCAAACCCACTAGAATTCTAGCTGCATATGCACACTAATTAGACATATTACTCCATCAATCCGATCGACCAGTCTAGCTCTCCCGAGCATCCAGCTTCTTCCAAGCATCCAGCCCTTCTCGAATGTCTAGCTACTCCCGAGCGTACTGACCTACTGTACATTTTCAATATGTCCTTTCATTCTGATTCTCTTGAGCAAACATTCTCTATTCTGCTTCCATCATCTATCGGTCAGCTAGTATATAAGCCATTCCCAATAGTTTACATGTCACTATGGACATGCTAAGATACATGTCTATATGCTCATACTATGCCACATGTCAACATGTATATGCATGATAGATAAATGTTATATCACAATGTATGCTTAAATGCTCGTAAATGTGTGTGACAGTGAATATTTACATGTACAGGCTAATATACATATGATAGTTGCTATGAGGAATGTCAATACGCACATTTCATGATGTATGTCAATATGTACAGGCCACAATAAGCATCACTATATACATACATAATAGGAAAATGTATGTGTCATGATGCATGTTAATACATATGTATGATGACATGCATCAATACATATATGTACATGCCATGGTAACATTAACAATTTACTATTTTACAACTATTTACAGTTTTTTGCATGTTAACAATGCATATATGATGACGTATGATGATGAATATGTTAGGATGCATGCAATGCATGGGTCAATCATCACATTATGATGATGATGCATGAGCATATCAACATACGATGATGCATATAGATGATACATATATTATGTGTGATGTTTGAGCATCTCATGATGTATCGAATGGAAAAGCATACAATGTATACATGTGATAACGTATGACGCATAAAATGCACATGATATATAGATATATTAGATATACATATGGTGCATGGTGTATATATGATGTAAGACGTATGAATGTGTTATATACATAATACATGGCGAATATGTTACACATTGATACATGAGAGCAATGCACATGAATAGCATACATATGGTGTGTGACTCAAATGCTAGCATGAAACACAATGATGTGTAATATAAGTGATGCATGAGCATGACATATACAAAATGCATGGGAAAAGTTCTATACATAAAGTAGAATATGCATTTTCATGGCACACACATATAAAAATTTACACATTTTTATGATAAAGAGAATTTACATATAGGATACATGTGTTTCATGTTGTCATATTATTATTTTATCTGCATGCAAAATGAAATGCATGCACATGCACATTTTTATGGCATAAAACTATGCACACAAGATTTACATGTTTTAATTTTTATTACATAAAATGATTTGTGCAAGCAGAAATTATACACACTAGATGAGATGCACATACATCAAGAATCTATACACACAAAACATGCACACTTTATTACTTATTGTCATTATTTTTTATTTTATAGAAATGCATACATGTGTATGAAACATAGATAAACACATGTGAAGGAAAAGAAAATACTTCCAACTTTATTACTCCTACACAGGAGGTCATGGAGTCTCTTTCCTAGGTGGGATTAGCTTATATGTTAATAAGAAACCTAATGAACACATATAGTGCATAATCTCTCTTTATTTAAAGCTTTTTAGCCAATCCATATTTAAACAATCTAAATAAACTGAAATGCACCCACTAGGGCATGAAAGCCTTCGATGAGATGACATTTAAATTTTTTAGGATTTATTCAATACATAAGAGCCCATGCCACAAGCAATGTATTATGATGCATGCCCTCTAATGGATGTGTTTATACCATTACAAGGGCTTTTGGTCTAGTAATATAGCTTTAGGGCTACCTAAGCATGGTCCTTGCCAATGGGTTTAACTCATCATAAACATAAAGATCAATTGGGTCACCATTTGATATACTAAAAGGTACGAGGCTTGGGCTGGTGGTCTTTCCTAACACTTACTTGCATTGAGTGAATGTAGGGTCTTGCTTTGGGATTAGACTAGGGTTAAAAGATGGATATCTAACTTTATTCTAAGGCCCTAACATTAATGCAATATAATTTTGCAAAAAGAGGTAAAATATTTTAATCCCTAAACACTTTTATATTAGTTTAACCAAAGACACTTCCAAAGAAATATCTCATTATCCCTAATGGAGTCACCATTATCGCACATACTAACCCTATAAGCATCTGGTTTGCTCTCGAAGGCTTGCTTTTAGCGCTCCAGGCTGGATAAGGTTCATTTAACTCATGAAGATCGGTCACTTCACAATGGATAGAAATTCAACTACATTTATGATGCCTCGATCTTTAAAAAAGTATGAGATAGTTTTTGAGGTATCTTTATTCCATTATTGGTGATCAATTTACGAGGGCATCTGCTAGGCACCATAAGACAGGTTTTATAGAGTTGCCACCCAATAAAATATTAGGAAATGAGTTCTAACCTCGTAAAGTCAAAATCAAAGAAAGTTCGGACTTCACTCCTATTTGTACCTTTGGTTAATGTTACATAAATGAGATTTAGCGATTAATTTATTTTATCTCTTTCTCACATAAGTTATGTTAAAAAAAATAAAGGTGCACACAAGCACGAAAAAAAAGTTGTAAAGCATGAAATAGAAAGCATTATGAATTCATGTGAAAATAAATCATGCATAAATTGGGGAATTAATTAAATTCATTTAGATGAGGACATCGGTCCTCACATGCATATTTACAAAAGGCAGCATTTTGGGTGTATTTTGGAGAAAAAATGGTTTTAAGGTAAAAAATCATTTGTATTAAAGAAATACATCCTTAATTTACATGTTATTTTGTGAGTGAAAATCAAGACATTGGTCCTTTTTATTATAGAAAAATCTCATTCAAATTTGTATAAAAGTCATTTTAATGTGTTTTTAGTTAAACACTCAAAAAATAGACATTTGCAATAAATGAGAAAGGCATAAAAGCATAATAATGCAAGCAAAAGAGGACATACATAAATTAGCTTATTTATTAAATTAGAAACATTGGTTTTCCATGCATATTTATAAAAAAAATCCTTTTATGTGATTTTTAGATAAAAGAATGGACATTGGTTCAAGTTTATTAGAAAAGCCCAATTAATTAGGAAGAAAATATTTAATGTGATTTTCCTAATCATCGGTCAAAAACCTTTATTACTATGCTATTATATACAATTAAATGGAAAGCATTAAATAATTATACAGGCCTGAAAATAAATAAAATAGATAAGGAAATGAACAAATCCTAAGCTAACCCGCTTTGGCTCTTCAACTCAACTCGAGATGGAAGCACACATGTTTATGGCATGGAAAATAATAAAAATCAGTCTGGAAAATAATAAAAATCGGTAATGATAAAGACATGTAATAGATTAAAAAATAATACAATAATTAAATATAAACAAAAATAATTGACAATAATAAAAAATAATGATAAAAAGACTAATGTTAATAAAACATCAATAATAGCAATAATCATATTAATGCAATATTAATAATAAAAACAAAATAGTAAAAATAATATTAATAAACAACAACCATAATAGTAATGAGGATAAAAATAATACTAATAATAGTAACAATAATAAGAGTAATAATAACAATTATAGTAATATTAATGATAATATTAAAAATGAAAATTATAAATATTATCATTAAAGATAATACTAACAATAATAATAAAATAATTGAATTAAAAAATAAAATATTTAAATAAACTATTTAACAATTAAATTACAAATATTAATCATTTAGGCTAGTTAACAAATATAAATAGAAAATAGAAAATATGAAGAATATTAGCAATAATAACATAATTAAATTAAAAGGGAATTAAATAATCATATGAATATATGAATGCAATAAATCACAAATATTAATTAAATAAGTTAATTAACAAATAAAAATATAAAAATGTTAATAGAAAATGAATTAAAGGAATATTAATAATATAATAATTGTAAATTAAACTCTATAATAAAAAAAGAAATATTAATAACAATGTAAAATATAATGTTAATAAGAAATAGATGAATAAACTTACAACAATAAATTAAAAACAAAAAAGCAAATGAAACGCAATATGCAGACCAAAGAAAGAAGGTAAACGAATTCAAATTGAATTCATTTATGCATAGTTATTAAATCAGACCATATTGATCGGTTGAATCGGTTTAACCACGAACCGACAGACCAACTGATTGATTCAATTACTGAAAATCGAATTGAATCAAAAAAATCGGATTGAATCAAAAAATCGAAGAACCGGATAAAATCGGGTTTTTTGCTAAAAATCATTTTTTTATATTTTCACCCACTCATATATATATATATATATATATATATATATATATATATTTGAAAAAATTAGTATTTTAAATTCTAAATATGTCACTTAATAATTTAATATACTTATTATCTATTTGGATCATTATAATAGTATATTAAATTTTTAAGTAATATCTTTACAATTTAAAATACTATTTTTTTTCAAATAAATAAATAATGAAAATTTAAAATATACATATATATATATATATATATATTAAATTTTTATTATTTATTTATTTATTTGAAAAAATAGTATTTTAAATTCTTAAAATGTCACTTAATAATTTAATATACTTATTATCTATTTGAATTTATATTAATTAAATATAATATACTCACATATGCAAGGTTAATATTTTTTGTGTTTACTTCATTAGTACTCCATCTAAACATGAAATTATTTTCATGATATGATTGTATTTTTATGTTTCTAACATATGATATTCAAAAATTCATAATTAATTACTTGTAATAATATTTGTGATATATATTTAATGTTTGATGAATTTTTTTAATTTTTATACAATAGTATTTAAAAAATTATTATAATTATAATTTTTTATAAATAGAAAAAAAAATCCGGTTAAACCCAATTAAATCGGTCAAACCACAAACCTCCAGCCTTGTCGGTTCTTTATCCGGTTCGACTTTAATAACATTGCATTTGTGAAATAGTGGCCCAAGCTACGATAAAGTAAAGCATAAAAAGACAAAATTGAAACAAATGAGAAGGACGTGAGTGGCAGCAAGTGATGTGCTAAAAGACGAGAGAGGCAATGGGGAAAGTGTGAGTCATATCCCATTCAACTGGTTTACTGGCCGAGTTAGGTTGAGTGATGAGTAAAGGTCGTTACTTAGCCCAGGAACCAAATTCAGCCCTAGAATGATGCCATGGGTACCAAAAAAGCCTTAAAATGCACCAAAAACTATTTTAAAGCCTAAAAAAGCTAACAAAAAGATTAATTAAAACATATAAAAAATATGATTTAAATAAATAAAATTAAGATTAAACTAAGAAATATTAAAATCAAAATTTGAATCCAAGCAAGAATATAATGAATAGTAACCTTTAATTAATTTATCTATTCAATTTTAACATGATTTTAATTAATTAATATGTTTTAATGCATGGAATGAACGCAAACATCAATTAGCAATAAATTAACAAGATAAAATTTAAGAAATAAAAGTTAAGAAATCTAAACAACAAAAATGGAAAATAAATATTTACATAGCAAAACTTAAATTAAACACTAAATTTATAATTTTTGGGGCTCAAGAATATTAACTATCGCTTGAAACTTTCTTCTTTTGCTCCCTTTATTGGTTTCTTGTTGAATAAAATAGGGAAAGCTGGCTTTCTTAATTTTTTTCCTTGTTTTTCTACTCTTTTCTATCTCATTTCTATTTTTTTTTTGTTAATTCCTTTTTTCTTGTTTTCTTTTTTTTTTTCCTTCTTATCATTTTTCTTATTATTATCCTTTACTCAAATTATCTTCTTATTTTAATATTATTTTGATTTAGTTTAATTAATTAATTTTTCCTACATAATTATCTATAAAATTTAGTATTTTATTATTATTTCTCATATATCCTTTATTAGTTAATTTATTTTTTATACAAATATTATTTTCATTATCATTTTAAATTAATTAATTTGAACTAACTAATTCTATTATTTCTTTTCATATATACTATATTTTAATATTTTTTGATATATATTTCTCCCTTTTTTTAATCTACTTTTCTATTTATTCCTATTATTTATTTTTTATGATGACAATTTTTATTTAATATATATTTTATTTTTAGAAAGGGGAAGTGCTAGAAAGATACTTTCTAAGACGCTAAAAATTTCAAAGAAAATCAATGAAAAAACAATTTTTTAAGAAAAAAGAATTTCCCTTGGAAAATATAAAATCGAGAGAGAGAGATTGTGCTTCTATTCTCTGACTATTTTGGAGCAACATAATCGTCATAGGGTAACCCTAACCAGGATTCATCTCGAGACCCAGTGTCTACAATAAGCCATTTATAAAACATTAGTAAAGTTATAAATAAGAGTGAGGTGTCAAACTATCCCTGATTTTGATCTCATAAGGTTAGAACTTATTTTTTCAATGTTTTATTTGGTGAGAACTCTATGGTACCTACCTTGCAATGCCTAACAAATGCCCTCGTAAGATGATCACTAAAAATAAAATAAGGATACCCCGAGAGGTTATTATATGCCTTTTTTAGGTTGGAGATTTAAAGAAATAGGTTGAATCCTTATTCATTAATGATTAGTTTTCATGAATTAAATAAACCTTTATTCATCAAGTAGAAGCTTAGGAGACTTAGGCTGGAGTGGGCTGAAAAGGTTAAAGATGAATTGAGAAAATAAATAGAGGCCAAGTTCCTAGTACAGATCCAATGCCCAATATGGTTAGCAAATGTAGTCCCTATAGCAAAAAAGGATGGAAGGGTTAGAGCCTATATAGACTACAAAGATTCTAATAAAGCTTATCTTAAAGATAATTTCTCTTTACCTCACATAGATGTCTTAGTGGATAGTGCAGCTATTTGTCCTATATTTAGCTTTGTATCGGGTATGCCGGGTATAACTAGATTCTAAACAAAATTATGGATAGGAACAATATGGCTTTCATCATGGAGTGGGGTACTTAAGCCTATTAGGTTATGCCTTTCGAACTTAAGAACGAAAGTGCCACCTATCAAATGATGGCAACTAGGATATTAGATTACTTGATCCATAAGAAGGTGAAAGTGTATATAGATGATATGATGATCAATTCGACTGCTCGAGAAGGCCATTTTGAGGCATGAAAATAATTCTTTCAAAGGATTGATGAGTACAACAATTGCCTTTACCCGAAGAAGTGCACATTCAAAGTTAACTTAAGTAAGCTTTTAGGGTATGTAATGAGTTAGAGGGGGATAAAGATAGATCGTGACAAGGTGAAAGCCATTACAAAAATACCTATAACTTAAAAGGAGAAGGAGGTTAGAGGATTTTTAGGTAGGCTTTAATACATAAGCAGCTTCATAGCTAAGTTGACTTCAACTTGTGAACCGATTTTCAAGCTACTTATAAAATATCAGCTAATGGTTTGGAATAGAGATTGTTAGAAGGCATTCAATACCATCAAAGAATATCTTTTACATCCACCAATGCTGAGACCACCTCAAGTAAGTAAACATTTAATTTTGTATTTAGCCGTAAAGGATAGTTCGATAAGAGCTATGATGGCTCAAGTAGATGACTTTGGGATGGGGTACGTAATTTACTATCTTAGTAAGAAATTTCTTTTGTATGGGGCTAAGTTCATAAAAGTATAGAAGATCTATCTGGAAATTATTTAGGCTTCAAATAAACTAAGATATTATTTTCATTTGTACAAAGTGCAAGCAGTGGCTAAATAGAATCCTCTTAGGTAACTACAAGAAGCACGCTCACTTTTAGGAAAGATGGGTAGGTGGTTAATCCTTTTATAGGAGTTCAAACTTCAGTATATCAATAGAAAGACCATTAAAGGATGGACTATAGCAAAGTTCTTAGTTGATTAGCCACGAAAGGGAGAAGAGGTAACCTTCGAGTTTCCTAATAAGGATATCATAGCTATAATAATACAAGGATGGCAGATGTACTTCGATAGGGCTTTGAATAATAAAAGAGCCAAAGTATGAGTAATTTTAGTAACCCTAGAGGGAAAGAAGTTGCCTTTGGCTAAGAAGTTGAGGTACAAGGCAACGAATAATATGGCAAAGTATGAAGCTTGCATCTTTAGATTAGAAGCCTTGCCAGCTATAGAGACAAAGTTTGTACAAGTATTTAGAAATTCATCCTTTATAGTTTATCAAATGAGGGTGAATGGTTAATAAAAGAAGAGTGATTAATGCTCTTTATCAAGTGTCTGAAGGCTTTAAGCAGTCAATTTGAGGTATGCACTTTTTGGTACATACCTAGAGATGAGAACTAGGTAGTAGATGCCTTAGCTACCTTGGTATCAATGTGGGATAACTTGAAAGGAGTAAGTATGAAACTAGTTCAAGTCTCAAGTTCTAGGAAGTCGTACTTCGAAACTAAGCAAGTAATGGACATTGAGGTAGATGATGGGAATCTTTGATATTATGCCATCCATAATTATTTAAAAAAGTCAGTATTTCTAGAGGAGGCCACTGAAAAGGACCAAAGGATGATCCATAAGCTATTAACCCACTTCATTATTATAGGTAGAGTACTTTATAAGAGACAGCTTAAAGGTATTCATCTAAGATGCTTGAATGAGAAAAAAGCTAAGTAGATCATGGAAAAAGTGCATACAGAAGTATGTGGGGCTCATATGAATGGGTTAGCATTAGCCAAGAAGACACTGATTATTTTAAGTATGTCATAGAATGTCAAATGTATGTAGAATTAAAACACTTACTAGTTTCTAAGTTGTGCAACCTTGCGTTACCCTGGCCATTTGCTCCATAAGGTATAGACATCATAGGTGTGATCCATTCATCAACCTCAAATAGGTATAGATTTATTATAGTTACCATTGACTACTTCACAAAGTGGGAAAAATTGAAATCTTATAAAAAGGTGGATGCTAGGGATATGGCTAAGTTTCTTGAAAAGAATCTAATATATAGGTATAGTCAAGCGTTCCACATAGTATTGGATAATGGGTTACAATTTTCTAGGAAACCTAAGTAGATGTTCAGAAAATATAGGGTTTAACATCATAGATCTTTGCCATATCGACCTCAAGCAAATGGGGCAGTTAAAGCAGCTAACAAGAATGTTAGAAGGATCCTAGCTAAGATAGTTCTAACTTACAAAGATTGGGCTAAAAAGGTACCTTTTGCATTATGGGGTTATAGGGGCTACACTATTTTCTTTGGCTTATAGGATAGAAGTTATGGTACCAGTAGAGATTGATCATTAGTCTTTAAGGGTGGCTTTTGAAGATGAATTGCTAGAAGAAAAATGGGCTAAAAAGAGGTTTAAACAGCTTAACCTGCTATACGGGGATAGGATGCAGGCTTATTATCATAACTATATCTATCAAAAGATGTTAGCTCATTCATTTAGGAAAAAGGTTAGGAAACACACTTTGAAAAAGGGAGATTTAGTGTTCAAATAGATGAAGCCAGGGATTCAAAATATCCCAGGCAAGTTTAGGCCTATTTAGGAAGAACCTTTCATGCTGAAAAGGATATTATCCAAAGGAGCTACTATTCTAACTAACTGCGATGGCAATGAGTTCAGAGAATTTGTTAATTTTGATAAACTAAAAAGGTTTAATGGTTAAGACACACAAGAGAAAAAGAAGATAATAAAAGTCCTGTAGGTCAAAACCTAAAAAAAAATGGTGGGCTTGCTAAAATTGGGTGGCGCATCAGGGTGACAATTGAAAAAAAGGTTCCTAAGCTAAAATTAGTGACTGAGACAAAATGATTAATCAAGAAAACTCAAGAAGACTGATTGATGATAGGAGTTTTGATGCTTTTGAGGTCCCATTTCAAGATTAAGTAATACGTGTCATTGAGATAATGTTGAATAATGGTCATATGTACTAAAATTAGATAAAAAAAAATCACATTTGTATCCAAAACATTAATAATATGCCCAAAAGTATCATATTCCTTTCATATGTTTAAAATTCTAAAATTCTAATTGAAAAGATGAAAACATAATCTATGATAGTATCTAATCTAGTCTATTTATATCACATTGCTCTTTCCTTCTAGGTGCTTGATGTATCTTATTGTCAATCATTAGACTCATGACCCATTACATGTACATGATGTAAGAGGTAAAGTCATAAGCATTAATCTTGGGCATGACATTCTTTATAGGGAGTTAGGCCTAGATCCTTTGATAATAGCCTAACATGAAAAGAATAGTGAGTGGAACACCATGGAAAGCCAAAGGCCGGCTGAAGATGTCCTAACGGTCCCTATATTGGCAAGTGCAGTGAGCAGTAATAAAAAAAGTGGCCCGATGTAATAGATATATAAAGATGCATCTAGAAGGTCTATCTTGAGTCACAAAGGGTATGAATAATTAGGGCACCTAAAATTGATGTCACCATATGATAGATAAGCCATCCAAACAGCTCCCTCATGAGCTAAGTGAAAGTCATACAGTCTCCACCTAAAAATATAATGCCTCAATAAATAAGAGCTTATGGCTTAAGGTGGGGGGTTCGCTATCAACTTCAGCTTCTCAAGTAGCCAAACCTATTATAAAAAAAAGTGAGCTAATTGGGTGAGTTGGGTTCATCCTAAGCAAAAATAAGACAAGAAACTATGTGAAGATCTAAAAAGAAATAATTTTAAATAAGAAAAGTTAATGTGAAAAGCCACAAGGGGCACACTACCTTTGAAACAATGATTTACCTAGAGTAATAAGGGGCTACCGGTAAATCAAACAGTAGAATTAGCATGAATAGCATCCAGACCAATGATCATCTCTGCCAGAATCAAAGGAAATGGAGTACACCCTCTACACACACCATCCACAACACTGAAAATTCTATAGTCTCCAGTCAAACCATAATACAGTAAGTTCACACCTATCTAGTAGAATGTGGACACATCATTGAAATCATCCAAAACATCAATCAACCACTCTAATGAAAAGGTTTTCCCTTGAGCTACTAGGCCTCAAACATTAGAAGGAAGAACACCTAAAGCTCGGGCCACCTCTCTAGGATAGTCAAAAATAATAGAAGGCAAATAGGGTAGAGTGCTAAAATAAATCTCATATCAACATATCAGCAAACTCCTCTAATAGTAAGCATAACTCCTAGTGTGCAAACCTAAAAACATGGAACCTCAGGTCCCAGTACTAGGTAATAGAAAAGATGAAGGCCCTATCTAATTTCACCCTCCTCAGGAACCTCAGACTTTAGTATGGAGTAAAAATCGAGTCTTCCCAGGTCTTTGGGTTATCCACTAAGCCATTCAATTTGGTCATGGCTAGGGTCAACATGGTGAATATATTTGCATGGTCTAAAAGATGGAGGTAATAAAATTAAATAAAATAGTAATAATAAGAAATAAAAGGGGAATTAATGGAAAAAATAAATGAAATAAGATGATGAGTGAAAATTAAAAGACAAAAAGAAAATATGGGGAGAAGTAAATACCTGAAAGAGAGCTTATTTGGAAGAAGGAAGATCAAAAGGCACAAAGACCAAGGACAAGATCAAGCTATTTATAAAAAAGGCATTGCAGATAGTCATCCCTTAAGAAACAACCCATCACCTAGTTGTTTATCACCCTTAGACCACCCAAATGAGCCTCTTTGTATTTCATATACATTATACGTACATATTTGCATTCTCCTTGTTTTCATTTTCCAGGGAATCCAAGAGACATGCTGACACTATAAAGCTTTTGAGAAAATTTAAATTTAGGAAGTACTAAAGTTCAGGGAGTATTTTGTGAAAAATATATATAATATTTTTTGTATTAATTAGGAAAACTAAGTGTGTAAATAATGTAAAATAAGCATAAAAATTTTGATAAAAGAATAAATGATGAAAAATGAAAGTCAAAAGAAAAAATGAATTTATAAAGTGAAAAAGTATTGATAGATGAGACATAAGTGGCGGCCATCTATTGCTCACAACAGATGCCCTGTGTATATGTCATTCAAAAATTGAAAAAATAGCCTTTTTCTTCTCTTTTTCTTTTTCCCCTATAACTGACGATAAAGTGATATTTGCTACCTTTTCTCTTAATTTTCTTTTTATTTCTCCTTCATTTTTTAACCATTTTGTGAACCATCAATGTTGAAATGCTCCTGGGATTATCACACACTTTGAGGAGTCCTTTATTTCAGTTTTCTTTTAGTATTTTTTATATCCATTTTTTCTATATTCCATGATGCTACGATGCGAGGCATAGGCTGCAATAGCTCAACCTACTCTTGAGTCTAGTATGGAGCCAGTAGGTTTATGTCACGATGTTTCCTATAATCCACGGATATGACCGACGAGGTGAATAAACTATTAACTACCGTAAGGTGAACTGTATTCTTCACTTTATCCTTCTAGACTTATCTTGTTATCACCAAGGAGTTTTTGATGACCTTATAGTATGGAGGCTTTCAAAGGCCAGATATGAAGGAGAGGGTGGTCAGGTTTAGAGTGCAAAGTATCGAGTATAGTATCTTATACCATAATTTCAAAGAGGTTATAGGGCTTTCGGTAGGAAAAAATGTTCTAACTCTAGAGAGAGGGGTAGTGAGAGAGCATTGGGCAGCCATCATGCTTTCAAACTGGTACACGAACAAAAGTACTATGTTATCCATGCAAGCATTTTGGTACATCCAGAGAGTTCTATCTACCTTTTTTATTGGCTGTATAAGCAGTCTTAGGTCAAAGAATGTGGTCAATATACTGTGTCTGTGGGCCATGGATATTGGCAAAATATTGATATGACATACGAGATCTTCTCCACCTTGCTCAGACTAGCTACACAAGCAACTTTATAAATATGTATGGGAGGAGTAGTCACCTATTTATTGTTAGGTTTTGGTGTAGAAAAAAGAACCTTTAGTTGGGCACTACAGGAGAACATTTTTATAGATCAACAAACCATTCTTGGTATAAGGATGGTCAAGCTAGTTCATGGGCAAGAGGGGTAATATATACTACTGACTGTTCCTAAGATTAAATAAAGCTATAGGTTAGATTCTATCATACCAAAGCCATAATCAGGGGGAGAGGATCAGGTTTAGCCACCTCAAGCACCTCTAGCACTGGCAACGCACCTTGATTAGTAGCATTAGTAGGATGGGCTATAAGAGCCCTAAAGGGTAGGATATATTTTTATTTTAAGATGGACATATAAGAAGATTTAGATGACCTAATCGATGGTTCACCTTTGCCTCCAGTGCCTTTGTGGTTTCCTATTAGACCATGACTATCACCATCCAGGGGATCCAGGAGGTACTCACCATATGGCAATTCGAAAGCCTATATTTCCACCACTTCAACATAATATTGCAACTTGACAACACCTTTTTCAACTGCTCCACCACTTGTTCAATTAGCATCAATTCTACCATCAGATGACATCTTAGGGAGATTAGTTACCATCAAGACATCTATCCAAACCATCTAACATGTTATCCAGCAAAAGGACCAAACCATACAAGTCATCTTAGCTTTAGTGTAGTATATGTAAGCTTAGCATCGGACGAATGTATAGGGTATTAGAGCAACTTGGTAGTAGCTAGGTTTAGGTTTGATGACACTTTGTAGGTTGTGGATGATTCCATCACCCAGATTAGGGATCAAATAGGCCATATTAAGGCAGAGGTACCTCAAGGTAGATAGCCAATGATAAAGATTAACTAGTAGTTTATTAGATACATTAGGAACTTAAGGGATGACCTTATAACTATCTAGAGCAGCACTCCCAAGCAATATTATAGATAGAAGAGATCTTAGAGCATTTGGTTGCAGCCGCACTTCTTGGATTGGATTTTATGTTTCGGCAATAGAATGAGCAACCACTAGCACCACTATAGGTAGTGGCACCACATAAACCCCTCAGGCCTTCAACTTTTTATCCTTCATCTGAACCATCATATCACAGGGCACCAAGACCCTCATTGTAGTTGTATCTTGCATTCAATGAGTCTTTTAAGATTCTTTGGGGATATTTTAATGTGTATAAGAATTATGACATGTATTTAATTATGTTTCATTTATGCTTTATTTATGATTGATATATTATTTTTTCTGAAAGATAAATGTATGTGAAATTAACAAAAGATAGGATACATGACAAAAATAACAAGATGCATGATCAAATTAACAATAAGGTAATTACAAACGAAAATGAAATATGACAAAAGAATAAATCAATCATAATCAACCAAAATGGTAAATGTAAAACTAACAAGTGTGAATTCAATAAGCAAGACACTAATATCATACCATTTCTTATAGGCACCCAAAGCCTTCTCAAGAGGCATATATTTCAAACTCCACGAAACATATAGTAGATGTATTGTTTACTTATGGAATAGAGAAACTTATTGATGATACCCATACTAAATTAGATTAAAAGGATATTGTATTTGTTAATGGAGAATAGATGGGAAATTTTTATGATTCATTTCCCTTGGTTATAGCTCTAAGACACCTATAAATTGACAAGAAGTTACCTGAATAGGTTGAAATCAAAAAGATGCTCAACAAAGAGAAGTGTGTATATTTAATGAATTTGGAAGGATTTGAGAGAAGTGGTCAGAAGTTCCCTTGAATTCCTTGGACAAGGAAATTATTGAACTAATGAGAGACTTCACCAGTGGTTGAACCGTATGGTTGAAGACAAAGTAAAAGACTTCGCCAGTGTTAATCCATATGGCTAAAGACAAAGTAAGAGACTTCAATAGTAGTTGATCCACATGGCTGAAGATAAAGTAAGAGACTTCACCAGCGAAACACTTCACAAATAATTGATCCACATGGCTGAAGACAAAGTGAAACACTTCACCAGCAATTGATCCATATGGACAAAGCCAATATCACAGTATAAAACTCAAGCACAATAAAAGAGGGATAATTTAGAAGGTTGTTTTAACTTCCAATGACGCGGGAAAAAATTATGTTGTTGCGTATTCAAGTAAACCTACTAGTCTAGAACATTATTTTAACATCCATTAATGAGGGAAAAAATTATGTTGTAGTATCTTTAAGATAAACTTATAGATGAGAAGTTATCATGAAATATGTTGTTGGTGACTACTCACAAATGCATATTTGCTAGAAATTTTCTAACAAGAACATTGATTCAAGGGGAGAGGACATGCCTATAGATGTCATTGCCCACCATAGCAAGGTTAGCCATGCCGACAAATGGCACCAACCAATCCATGATCTTATCTAATTCTATGTGCTAACAAGCTAGCACTAATCAAATACAAATAACTCATCTTAATTTTGTATGTCGACAATCTAGCACTAATCAGATAGTTAATTAGGTTTAACACACTAACAAACTGATGGTAACTACCCAACCAAAGTAAATACATTGACAAACTAATGGTAACTACCCAACTAAAGGTTAACACATGACAACCTAATGGCAACTATCTAACCCAACGTTAAAACATCAACAAGCTAACAGTAACTATCCAATTTGAAGACTCACTACCTCAAATGGCATGTGTTTTAAGATAATCTATCAGAGATTCACTGCCTTAGGTACATATCTTTTCCTTTACTCTGAATTTTGGCTCACTTTGGCACTAATGCACCAGTTACTTAAAATTGGAGGCAATTATAGACACCAGACTTGAGGCAACGTAGATTAAGGTTACTTAATGATGATGATGTTTACATTTCTAATAAGCAGCATGAACCCCGAAGCTTTGATCTTGATTTTCATGTTTTATGGTCTAAGGGTTTTGATTTGATTTTCCAAGGGTTTAAGAAAGATTTTAGAAAAAACATGATTTTGGTCTTTTGGCAGTGACATAAGGACATTTGTCATAGAGGGATGACCTTCTATAACTGATCTCCCTCAATTTAAGTTATATTGGGGGTATTTTTATAAATTATTAGGAATCATGTGAGGGATGGCCATCTATCACTGATAGACACCCGTCTATGGGATATTTTCAAATTTTCTCACTTTTTTTTGTTTTCAAAAGTTTAAATTGACA
This sequence comes from Excoecaria agallocha, assembly GCA_037975025.1. Taxonomy (NCBI): domain Eukaryota; kingdom Viridiplantae; phylum Streptophyta; class Magnoliopsida; order Malpighiales; family Euphorbiaceae; genus Excoecaria; species Excoecaria agallocha. The sequence continues at coordinate 29,956,806 of CM075817.1, read as the reverse complement.
TCAGATTTGGAAAATCTAATCACCTCTGATTTAAAGGATTTGATCTTCCCTTTTTGAGGTGTTATAATTGGAGTTAATCTCCAACTCTACCCTAGGTATTAAAAGAAAAGATTAAGGATTTGAAAAGGTAGATTTAGCTCTCTTTTTGGCACTTTGGAAAAGGCAGACACTTGGAGGAAGAGAAAGATATTTCTCTATTCTTTTGGGGTGTAACATAAGAGACAATTCTTAAGAAAACTACAAAGACATCCTTTTATTGAAAGTGGAAAACAAATATCGAGGCTTTGGAACATGGCTGTTAAAGTCACATAATTTGATTTCTTAAGAGTTATATTTTAGGTGCCATCTCTATCTCTCTCTAATTTTCCATGCCATGATCATAAAGATTATATCTTTATTTTCATTTTCTCGGTGATTCTATGCCATGTGATGTATATTCATAATATTGATAATGTCATGATTACATAAGGATTATTTGTCCATGTAGAATGATATATTAACTTCTATTTTCTTTCTTTTTGCATGTTTTGTCATTGATGTTTCATGGTGTCATTTAATTTATGTTATGCATGATTAATCTATTTTATTGAGATTTACAAGGTGTTTTATCATTATTTCTTAGTTTGGTATGATTTAAAGTTTTGGGAGTGCATATGTGGCATTTAGGATTGATTTAACCAATTTTTTTATTGAATGTTACCCTTATGTGTCTATCTTTTAAGTGACAGATGGGAAGAAGCCATCATAAATGGCCATCTATTAGCGCTGTCAGAATGATAGATGGGACATCAGGATGTCTTTTTCTTGTCCCATACCTCACCTTAGTTTAGGCATCTATCCCTCTATTTTAGGGCATCTATGGCTTTATTTTTTTAACTTTTTATCTTATTTTCAATGCTTTTTATACTATTATATGTCACCTTTAATGTTTAGATTCATCTTAGGTTTATTTTCACTATTGTGAGTATGATTTGTATTCTGTGTTTATTTATTTTTTGTTATTTTATGATGATTTTTAGTTCATTTGACTTTTATTTCCTATTAATGTATTAATCAATGTGATTTTCTTATATCTTGGTGCGAGCCAATTATTTTGTACCTTTTTTGAGTTTAAGGGAAGATGGCTCTACCTTAGAAGTCGTGCGCCATTTGGTTTCCTCTTAACCCTCTTTTATTTGCATTTAGGTTTTTTATGTTATTTTATCCATATTGCTTTATTTGATTTATTCATTTAATTTAGATGCTTTATTTTATTTTTGGATGTATTTATAATCGGGATGTAATAATTTAGTAAAAAGGATTTTCTTGGCACGCTAAGTATAAAAATTCATGTAAACATTTTTTTTATTTAATTAATTTGTATTTTGAACAAAATAGACCAATTTCCAATTTTCATCTCAAAACCACATAATAAAAGAAAAGTCTTGTTTTCTTTAAAATTGGGATCATTCATTCCACATTTTATTAAAATTAATAAAGATTTTTTATTCTCCTTTTGTAAAAAACCTTGTATGAAAGAACCAATATTCCTAAAGCTTAACTAATTCCCCATTTTATATATGGTGTTTTATTCTTTGGACGATTTGCTTTTGTTATAATTTAATAGGTTGATTTATTTACCATTGTTTTACTACTTTATTGATTTGTTTGATATATTTACTCAATTTACCGCAAAGCATTATGTGAGAAAGGAGATAGTGGAATAGTACCAAAACTTAATTATAAGAAACACCTGACCAAAATGTGAAGAAAAAGTGATATCCCGAACACCATTCTTTATTTGGGCATCAAAAGGGTGGAGAATCATTTTCTGATGTTTTATCGGGTGATGACTCCATGAAACCTACATCTTTGTGCCCATGTTAGACACCTTCATGCGTGGACCATCACCAGTAGATTAGGCTTAAATCCCTTTTATTGTAAAGTGATCAATTTATGATATATAGTGAGCCTCAATCCGATCTTGGACCTTAAAAGTAAGCCTTCAAGAGCCAATCTAGATATCATGTTAGGCTCCATCATACATCATAGGGGTAATTGGCTAACTATTATCAAATAGAGCATAAGGAACATTCTCATCTATTATGGATAGAAATCCAATGGAGCAAGCTAAGGTGATCTCATATGGATTGTTAAGTAGTTAAAAAATACACAATTAGGCAAGTCTTCTTCAGTTGAGGTGGAGCCGACAATGTAGGTAAGTAATTATAACTCAAAAGTTGTTAATAATGTGCCACTTTCCAAGGATAAAGGTAAAGTCAATTTGAATTTAAATGCTACTTCAATAGATGAATCTAGATTACTTTTTCCTTCATTAGCTTGGAAAAGAGAAAAATAAAGAGCAATTAGAAAAATTCTTGAACATCTTTAAGAAGTTGCATGTGAACTTACCATTTACAAAAGCTTTACTTCACAAGCCTATGTATGTAAAATTTATGAAAGAACTATAGTCAAACAAAAAGAAGCTAGAGAAGGTAGGAACAATCCAATTGTTAAAAGATTATAGTGCTTTGATTTCTATCATAATTCCTAAGAAATTATAATATCTAAGCACTTTCACATTTCCTTGTGAGTTAGGAGATAATTTTGTTGGCAATACCTTGTATGATCTTAGAGCAAGTATAAATCTAATGCTCTATTCAATTTACAAAAAGTTAAATTTAGGTGATATTAAAGAGACTTGTATGAAACTTTAACTAGCAAATAGACTAGTAAAAAGACCAAAAGGGATCATTGAGGACTTGGTACTTAAAGTTGGAAATTTTATCTTCTCTGTGGACTTTTTATTCGTAAAGATGGTGGAAGATAAGAAAGTACCATCTATAATGTGGAGACTATTCTTGAACACCTTAAGGGCACTGATTGATTTATATGGCCAAAAGTAACCTTTCGATTTAATGAGGAAGAGATGGTTTTTGATATTAATAAAGTGATGAAGTATCTATCTTGTGATTTTGAGAAAGTTGTTAATTTTTGTGAAAGCCATCCAAGATTATGTCGAAGAGATGCAAGAAGTGTTATTGCTTGATGATCCATTAGAGAGTTACTCAATACACTCTAATACTGAGAAAGTCTTAAGTGACGAAGGGAATGAGCTGAAAGAAGAACTAGAAAAAGAACATGATAAGAGTGAAGAGAATGACCCTGTTGTAGAAGTTCTATAAAATAAAAAGAGATCTAATTTGAAACCTTTACCATCACATTTAAAATATTTTTTCTTAAATGGTGATACTAGCCAAGTTATAATTTCTTCTCATTTTTCAAGTATCGAAGAGGTGATGCTAATTTTCATGCTAAAAAGGCATATAAAAGCAATTAGTTGGGATATCAATGACTTGAAAGGAATCAACCCTAGTTTTTACACCCTCAAAATTTTAATAGAAGATGACTACAAGCCTGTGGCAAAACCACAAAGGAGACTTAACCCAACCATACAAGAAGTGGTAAAGAAAGAGGTTATAAAGCCCTTGGATGCAGGTATTATCAATTCGATCTCTGATAGTAAATGGGTGAGTCTTATACAATGTGTGCATAAGAAAAAAGGAATGATGTTAGTAACCAAAGAGCTAAATGAATTGATTCCAACTCATACAGTTACAAGTTGGAGAGTATGTAAGGCCCAACTTAAGAACCAATCGTAATAAGGTAAAGAGTGGGACAACGAGGGAATTAATTCAAAAGTTAAGGGTAATTTGGTATTTTAGCCATAGTCATGCACATGTATAATGAAAAGACTTGAAACATGGATTTAATTAAAATCTTATATGGTAATATGGACCAAATGTAAGAATTGAGAGAAATTAGTGGAGCTAGATGAGATTTTCCTAGGTCCAACAAGTGGACCAATAGGAAAACTCCACTTAGCAACTTTTAAAAGGGTTAAAGAGGTAGAAAAGATAGGAGATAGGGATAGGAATGGCTAGTGATAGGAGCTTGAAAAGCTCATAAATATTGTGTGTTAATGTGTGGTTTTGCCTAGTATTGTGTTTATTATTTTGGTGTTTTATCTATATTTTGTTGCTTTTATGTGTTTTGTGTGTGTGGTTGTTTTATTTGTCTTATAGGAGAAGGGAATGATTTAAAGATTAAAGGAGTCAAGTGAAAGAAAGAAAGCCAAAGGTGAGCTATAAAGAAAGTGTCGTGAGCGCGACAAGGAGGAGTGGTCGCGATAGAAGGCATGGAAGAGAGCAAGGAAAGAGGTGTGCCATGTCGCGAGGGCGAAAAAGCAAGGAGAGGTCGCGACAGATAGTGGAGCCAGCCAAGCAATGGCGTGTCTTGTCGCGAGCGTGACAGGTGTCGCGAGCGCAACACTGTGCGGATAAGGAGTTAGAATTTATGAAGAGATGCAACTTTTCTCCAAAAAAATACAACTCTTATGAAAGGTTATTTTGAAGGAACATATCTTTTAGAGAGGCATATATATGCCAAGTGAACAGAATTTTGGGATGGATAATTTTTAGAATTTAATTTTGTGATCTTAAGAACAATAGCATTTTTTAGTACTTAGTTTTTATTTTTCATGATTTGAAGAGGAGACAAAAGCAAGGGAGAAGACATCTTGTGTGAAGGAAAAAAGGGTTGAGAGATCCCCTTCTCCTTGTTCTTATGTTAATTTTTCTTCCTTGTAATTCTTTAAATGAATATTATGTTGGCATTTCATTATGTATGAACAAATTTCTATTTCCATTTATAATATTGATCTTTGATTGTAGTATTTCCTATTAAAAGTTTATTGGCACCATTATAAGTTAAGGAAGACGACCTTAGATGTGCAATTCCTTTTCTGAAAATCATCACATTAGTGATAAATAAGGGAGTTAGCGAGACCAACGTCTTATTAAAAGTTAATAAGAAATTCATTATCAAAACATAGTTTGAGAGATCACATATGGAGATAATTGTTATAGGTTGGTAGATAATCTTAAAATGTGTTATTAAAATTAACAGGTTCATTAACGAGAGTTGAGAATTAGTGCTTTAATTGCATGTTTTAGGCAATCTAATTCATGTTGAGAGAGTGGATTAGGAATTTATTCCAACTTGGCTTACTAATAAGATTAAAAATTATAATTTAAATAATGGTATCAATGCATGATTATTTAGTTTCATAATATTTATTGTCTTCTTTGATTATACTTATCTAGGATTTAATTAATTTATGCAATAAAGTAGTTAGAATTAACTTCCACTTTTGAACATCGTGAACAAGATTTAAATTGAGTAGTAATAGTGGGTGATTAAAATCACATTTCCTCGTGGGATCGTTATCTGAAGTACTATAATCGGTACACTGTATACTTGCGATATTTAAGCTTCTAAAAAAAGCATACCAAGTTTTTGGCGCCGTTGCTGGGAAATTGTTTGATTTAAATCATTATATTATGAATCTTCATTTAAGATTTTGGATTACGATATTTAATTGGTTTTTTTTGTTTTGTTATGAATTTTCAGAATTTAACAGTTCATACCGCGTACAAGGAGTTCGCAAGAAGAACTTGAACCGTTAAATTTGGAGGTAGAGAGATTTCTATTAAGTAACCGCAAGTCAAATAAAAAAAGAATCGGAATAGAAGAATTACTATGGCTGAAAAAGAAAATCCACCTCGCTTAATGGACTTTGCCACGCCAGCATTGAGTGGTGCTCAACAAGGTGTGGTAAGACCTACGGTAAATGCAAACCAATTTGAAATAAAACCATCGCTTTTACAAATGATTCAAAATAGTATACAATTTTATGGTTTGGCAAATGAGGATCCAAATGCTCATTTGGCAAATTTTTTGGAAATTTGTGATACTTTTAAAATTAATGGAGTTCCGGCGGATGCAATCAAGCTTAGGCTTTTTCCTTTTACATTGAAGGACAAAGCCAAAGCTTGGTTGAATTCCCTTACTGGGGGTTCTATCACAACTTGGGACCAATTGGCCCAAGCATTTTTATCAAAATATTTTCCCCTAGCAAAAACGGCCAAAATTATAAAAGATATCACCACTTTTGTTCAACATGACTCTGAATCTTTGTATGAGGCATGGAAAAGGTTCAAAGAATTGCAGCGGAGTTGCCCACACCATAATCTTGCAAGGGAGTTACTGATGCAAATATTTTATAATGGTGTGAATCCAACAACTGAGGCACCATTGATGCGGCAGCAGGGGGATCTCTTATGAGGAAGACAATGGAAGCTGCATTTGAATTATTGGAGGAAATGTCCATGAATAATTGTATGTGGCCAACCGAGAGAGTAAGAGACTCTAATTCTAATTCCAATGTAAATACTAGGGGGGTCCATTCAATAGATTCTATTGTGGCCTTGCAAGCCCAAGTAGCTGCATTAACCCAAAAGATCAATAGTTTAGGAGTGGGAGGAACTCCACAAACTGAGTGCACTATTTGTAGCCACCTAGGTCATAGTAATGAGGCCTGTAATTTGGGAATGGGTAATCCAAATGAACAAGTGAGTTTTATCCAAGGACAAGGAAGGAGAAACCCATATTCAAGCACTTACAACCCTGGTTGGAGAAACCACCCGAATTTTTCTTGGGGGACTAGTAGCAACAAAAATAGGGTTGTAGGATTTCAACAACCTCAAGATAGGTTTGGAGCTTTGGAAGTGAAAGTAGATAGATTTATTGAGGAGTGCAATTAGGACAAATTGCCAAGGCTCTTCCTTCCCGCTTACAAGGAAACTTACCAAGCAATACGGAGGAGAATCCTCGCAACCGGTTGAAGGAAGTCTAGAATAGATTCCTGATTGTTCTACTTATATTTAAAGTTAGCTTAGTGGTTATTTGGATATTTAATTGCTATTTCCATTTTTATTTTATTTTGCTATTTTATGTGTATTATATCCACATTTATTTAGAATACTTACACATTTTTATTTTTTGTATTTTATAGGTATTTATGTTTGCTTTATTCTTGTTGTAATTTCCTACTTCAATTAAGTATTTAGTTTTAAATGTCCATTTGATGAAAAAAATGGGGCATGTAAATTCATCTTTGTCGCGAGCGCGACATGGGTGAGTGGGACAGATCACAGGACTCTGTCGCGAGCGCGCCCTGTTCGCTCTCGCGACTATTTCATCTTGATTTGGGAAATATACCTCTATCGCGAGCGCGATATTGTCGTGAGCACGACTGATGATTTGGAGGATAAGGCATATAGTCTTTGTCGCGAGCGCGACTTGATTCGCGAGCTCGCTAGTTCAAATACCGTGCTTTGTTGCGAGCGCGACATTGTTGTGAGGTCGCGACAGGACACGGGATTTGAATTTCTTAGGGTTTTAGCTGCCTTTTCATCTTCCCCTATATATAGTTAAAACCCTACCTCCACTATTCACCTTTCCACATTCAGCTGCTCTTTAGTTTTCAAAGTTTTTCTCTCAAAGTTTTGAGTTTTCTTCTCCTCTGTTCTTTCTCCTTTGATTTTGTGGAGAGTTTTTGCTAGATCCTGTGTTGTTTCTTTTTCTTCTTCACTTGTTACTGTGATTTCAGCTTGGGTTTCTTTATTTTCCATAATGGTACGCACAAAATCCATTGGACGCAAGGATAAGCAACCAGTTGCAGAGCCAAGTTCTCCGCCAACACCACCTTTTGAGTATCTTCAAGCCAAGTTTGAGTGTCCCTTCCCTATATACTCTGAAGATGAAGGCAAAAAGTTTTAGTTTTTTAACACCAAGACATATGTGGGCATGTTGCATTTAGACAATGAGTTGATTAAGGATTTAGGTTTAACTGCTCAATTTGATAAGTATATCAAATACATGAAATGGGAGAAATTTTCTGTAATGAATTTGCCTATTAGGAGGGACTGGGCTATAGAATTTTTTGTGACCTTGGCATATGTTGACAATAAGAAAACTCAATTTAAATTTAGACACCAGGGTGCTTAGTTTCTATTTGGTTTTGAAGAAATGCATAATTGGTTTGGTTTTCCTTTGAAAGGACAACGTTTTAATGCACATTTGTTTGATCACCGGTCGATTTGGACAACTCTTACTGGCTTAAATGAATTTAATAACAAAAATGCCTCTAATCGCCTAATTAAGGATAATGGGTTGTTTCTATTTCATAAATATTTATGCCATGCCTTATTTGAACGAGTGGAAAGCACAAAGGTGCAAACCAAAGATTTATTTGTGCTTCATTTGTTGTTGTCCCGTAAAACACCATGTTTAATAGACTTTATTTTTGATGGGTTGTACCATGCATCAATTGCTAAAACTAAAACCGTAGGCATGTGTCACATAGTAACCGGAATCATTTTAGGGTGTTTAGGTGATTTAGGCAATTTTGTGTTGGATGAAAATGAACATGTGACTTTAATGGATATTTGTTATTTGCGTAACTCTCATGTTTTAGATAGAGGCGCTTGGCCTCCGCAGTTTTTATCACGTTTTACGCAGGAAATGGGTCCTAGTCGAGCCAAAGGAAAAGGGAAAGCACCTGCAACATCTACTGCTGCTGAATCTAGTGATTTCGATGATGTTGGTGAAGAAGAAGTTGGTATGGGCCGAGATGATAGGGATGAGCCAAGTGTAGGCGCTGCACAAGATGAAGTTGTTGGGTTGCAGCGAGTTATGTTTCGTTTGGATGGGATTAAGGCTGCAAATCAAAGCATGGCGGCCCGGATGGATTCCCGTGAGGCCACTGTCAAACAAATGCATAAAAGTCAGAAGAGCCTCAATCGCAAGCTCCTTTCCTTCTTCCGTCATCAGAATATTCATTTCACTCCTTCTCCACCGGGGTCCCCCAGTGGGCCAACTGAGTAATGTTACCTTCTCTTATTTTTACTTTTTCTTATGTTTTCATGTTGTTTATGTTTGTTTGTGTTGTATGTATTGTTTTGTGGAGTCTTCCTTACACAATGAGGACATTGTGTCCTTTAAGTGTGGGGAAGCTAGTTGGTAGTGTGCATATAGGATTAGTGTTAAATTTTTATGCTTTATGTTAAGTTGTGTGATGGAGTTATTCTTTGTGAGATTATTGCCTATTAACATATGTAATTAGTCTTTGTACAATTATTTATGAGTTGATTGGATACATTTACTAACTTAGAATTAAGAATCTTTAGTTTTAATAGGATTATGCTTGTATGGATAGGTATGTTTAGGTAAAGTACTTTGGTATACAGTTCTTTTAAGCCAAGTTTCTTTAAGCATGTTCTTTAAATTAGTGAGTTTTGTATGATGTAGAGTTTTATCATAACCATGGTGAGCTTTTGAGCCTAAACACGTTAAATTTTTGTGGAGAGAATTCCTCTTGTATTCATTACTCTAGAACTTGTGTTAGATAATTCTTGAAATTACATTTAGTATATAATATGCATGAGAAATGATAAGGGCATTAGAAGTAACCTATTTTAGCTTGCGTAAATAACTCACCTTTTTAACTTTAGGTAGCCATTTTTGAGCCTATAACCATTTTTTTTCATGAGCTTATTTTTAGCCTTGCGCCAATTTCTAATGAATTTAACTTTTCTTTTTTTTTTAAATCCTTGTGTGGAAGATGTAGTAATGCTTTGATAAGTAAGATAAAGTATTGATATTTTATAAGCATGAATTATTTATGAATCAATTTTGATCCCTGAAGTTTAAAGCCACTAGTATTTCCTTGTCTATTTCCATTTTTTTAAAAAAAGTACTACACTAGTTGCTTTAAAAAGAAAGAAAACAAAAGTAAGAGAAGCAACTAGTTGAAGTTGAGCTTAGGTGAATACTAGTGGGAATTGAAGAATCATTGTAAGGGATTATGGAAATTTTCATTAGTAAGATAAATATCCTGCTTTAGTACAACTTTTGCAATACAAAATCTTACTTGTTTGAGTATTTGCTATGTTTTCCATATGAATGAGCTACTTAACCAAAAATTTTCCTACCCTAACCTTAGCCAAGCTACAACCCTTAAAAGACCCTTTTGATTTTGTGCATTATTTTATGCTAGTGATGGAGATTTTTATTTAATACAAGCTTATAGTATTTGATGGTACAAGAGGAAATATGAGTTAAACACTATCCATTAAACACTTGAGTGGTGTAAAGCACACATTATGTGAGAATAGCTCTACATTTTCTATTACTTGCTAGGTTAGAGTACATATTATAAGAAATAGGGTTTTTAAGAGCTTTATATCATTGTACTTTGCATTTTCTTGCTTATCTTATTGGGGGCATATAAATATTAAACCTTATAGATCCAAGATTTTGTTTTGGTATTTGTTGAAATTGACTCAATAATTAATTTGTTAAAGAAACCTTGCATATGTTAATAGGAAAGAATCCTAAGAAGGACAACTCCATATTCCATGTTTTATGTATAAATTAAATGTTTGAGCTTTGATGGTTTCTAGCATTTTGAGTTTTTGCTTGAGGACAAGCAAAAGTTCAAGTGTGGGGAATTGATAGGAGCTTGAAAAGCTCATAAATATTGTGTGTTAATGTGTGGTTTTGCCTAGTATTGTGTTTATTATTTTGGTGTTTTATCTATATTTTGTTGCTTTTATGTGTTTTGTGTGTGTGGTTGTTGTATTTGTCTTATAGGAGAAGGAAATGATTTAAAGATTAAAGGAGTCAAGTGAAAGAAAGAAAGCCAAAGGTGAGCTATAAAGAAAGTGTCGCAAGCGCAACAAGGAGGAGTGGTCGCGACAGAAGGCGGGGAAGAGAGCAAGGAAAGAGGCATGCCATGTCGCGAGGGCGACAAAGTAAGGAGAGGTCGCGACAGATAGCGGAGCCAGCCAAGCAATTGAGTGTCTTGTCGCGAGCGCGACACTGTGCGGATAAGGAGTTAGAATTTATGAAGAGATGCAACTTTTCTCCAAAAAAATACAACTCTTGTGAAAGGTTATTTTGAAGGGACATATCTTTTAGAGAGGCATATATATACTAAGTGAACAGAATTTTGGGATGGATAATTTTTAGAATTTAATTTTGTGATCTTAAGAACAATAGCATTTTTTTAGTACTTAGTTTTTATTTTTCATGATTTGAAGAGGAGACAAAAGCAAGGGAGAAGACATATTGTGTGAAGGGAAAAAGGGTTGAGAGATCCCCTTCTCCTTGTTCTTATGTTAATTTTTCTTCCTTGTAATTCTTTAAATGAATATCATGTTGGCATTTCATTATGTATGAACAAATTTCTATTTCCATTTATAATATTGATCTTTGATTGTAGTATTTCCTATTAAAAGTTTATTGGCATCATTATAAGTTAAGGAAGATGACCTTAGATGTGCAATTCCTTTTCTGAAAATCATCACATTGGTCATAAATAAGGGAGTTAGCGAGACCAATGTCTTATTGAAAGTTAATAGGAAATTCATTATCAAAACATAGTTTGAGATATCACATGTGGAGATAATTGTTATAGGTTGGTAGATAATCTTAAAATGTGTTATTAAAATTAACTGGTTCATTAACGAGAGTTGAGAATGAGTGCTTTAATTGCATGTTTTAGGCAATCTAATTCATGTCGAGAGAGTGGATTAGGAATTTATTCCAACTTGGCTTACTAATAAGATTAAAAATTATAATTTAAATAATGGTATCAAATGCATGATTATTTAGTTTCATAATATTTATTGTCTTCTTTGATTATACTTATCTAGGATTTAATTAATTTATGCAATAAAGTAGTTAGAATTAACTTCCACTTTTGAAAGTGGTAAATGAAAGTGGTAAATGAGATATGTAATTGTGATTTTTCTGTTAGTAAATCAAGTAAAGCTAAGGAGAAGTGGAGAAGGCTTGAAGGGAACTTTTAGAGTCATAAAGATATAGGAAAGCTTAATTTTGATATAGGTATGTTTGTGTTGTAAAAATTGAATAAAATGTCATGTCAACTTAATATTTAATGTTGAAGTGTGTTAGAATGGTTTAACAAACCATATGGGTTGATTTATAGAAAGAGGGAAGTTAAAACCCAAAAGCTGTCATAAGATTCACTTAACCTGTCAAGCCTGTTAAGGGTAGAATTGGAGTTATAGACCCATGATTAGAGTGATCTAGTTTGAGATTAAATGTAAGACATAGATATAAATGTTTATAGAAGAAATCAAAATTGAATTCTATTTCTAAATATGTCAAATATTGGCTTGAATTTCTATAATGACTGCTGCCCTATCAATTAGAGTAGCCTGTATGGTTTTGTGTATATCTCTTTTATAGTTGTCCAAATTGTATGATTCTTGATCCTATAGAAACTAGAGACATAATTGCCATAAAATTTTGGTTTATGGGTTAAAATTTGTGTACAATTTGAACTATTCTTTGTTGCGCTCGCAATAGGGCTCGCGAAACAATTCTCTATTGCGCTCCTGACCTTAGTCATGCTCGCGTAGGGTAAAGTATACTTATTCTTTTTTGTTTAACTTTATCATATACTTTTAACTTGCTACTCATATAAGTTATATCCATAAGTGAATTGTGGTATTATGATCAAGTATATGTTATCTTATGTATACTCATGTTTATAACTTTCAAATTCTATTGTGCCTCAATTTCATACAATAGTGGATAGATAGGCATACCTATAAGGGATAGTGATTGTAGCTGCTAGTGTTGGCACCTGTGGATGTTTGGTGTTGTACCTTTGGCATCCAATGTTTTGAGACTTCTATCTCTAGTGTTTGTTACTATTTATTAGTATCCAGTGTTTATCCTATTATCCACACTTCATGGAAATTCAAGTTGTATAATAATGAAAATATTGTAAATGAGTGAATGATAATGAGTGAATGACCATCACGAGGAGTGAATGTTTGATATTAATATAGGGTTTTTCCCTCTTAATATTATTAACATGTTAGTGATTATATGTCACGTTTCTATTGTATATGTATGATTTATATTATATCAATGTATGGATATGTGTGGCTTCATTATGAAGTCTATTATATCACTTGTCCGAGTAATTAAAATAAATAGAATATATAGATAGGTTATTGGAGTGAGCATTACAAGAAAACCAAACGTTGGCATGGTAAGAAGTTGGTTCAGAAAGAATTCATCCTAAGCATGTTAGTTTTTCTCTATAACAGTAAGCAATATTTATTTCTAGGGAAATTAAAGTTATGATGGATTAGACATTATGAAGTGGTCAATAGTACCAATTTTAGAGCAAGGATGGTGAGAAGTTTAAAGGATGATTGGGGGTGTAAGATGAATAGGCAATGTCTCAAGCCTTACAATGCCTCATAAATTGAAGTTGATGAGGTAACCTTGGTTTTTTTTGACAAGTAAGGAAATTCCATAAGTCTAGCTGAAGACTTCAATAATTTAGAACTACTTTTTTTATCCTTGGTGTGATTTTCGTAGATTTATATAGGTAAATTTGTATTTATATAGGTAAATTGAGGTTGTATAATAATGAAAATATTGTAAATGAGTGAATGATAATGAGTGAATGACCATCACCAGGAGTGAATGTTTGATATTAATATAGGATTTTTCTCTCTTGATATTATTGACATGTTAGTGATTATATGTCACGTTTCATTGTATATGTGTGCTTTATATTATGTCAATGTATGGATATGTGTGACTGCATTGTGATGTCTATTGTATCACTTTTCTCTCCACAGAGCTATTTTTACACACAGGTGTTTCTCGTGTAGGTATATAGGTGTAGATTGAAGTGCTAGATACCTATTCAACATCTGCAAGCCATAAGAGTAGAGCTTGAAGAAATTTTGGTATATACTCAGATTTTCGTAATGTATATAGTGAATTTTTTTTATATGTCATTTAATAATATGAATAGTTATATATATATACACTAAGAGTTTGAATTAATTTATGTATCTGTATTTGTATTTATATGTCATAGAAGTGTGAATTGTACATAGTGAATTTGTTGAGTTTTGTGCAAGTAATTAAAGGAAATAGTATATATAGATAGGTTATTGGAGTGAGCATTACAAGAAAACCAAACGTTGGCATGATAAGAAGTTGGTTCAGAAAGAATTCATCCTAAGCATGTTAGTTTTTCTCTATAACAATAGGCAGCATTTATTTCTAGGGAAATTAAAGTTATGGTGGATTGGACCTTACGAAGTGGTCAATAGTACCAATTTTAGAGCAAGGATGGTGAGAAGATTAAAGGATGGTCGGGGGTATAAGATGAATAGGCATCATCTCAAGCCTTACAATGCCTCACAGATTGAAGTTGATGAGGTAACCTTGGTTCTTTTTGACAAGTAAGGAAATTCCATAAGTCTAGCTGAAGATTTCAAAAATTCAAAACAACTTTTTTTATCCCTTGTGTGATTTTCATAGATTTATATAGGTCAATTTTTATTTTTTGTGTTTTTGGGTTTAATATGTTTTTGTAGTGCAATTCATGAGTTTTAAGGTGTTAATATGTTCAATTAGTAGGATGATATTTAGGATTAAAAATGAGAAATAATCCAATTATTGATATAGTTCTAATCGGTTCCTAGCAAGTGTACTAGATCGGCTCAGTAATAATAGGGTATTAAAATTAAGATCCAAAATTACAGTACCCAAGGGATTGTGGTTGCAATCAATGAAATTTAAGAATATGCTAAAGAATTCCTAATATTTTCAAATAATATGTTGACTACGCTAATGAATTTGCAGAAAAATAAATAATTAATGTAAATATTGTTGAAATCAAGTGCAACGTAGAAAAACTAAAATAGAGATAAGCTAAAAAAATCAATATAAATAATAATGTTGCTTAGGTTCACTCGTCCACCCCATATCCAATGTGAATTAAATTAATCTTAACTTATATAAATTGAATCAGAATAACCCACTACACCCAATCATCCCATTTTGGAGCAAGCTATTCCAATCAATAAACATTCCATTCCAAACCAAGTCTAATAATTAGCCTTCACACAAGTCTAAAATCTTAGGTTTGAATTATTTTCCCATTCCAAAGTCGAACAACATAGAAACCCATTCATTTTTCATATACTCAAGATCTAATACCCTATTTCCATAACCCATCGAGTCCCATTTAGGAGCAATCTCAATATTATAGCAAATAAGATATAAAAATAGAGCATAAAAATATTCATGGCATTCAAGTATTCAAATCAATCATCTAAACTAGATAATATGATTGAAATATTAAAACCAATGAAATAACATTCAAGAAATAGAAAAATAAATCATCAATGTATATATATATCAACTCAATATTCACATGGGTATTGGGGATTCAAAGATTCCCCAAATAATAAATTAGCTACTCATAATCCATTACAAAGAAGAAAAAAGAAAATAAGGATAAAAAGTAGAAATTCATTATGAAGCTGAAACCCATATGAAAACCCATCTGCTTCCCCTTCAATCTCCAATGGAAGATGATCTTGATGTAAGAGAAAATGAAATCTAATCTCTAAAAATGTGTAAATCTAACTATATTTAAGTATATAATCTATGGGAAATATCAAAAATCTAAAGATTGAAAGAGCAGAAGAATTTTAGAAGAAAATACATCTAAAAAATCCAAAATTATTTGTCAAACAGCAAATCTGCAATTTATGGACCCAAATGGGTTATAGTCACAATGAGTTTCTTGTGATTGTGAGGTACTTGTTAACTATACTGGACTATAGAGGTTATGTTCATAACCAAATCCTTATGACCGTGAGATACCCATACTTCAATTCTATATCAAAATTTTGGTATGTCACATTCATAATGAATTTGTTGTGATCCAGAGGTGCATATATTTTTGCTTACGTACTGAATTGCCCGAGCTCATGGTAATAATAAATTTGTTGTGATTTTGAAGTATTGAAACTCTATGTTTTGACTATAATTTGACTAGATCACAGTCACAATGAAAACCTTGTGACCGTGAGGTATCTAAATTTTTTACAAATCAACACGAAACACCATAAAATTCTATCAAAAACATATAAAATACAAATAACTAACTTTGGAAAAACTTATTGAAAGTAGAAAAAATTAAACAACAAACACAAAAAAGATAGTAAAACCACATTGAAAATGAATAAAAACTTAGCACTAAATTAGAGTTATCAAAATACCCCACACTTAGAGTTTGCTTCCCCTCGAGAAATGAACTAACCACATTCCTGAAAATTCAAACTCTAACCTAGAAAACAATATTAAAACAAACCAAAATAGCACTTAGCAGAAGACACTTAATGGAAAAATTTAACCAAAAAGACTCATGTTAGTCTATATCTAATAATTTCATTTGTGTGTGCTAGGCCAAAATGATTTCATTCTTTTTCAAAAAAAACCACTAGTGATTTCCAACAATTGAGAAAAAAGAAGAATACATAAAAATTTTGTGTAATGGTTTCGTGCTTGAAACTCAGAATAGCTACAAACCTCTCATTTAGCACCTGAATTACAAGTGTCATCTCTACTAAACAACTCAGAAAAAGAATAGGATCACTAGGTCCTACTTTAAGGTTGTAATGTAAAGCTAAGGATTGGTTCGAAGGAAAAGATAAAGTCGACAAAATAAGATCAGCCACTCTACCCCAGACTTTCCACCTAATTTTCTATAATAGATAACCCTACCCTACAATTGATACTCTTACTAGAAATCATTGAAAGATGATTCTCAGAATCCATTAACAAAACTTAAAATATGCACGACAAGGAAGTAAGCTATAATTCTCTTACCCTTTAGTTTGCTTATAATTTCAAACTTCCTCATAATTGATAAACACCCCCACACTTATTTCTTGAAATAAATACCAACTTAAAACTTAAAAATTTTATTTTACTTTCTTTCTTTCTTTTCTTAAAAATTTATTTTTTTAATGAAAGGTACCAACAATCTCTTCTTTTTATCCTCCCATTTGGTGGTAATCTAAGATTTAAAATTTTTACAACTCATACTACCCCCAAACTCAGAATTTTGTTAATTTTTGACACTCTGACCATTTTAGCACCTAACATTTTCAACACTTATGATGCATAATACAACCCCATTTAAAGCGGCCAAATCTTAGATAAGAGATGTAAAAGCATTTAGGTTATATGGCAATTAATATAGTGTAACAACAAAAATTTTATTAAATAGTATGCTTTTAGCATACCAAATCAGCTCAACGGGGCTAGCAGTGGTAAAAATATATAAAGGGTGGATAAAAGTCATTTATACATGACTATCAAAGAATGGCTGCCTAGGTCATGTCCTAATCTTATCTGAGTTGATACATTATTTCGAAGGGTGATAAGGAAGGTTCTAACTATCCTAAAATTCCATCACTCAAACACTTTCGTACATTGGCTTTTCAAAATTTTGTAAAATAATCTAAAGTGCATATTGGATATGAACTTACAAGATATAAGACCAACTGAGAAAAATTTGGAATTGAATTCTCGCTAAGGCTGACCACTACTCTCTTACTAAATTAGGTTATCTAAATAATCCTTTCACAAATTGAAGTTTGAATTAATTCTAAATAAAAACAATAGAGGGCAAACTAGACTAAGTGTGTTGTGAGAACACCAACTCAATAACCGTATAAGCTTAAAAGCAAAACAGCAAGTAAAAACTAATCTAACAAAATACTATATGTAAACTACTAAAATTAAAGCAATAAAGAAAAATAAACTACCAATGTACTGAAATTTTAAAATTACACTAAACTTAACTAATTCAAAAGAAACAAAAACTTAAAAGTAAAAGAAAACTAAAACAACAAAGTTATGGTTCAATAGCTTTACAAATTAAAATACTTTAAGAAAATTATCTTCATTTTTAACAAAAAACTTAAAAATACTTTGACTTCTCTAGCAAAAATTGTCTTCTTCTTTAATCTTTAATGAGAAAAATTCATCTTCAAGATACTCTCTTACCCCACACATAAAACCCTGCTATCCTTAGCAAGCCAAACAAAAAGAAAGACAAAAATTGAGACAGGGCAATCCCTGCAAATCATAATGAAGAATAGGTAATTTCAAGCTACTTTAAGGTTAGTAGATACATAACTACACTTTATTTCATTTATTTCTTTGAATTTTACATGAAAATCACATTATGTAACTATATGAACTTCAAAGAAATTGTGAAATAACTTGAGATAACTTGATAAAATGATGTTTTAACCTAAAATAAGTAAGAAATGAGAAAGAAATCAAGCATATAAGTGGTGATCGATCATGCCTTGGCCAAATTATATATCACGTTGAATAATATGATAATTTGATGTTATTTGGCATACTAAGCATAAAATGCGTAATACTAGCTTGAATAAGTATTTTATGATTGATTTGAGCTTAAAATAATGTGTGGACATAATGTTCATCATGTGTACATAATGATGTACTTAAATGAAACTAAGAGTTATCAAGGTAAAATAAATGTATATCAATATATAAACACATAAATTGAACTTAAAAACATATATAGCATAAAAAGGAATAGAAAAACACATGGTATTGTTGAATTTTCATTAAGCCCTTTGATAATGTCATATTTTTATCATGTTTAGATGTTATTTACCATGTATGTTATGATATGTAATGCTGATGAATGTATGAAGAATGAAAAAATATGATATGATACATAATGGTAATAACATAAAGATTGGGATGGCTAGCCATAAGAACCTATATACCACAGTAAAATCATATAGTATAGTTTCATCGAGGGATGGCTACATTTAAGTAGTCACCTTGCTCACACAGTCATATAATATATTCATACAGTTACACAATCCTCATCCCATATATCCGATTCGAGGATTTTCACTAATTACTACTAGGGATAAAATTATAATTATGTAAGAAAATAGGAGTCAAATGGTAATTTATGCATAAAAAATGTCATAAATATAATTAAATAGGAAATAATATGAAAAACTTGATCAATATGGTGAAAAAGGATAAAAATGTAATTACATGATAAATAAGGGGTAAAATCATAAATTGGCATAAAAAAAGGTGATTAAAAGGGGTAAAATAGTCAAATAAGTGAAAAAGGATAAAATCATAAATAATGAAAAATTTTAGGGATCAAAATATAATTTACCACTTATTGGGGTAAGCATGAGGATCAAAAAGTAAATTTTCCACTTAAGATGAAGTAAAGGTCAAAGAAAACAAAAAGGATCAAAATTAAAGTCAAACGAGGTCAAATATGATGAAAAGAAAGTTCAGGGATCTAATTGTAATTTTAAATTTAAGTAAGAATTATTTAAGATTTAATAAGAAAAAATAAATATAAAAGGGATCAAAGAGTAAATTAAGACAAGAAAAAAAGTTAATTAAATTAAATTAGCAAAAACTAAGACTAAAAAGGGAAAAATTATAATTTAAATAAAAATTTATTTTACTATATGAAACTTTGTGCAGTTGTATCCACCACTAGACAATAATGTTGCTTAATGCATGGTTTGTTGACTGCGCGCAGGGACAGGTAGCTAAGGATGCAATAAAGGCGCAGCAGAATGGCATGTATATGTGTCACTTTTAAGAACATGGAAATTAGATATCTTATGTATTAGGTTTTGAATGCTTGGCATATAACGTATTATGATGTATCATAGATGCTAATTAACTGTGAATATATTCATATGAATTAAGTTATGTATGAATGGTAAAATTATGATTGTGTTGTGATGTTGATTGATGAATGATATTAGAAGTGCAATGAATGTTATTAGAGTATTAGAGGTGGAGGTTGGCTTTTGGGAGTGTTAAATTACCAATTTGCAAGTTTGGATAACAAGATTTATAAGTCGTTATGCTGTCAAAATTTATACCAAATGAATAGTAACCTCGCTACGCTAATATAAAAATAGAATGCAAGGGTTAAGTTACGCTATTACTCAACAAAGAAAATGGTTAGTTGAATTGGAAACCATGTGACATCATAAATGATAATATATAAGGTACGAAAATTATGTATGAATATAAGATGTTACAAGAACTCACTTTCTCAATATTTTATTGGATGGTGATTCCATGACACCTTCCTTACAATGCCTAACAAACACACTCATAGTTGGATCACCAATAATAGATGGGAATAAAATCCTATTTATTGCGAAACGATCGGCTTTCATAAGTTAATAAGCCTCTATTTGGTCTTGAGCCTTAAAAGTGAGCTTTCGAGAGCAAACCAGATACCTACGGGGTTCGACACATGTCACAGTTGTATTTATTTAATTATCTTCCTTTCTCTTATTTATGCTTATATGTTTGTACATTTAATTATTATGTTTACTTAATGCTTTAGCATGCGCGTGCCAAATACATGATGCATGAATTTCAGATGCATCATACTTTTTATTTATTTAATTTTATGTATTATATTCGAGTCTTTTATTTATTTGCATTAATTAATATTAGAATAATTTAATTATTTATCATTTGTTTAATTTGATTCATGTGTCGTTCTAGTGACTAATATTATTTTTTCCTATTCATTTTCACGCATAATAATGCACCCCTACGCTGGATTGTGTTGAAGAATTGGAGAATGAGGTGGAGTGGATTAACTTAGGATTTATTTTCTTTCGTCATTTATCTATTATTTTAGGCCTATATTGTTATTCTTTCATGCTCTTTCTTATGCAAATTGATTGTAATAATAAAGGTTTTTTGACCATTTATTAGAAAAATTCACTTAAAATATTTTTTACTTAATTATTAAGCTTTTCAAATAAACCGGACCAATGTCCGCTGTTTATCTCAAAAATCACGTAAAAGAGTTTTTATAATGTGCATGAAGGAACCAATGTTCCTAATCCAATAAATAGCCTAATTTATATATGCCATTTTACTTTTTCTTATAGTCTCTATATGTCATTTTACTTTTCTAATTGAACAATATGCACAAAAGCCACTTAAAAAGTTTTATATAAGTTTGAGTGAAATTTTTCTGTAATGAAGGTGAACTAATATTTCATCTTTTCACCCACAAAATAATAATTAAAGTAAGATTATTTTTCTTTATCACCACTAAAGGTTTTCTATCTTAAATTAATTAAGGCGATTTTTTCAAAAGCAGCATGGATCCAATGCCCTCATTTTTTATCCAAAAGCACACCTCAAAATTCTTCATTTTTGTAAATATGCATGCAGGAACTAACGTTCCCATCCAAATGAACACAAACAAATTCCCCAAGTTATGAATGATTTTTTTTAGCAATGGATATTTGTATTTTTATTGCTTTTGATATGGTAACATATATAATTATATGAATCGCTTTATAGCTTTTTGATATGCTTGAGTGTGCCTTTCAATTCTTTGGCATGATACGTGTAAGAAGAGGGTTAAAACAATTAATTATAAACACTTGCTTATATAAGCATTAACCAGGTTATAAATAAGAGTTAAGTCCCAAACTATCTCTGATTTTGGCCTCATAAGGTTAGAACTCACTTTTTTCGGAAAATATTTGGCCTTTATCAAATCCCTATAGAATTGTAATTCACCGTCAATAATGTATTTCCTTTTTCCTACAGAATTACTATTACCATCTTTAAATGAATAATTCCCTATGAAATTGTTCATTCAAAAAATTTTCCGACTTCTTTTGGCGCCTTATTTAGCAACGGTATAGTATTTTCGTTGCTAATTTCTGTTGCTAAATTTTGGTGCTAAAAATTCCCTCCACTTTTAGCGACGGAAGATAACCAAATATATTTGTGTTGCTAAATCTAGAATATTTAACCAAATTTAGCAATGGAAAATTTTTTTTTGCTATTTTTAGATTTTCTTGTAGTGTAATTCACCATCGGTAATGTATTTTCTTTTTCCTACAGAATTACTATTATTGTTGTCAAATGAATAATTCCCTATGGAATGTTATTTCTATCAGAAAATGTCCTACAGAAATTTATTTCCATTGGTAAATTTCATTGAAAATTTTTTCGCACTCTATTGACTTCTTATTTTAGGACGATCTCAATATTCAGTCACAAAATTTTGTCGTTAAATTTTAGCGGTAACATTTGCCTCCATTTTTAATGACGAAAGACAATGATTTCTCTTTTTGCTGTAAAACATAAAAATTGCCTACAATTTTACCTACAAAATTTTATTTTTGTCAGTAATTAACAATGGAATTCTATTCCATTGGTAATTTTGTATCTGTAAAAGCACATTTTTTTTGTAGTGATTCTATTGTAATACGTTAAACCTGGTCCAATAATCAAGCCGGATCAAAATATTACAAATTAATCTCAGTTTAACCATGATTTTCAATCAATTTGTCAGAATTCACTTTAAATTTGATACTCTGATTTCTATTTCTAACTTTAAAACTTACTTAATGAACTCATTTCATTTTAATTTTGATCTTTAGAATTTGTCTCAGATAACAATATTTACAATCTAAAGTAATTATTTACAAACTCGGTTTTTTGAGACATTACATCTATTGAATGATGACTCTATAAACCTATTTCATGATGTCTAAAAATGCATCTGGAAAGTTGATCTCCAATAACAGGATGAGAATACCTCAAGACGGTAGATTTGTCCCTAAAAGGATTTGAGTTAAGCGAATTAGGTTGAATTATTTGACCACTATGAAATGATCAATCTTAAAACTAAAATACTTTAGCCTAGCTTTCCCAAAATGTAGAAATTGCCCAAGATAAAATGAGCTCATCGCGCACCATAAGTTCATACATACAGATAAGCTTTCTTTCTCATTACAATACCTAGACCAACTTTTTATTTTTTCTTTTTGATTAGCATGGACTATGATGCATGCAATTGTAACATAAATTTACTTAGAATTTTTAAAAACCATAGTATGATATTAGTATCTTACAAAGATTTATATACCTGAAAATCTACATTTGAAAAATAAAAGTTATCTTGGTTAATGCTTAGTCATTTGAAAACCTACAAAAATAAAGAGTAAGGTAATTTACCTTTATAATTTTCTATTTAAAGTTTATTTTTCCTTCACTCTTTTTTTTTGGTCGATTTTGCCCGAAATTTTTAAAAAATTGATACTATAATGTGCCCCCCCCCCTTTTTATAACACTGTTATAATAGGATAATGGTAGTGACATGAATGCTAATATGGTGCACCCATGGATGATATGGCTCGTCTTCATTAAGTCTTAATCTCCACTAATCCTTACATTTAAAGCTATTAATTTGCCCGTAATATTTTTTAAAAAATTAGCTAATTTTCCCTTAATATTAGCTATTTTGCCCCTCAAATTTTTTTTTCATATTTACACAAAATTTTGCTAGAAAATAATTATATTTAATTCACACTTTATATTTTATTTTTTTTAAATTAACTTTTAAAATTTCTATATTTTAAAAATAACTGTCAAAAAAAATTTTATAACAATTTTTTTTATAAACATTGAGAATATGTTAAAAATAACATGACTATTCAATATTTATGTAATTTTATAATAAGTAAATAGTAATAATAAAAAATATATTTTAGTTTTATATAAAATTTTACAATTATATAAGAAAATTTATTAAAAAGGTAAATTTTTATTTTAATACAATCACTTTTATGTAAATTGTGGATTAAAATAAGCAATTTTTAAACAGTTCAAGTAGATATAAACAAAAAATAGAGCAAAATATAATATAAAAAATGTGAATTGAATATAAGTCATTTTTGAAAATTTTGAACAAATGTGAAAAATAGCTATAAAATATAATAGAATATAGAAAATTTTTAAATTTCTTGCAAATTTTGTGCATACCTAGAACCAAAAAAAACCCTATTTTTGAAAAATGTTAACAGCAAGATATTTAGGGTCTGTTCACTTATAGAAAACTACTCTAGATTTTCAGAAAAAATTTTCACAGAAAATAGAGATCATGTTTATTTTGGTCAGTTTTCTAAAATAGAAAATAGAAAATGAATTTTTCATTTTTCCAAAATAAAGAAGAAATTGGAAAACTAATAAAAGATGTTTTCCAAATTTTCTGAATAATCTTAATATACACACATATATAGACATATATATGTATACACACATATGTACATACATACATACATACATACATACATACATATATATACATATATGTATGTATACATGCGTACATACATACATATGAATATGTATATATATGTATGTACATACATACACATACACATACATATGCATATGTATATTTATACATACATATGTATATGTATGTATATATATGTGCACATATACATATACATATACATATACATATACATATACATATACATATACATATACATATACATATACATATACATATACATATGTATTTATGCACATATATGCATATACATACATATATATATGCACATACATACACATACATATACATATACATGTATTTGTATGTGCTTGTATGTACATACATACATACATACATACATACATATGTATGTGTGTGTGTATGTATATGTATGTGTATGTATGTAAATACATATATACATTTATATGTTTGTGTGTGTGTGTATGGATATGTATATATATGTATGTACATACATACACATACATGTGCATATGTATGTATGTATACATACATGTGTATGTATGTGTATACATATATGTGTATGTATGTGCCTACAAACATACATACACACGCCCACACACACACACACACACATACATATATGTGTGTACATACATACACATACATATACATGTTTACATGTGTATGTATGTGCATGCATGCATACATACATACATACATACATACATACATATATATGTACGTACATACATACACATACATATACATGTGTATATGTGTATGTATGTATATATATGTACACATACATATATATGTACATATATATACATGCATATATGTGTGTGTGTATACATATATATACACATACATATATATAAAAAATAAATACTCTAGTTTTTCATTTATTGATAAATAAACGCATTTTCTAAATTATCTACAGAAAATAAATACTTTAATTTTCTAAGAAAATAGAAAATAGAAAACTGTTTTATGTAAGTAAACACACCCTTATTTATAAAAATGTTCAAGGTTATTAGAAGAGTATGGTCTTTGGATAACGTGGATGATAATATGGACTGATACTTTATCCACATATACACCAATTAGCATTTATATTCATACTTTATTTTCTTGAAACAATGTTATAAAAAAATGGTATTTTAGTGCCAATTTCTGAAATATTTTGAGCAAAATTGAACAAAAAAATTAAACACAAATAAATTCTAAGTGAAAAATTATAAAGGCAAATTAGTACCTTCTTCCAAAACTAAATTACTTTTACCTTTGAGTTAAATAATTTAAGTCAACAAAATAAATAAATAAATAAATAAAAGGATAATGTTATTAATCATATAAAAATATAAAATTATTTATATTTAAAAATTTTCTCAATTTATGACATTTATATATGATACTATGCATGCATTATAGAAATAAATTTTATAGGTACACATGCATAAATGATATATGTAGTTGTACTAATAGAAGCCAAATAGTAAAAAATCGAATGTCTTGATACATCAAGTGGTATATTAACTTAAATTTAAGAAATTTTCATATTTGATATCTCAAAAAAAAAAACTACCTAAAAAGGATCCAAATATTCATAGAAGAAAAGGTATTTCATTGAAACAGGTGGTCAGACATACAGGTCAAGAAATATATATATATATATATATATATATATATATATATATATATATATATATAGTGTGTGTGTGTGTTACAGTATGCATGTGCATAAGTATGAACAGATATACATCATTCAAGTAATCGAAAGAAAAAAGAAAAAATTATTTTATACCGATCAAATGGTATCTATGCATGCGTGCCATTGTATGCGTGCATCATAGCACAACTCTGTCTGTATATATTGGCAATGAGGTCAAGAAACCTATATATCTCAAATAAGTAAAATCTAGTAGATATAAAACCATGCATTGACAAAATTCCAATATCAAGTCTACAAAGATGGCTGAAAAAGAAAGAGAAATAAATAAATAAATAAATAATAATAATAATAATAATAATAATAATAATAATAATAATAATAATAATAATAATAATAAAAGGAGGATAGAATAAGAAATAGAGAAAAATGAAATGAGAGGCCTGAAATTGCTAATCTTACATTCCTTAAAGTGGTTTTTGTGTGTGTGTGAGAGGAAAAGGATTTGGCTTTGGCTCACCTTATCCTATCCACCTCTCTCTCTCTCTCTCTCTCTCTCACTCTCTCTCTCTCTAATATTCAATTCTCTTCAAAATCTGTCCCCAGTTTCCTCACTTGCACTTTTATTCTGCTCGACCATCTCTTTTTTTCCTATAATATATGTAAGCCTTTCACTCTCTTCCCTTTTTATTTCCTCACACTTCATTCTTGAAAATCTTTTTCTTTTTTCCTTCATGAAATACATTTTGAGTTCTTGAAGTATCTGAGACGACAGAAAATATCAGGGCTTTGTTATTAGCAAAATATTTGAAGAGAGTAATTCTTTGAGGCAGACAATGGCTCCTAAAACTGGAAAGGCTAAGCCACATAAGGCCAAGGGAGACAAAAAGAAGAAGGAAGAGAAAGGTCTCTGCTGCTCACCATACAATTTTCTTCTTCATTTCCAATTATTTTTCGCCAAAATAATGTCGAAATTGGACCGATAATAATAACAACAACAATAAAGAAACTAAGGGTATTTAATTTTATGAACTAAGAATTTAATTTGTTCTAATGTACAGTTTTACCTGCTGTTATTGAAATTGCAATGGAAACACCAGACGACTCACAGGTCACTCTTAAGGTATGTATGTATTCACATTCAGCATTATTTTTGGGATTATATTAATTAATTTATTATATATAACACGGTATTAAGAAAGAATAACGAATTAATTAATCAGTGTGGCAGCTAACTGCTTAAATTCATAACAGGTATTATCCTTTAAGTAGGCAAATACTTTTTTTTTTTTCTTTCTTTTTTCTATTAACAAGAATTTTCCTATATATATGTATTTGGTTATTTTGTAGGGTATTTCCACGGACAGGATTTTAGATGTAAGAAAGCTTTTGGGGGTCCATGTCGAAACATGCCATTTGACCAACTTCTCTCTATCTCACGAGGTATTCCTACAACTATACTACTACTATTATTATATTCAAATTTTATTACTCATGAATTTTTAAAAAAAAAATTAAACTGATGGGCTTAGTTTTATATGATATATTTAGTGTAAAATAATATTAGGCAATATTTGCCAACAAAAATAAGTAATACTAGATACTAGAATACAAGACATAAATATTACATGTATTTTATATTTACCGTATATATAGGAACTTTAAAAAAAAAATGATTCTCCTCCATCATATTTGGTAATAGAAACTTCATGAAAAATAGGCCCTTTTTTTAAGGCCAAATGTACAAAAATATATTTAATGTTTACAAAAAATAAATAAATAAATTTGCCTCTAATATTTAGTTATGGACAATTTTACATGTAAAGTTATTAAAATATTACAATTTTATCCTTAAAGTAATAAAATCGTTAGTTTGACGTCATTTTTTCAAAATTTTGCAATGTATCCATGTCAGCGGTTAAAAAAAATAAGGTCAAATTAATTATTTCGTTATTTTAGAAGTAAATTTGCACTATTTTGATAATTTTAAAAGTAAAATTTCCCGTATCTAAATATTATGAGGTAAAATTATAGTTTAAGCTTTTTTTTTTTTTACATTACTAGTTGTAGTTTAGAATTAAAGAGTTAGATGGTTTTGAATTTGAATCCAAACGAAAATTTATATTATAATTTCTGTTTATTGGCTCTTTCTAGCAATGGTAAATTTATTTTGATCGATAAGCTGCTTTTACTATTTTTGGAATGTGTCATTAACTAATTAAGCAAATGTTTAAGACTGTGGTCCACTAAATATTTGTTTGATTTAACTTTTCATTGCGGACGTAGCATAAGATATATTCACTCTTTCCATTATTTCTTATGTATGAATTTTGAATAAAATTTAAATTTTATTAATATTTTATTTTTAAATTTTCAATATCATTTAATTTATTTTTTCAATAAAATTAAAAATAATTTAATTTGATAATTTAATTTTAATTACGTAATTTAATATTAAATATAAGGTTATTTATTATTTTTTTAATTCTAATAAAAATAAAAAA
Organism: Excoecaria agallocha; assembly: GCA_037975025.1. Taxonomy (NCBI): domain Eukaryota; kingdom Viridiplantae; phylum Streptophyta; class Magnoliopsida; order Malpighiales; family Euphorbiaceae; genus Excoecaria; species Excoecaria agallocha. The sequence continues at coordinate 29,928,719 of CM075817.1, read as the reverse complement.
ATAACAGATAAAAAAACTGGAGTAGTTCAATCCCTTTGTTAATTCTTTCTCCATGCCACTTTTAAGTTATCATTTTACTACTTTATTTTATTAATACTTTCTCTCTATCCCACTTGTCATTTTCACAATTCACGTTATCAAACTTTAAATATTTTTTAATAATTTTTTTTTTAAAAAAATTATAGTTGTACTTCTATTTGTTATGCATCATTATATTTAATAGAACTCTGATTATGTAAATATTAAATAGTTTATTTGAAATTAAAAAAGAACAAATTAATTTATTGTTAATATTTTTTTGTAAAAATCAAAATTGTCGTACCGAATTAAAAGTAAACATATAAAATAGAATGGGTGGAGTATAATACTAAAACCAAATGTTAATGAATTAAGAAAAAAAAACAAATGTTAATAATTTATAAAAATTTGTAATCAGTAATATTTATTTGAATTCATTAAATTTATACATTATAATTGCGAAAATTTATGGATAAATAATGATTTTTGTTTGGATCTCCAAATTTTAACCGAAATCTTCTATATATATATATTGAATTTTTCTCCTTTCTGAAATTCTTCAAAATGGTTGTAATACCCTGAGGAAAAAAAAAAAAGTAAACTAGTTGTAATACAATTAAATCGATAAAAGAGATGGAAAAATTAAATAATAGGATCAATGATTCATTTTTAATTTTTAACATGTAATGGACGCAGAGTAATTAATTAATGAACTCAAATGATTATTATTTTCTAGAATATCACTTAATAGTAATACTATTCTTTTGACATTATTTTGTTGTCTTCACATTAATTTTGCAGCACACTTTAAAAAATTAAATTTAGAGCCATAAAAAAGTTAAATTTATAAAATATATTTGGACAAAAAAATTAGAAAAATAAATAATGATTTTTTTAACCTAAATAATGGTTTAGAAAACGCTTTTTAAATTTTTTTCTTTTAAAAGTACTAATAATGACATGAGGACACGTGGTATTAAGATCGATTAATATACAGGTTCGGGGACCCAAGCTCAAGGATTCCGTAGACATTGTCTCACTCAAACCGTGCCACCTCACCATCGTTGAAGGTAAGCCCCACAAATCCAACGGTTGAAAATTCAACTCTACTCTACTTCATGCACACACAGTACCAACAGAATAAATCACAAAACCACAAATTTATTTATTTATTTTTAAAAAATTTTTAACTACAATTCAAATTTTCGGTTACAGAGGAGTACACTGAAGAGCAAGCAGTAGCTCATATCCGGCGCCTCCTTGACATAGTCGCCTGCACCACCTCCTTCGGCCCATCGTCGGCTAAACCGGCCTCTCCACCGAATTCAAAGGATTCCGGTCCCAAGGAGACTGGTTCGCCCGATACCGAGCCTGTTCAGGGCTCCGGCTCGGACAATGGAGGGGACGACAATTCCAAGCCAAAAGTCTTCGGCGGTGGAGGAGGAGATAAGAAAACCGGTTTCGCCGCAGGAGATGCGACGGCAGCAGAGGCCGTTTCCATGTGTCCGCCACCGCGTCTGGGCCAATTCTACGACTTCTTCTCTTTTTCGCACCACACGCCTCCGGTCCAATGTTAGTTTTCGATTTTGATTTTTATTTAATTCTTCGCGATTTTCCCTTGGATTTGAAAAAACCCGTGTGTTTGGGGGTTAAAAACTTATAATTGCAGACATTAGAAGATCGGCGCGTCCGTTTCTCGAGGATAAAACGGAAGACGATTTCTTCCAGATTGATGTAAGTGTTGATTTTTGTTTTTAAATTTCTCATGCACTTGCACAAATTTTTCGCTCATTCCCTTATTGTCATTTTTTTAATCTGTATGGGGCAGATTAAGGGGAAAACAATGAGTAAAGAGGCTAAATCGAAAAATGGGCATTTACAGGAGTGTGAAAATTTTCCCTTTTTTTTTCTGAAAATTAGAAATGCTCACTCATTATACCTGAAAAATGGAATGATATGGAAGTGTGAAAATGTAAATTACAGGTTAGAGTTTGCAGTGGAAAGCCAATGACAATTGTAGCTTCAAGGAAAGGGTTTTATCCAGCTGGAAAACGTTTACTTCTCTGTCATTCATTAGTTAGTCTGCTTCAGCAGATTAGTAGGGTCTTTTACACTGTAAGTTTTAATTCAACTCCAAATTTTTCTCTATTTATTTTTTTATGCGAATATGAGCTTGGATTTCTTCATGGAAACCATCTTGACATTTATCAATATATAATTTTGCTTACAGGCATATAAGGCTCTCATGAAAGCTTTCACAGAGCACAATAAAGTATGTTTTACTTTCCCTTCTTGTGTCTCTATGTTCAATATTGATATGAGATACTGTTTGTAATTTAAAGGTTACATCTTTTCAGTTTGGCAATCTTCCTTATGGTTTTCGGGCAAACACATGGGTTGTTCCTCCAATTGTTGCCGATAACCCATCTACATTCCCTTCACTTCCAACAGAAGATGAGAATTGGGGAGGGAATGGAGGTGGACAAGGAAGAGATGGAAAACATGATCACCGGCCATGGGCAAAGGAGTTTGCAATTCTGGCATCAATGCCTTGTAAAACAGCTGAAGAGAGGCAAATTCGGGATAGGAAAGCATTTCTGCTTCACAATTTATTCGTCGATTTCTCTGTTTTCAAAGCTGTTGCATCTATTAAAGGTATTATTGAAAACAATCAGTACCCTCTAAAAGATTCCACCCCATTAGTTTCGCACAAGGAGAAAATAGGAGATCTGATTATTAAGGTGACAAGAGATGATCCTGATGCGAGTACAAAGTTGGACTGTAAAAATGATGGAAGTAGAGTTCTTGGCTTGCATCCGGAAGAGCTTGCTCGGAGAAATTTACTAAAAGGAATAACTGCTGATGAAAGCGCAACTGTTCATGTTAGTAAAATGATTGTTTTATTTGCTTATTATTTTGACCAAATTGGGTTTTATGAATTGCTGAAGTCACTTTCTGGTTGTAGGACACTTCTACACTGGGTGTTGTGGTTGTTCGACATTGTGGCTACACAGCTGTAGTTAAGGTTTCAGCTGAGCCAAATTGGGATGGGAATCCTGTTCCCCGGGATATTAACATTGAGGATCAGCCTGAAGGAGGATCCAATTTGTTGAATGTTAATAGGTCAGTTCAGCTGCTAAGCTTGTGACTATTGAGTAAACATGAGTCAGGAATGCCTTTAGTTTGTTATATGAATTGCTAAATTTTTCTTATGCTATTCGTTGATGCTAGTGTTATCCATGTGCATGCATTACACGAGCCATTTTCATTTTCAGCTTGAGGATGCATTACCAAATAAGAGAATCATGAGTTATTAACTGCCATTTTCATTTTCAGCTTGAGAATGCTATTGCACAAGCCATCCTCATCTCAATCACCTGGTACAGTTCAGCGAGTGCAGATTGCTGGTTCTGAAAGCTTAAGTTCGGCTAGGGATTTGGTGAGGAAAGTACTTGAACATAGTTTGCTGAAGTTGCAGGAAGAATCTAGTAAGCCAACCAAGTCTATTAAATGGGAGCTAGGAGCATGTTGGGTTCAGCATTTGCAAAATCAGGCTTCTGGGAAGACTGAATCTAAGAAAACTGAAGAAACTAAGCCAGAGCCTGCTGTGAAGGGACTTGGAAAGCAAGGTGCGTTGCTAATGGAGATAAAGAAGAAAACAGATGTCAGAAGCAGCAAAACTGAAGAGGGAAAAAATCTTTCTATGGTTGATACGAATAAGACGATGGATGGCACTGATCAAAAAGAATTGAAGAAAAAAGAAGTGGAAATGGAAACTATGTGGAAGAGGCTGCTCAATGAAGCTGCATATCTGCGTCTTAAAGAATCAGAAACTGGTCTTCACCTAAAGGTATTTCTGCTGCTTTTTTTTTTCCTCAGAATATTTCCTATACTTGAACTCCCAAGTATGGAGCTGTTTTCTTTTTTTATTTGTTCTTTCTTGCTTTATATAGATATACAGTGTTTACTTTCAGATTTATTTCTTGCTTTTTTCTTATTGTTTTAATTTTGCAGTCACCTGGTGAATTAATTGAGATGGCACATAAATACTATGCTGATACTGCTCTCCCCAAACTGGTTAGTTGCCTAGTGATCAACATTCACTTTGGGACTACTAAGATGTTCTGTATTCATAATATGTTCCATTTGTTTTTTTAACTTTTCAGGTGGCGGATTTTGGCTCCCTTGAACTTTCTCCAGTTGATGGAAGAACTTTGACTGATTTTATGCACACCAGGGGTTTGCATATGTGTTCTTTAGGGCGTGTGGTAATTTCTCCACTATACCTATTTCCTTATCTCCTACTTTAATGCCATTGCATGGGAAACAATTTAGCCTCTAAGGAGTTGCTGATTGGATTATTGTTTGGTCTTTGATATTACAAAAGTAAGGGAAGAAAAGGTAGTTTAGGTAGTATACATTTGAAAAGTTTGAAGTCAGTCTATTTCTTCTTTATGCAGGGATAAGTGGATAACTTTGTAATGATATAGTTCTATTGCCATGATCATGGGAATCTACCTGAGCAATGACAGATTATTAATTAGAGAAGAGAGGAAAGTTGTGTAAGTGTGGCTACGGTGGTTTAGTTACTTAGCAAGCTGGCAAGGGTTTTATCCAATTTGTAAAACTGAACAGCTGTTCTTCAAATAGCAGGAATCACAATCTTCAAAATGAACCAGATGGGGAAAGGTTTTGGCTGTTAAATGTTATTGGGAATCTAGTAGGGCCAAACATCATTCTTTAATTAGGGATTAGGGGTAGTTGAAAGACCTTGGGCCTGTTCTTTTTCCAATATCCTTAATTGTGAAGTTTGTTGACAGTTTTGTAGTTGAGTTTCAGCAATTTACTCCTTCCCATTTTACCCTGCGAGAAGCAATTGTAAATTAATTCTCTTTTTGTTATTCCAATGTTGTTATATATCAATTCTCTAAAAGTTCCACACACCTCAGTCATTCTTGTCACCAGCTGAACATGTATGACACTTAAATTTATCCTGCGGAGTCAATTTGTCTAACTAGCTGGATCAGTGATTTTTTAAACCTTAATCATTTTTCCTTTTATTATTCTAGGTTGAACTTGCGGACAATCTCCCTCATGTGCAATCACTCTGTGTACATGAAATGATAGTTCGAGCCTACAAACACATCTTGCATGCTGTTGTTGCTGCAGTTAGTAATGTTGATGACTTGGCTGCATCAATTGCATCATGTCTTAATATATTGTTAGGAAAACCTTCATCTGAAAATGAGGATCAAGAAACTAGAAATGATGATGAAACGAAGTGGAAATGGGTGGAGACTTTCCTCTTAAAAAGGTTTAAGTGGTATTGGAAGCATGATAGCTGCCAGGATCTAAGAAAGTTTGCTATTCTTCGTGGCCTATCACACAAGGTTTGAACATTTCCCTCTTTCTACTTCATGAGATTACTAAGATGAAAACTGGGCCCCAAAAATTTCACAAGTCAACTTGCATGTTGTCAGATCGGGCTGGAGCTTCTTCCCAGGGACTATGATATGGACACTACAGCTCCTTTCGGAAAGTCAGATATTATAAGCATGGTGCCTGTGTATAAGGTGAGATCTAATAAATCATGTTAGTTATGCAATGCCGTTATTTTCAAATATTAGTTTCTTTGACAAATTTACTTCTTTTCCTCAGCATGTTGCATGTTCCTCTGCCGATGGGCGCACATTGTTGGAATCATCAAAAACGTCCTTGGATAAAGGTAAACTGGAGGATGCTGTCAATTATGGCACTAAGGTATGAGATCCTACCTCTGTTATAGGTTGTCATTTTATCAATATATAAATTTATAAAGCGGTAGTTTGAACAAATTCCATTTTGATTTTTGAAGGCACTTTCAAAACTTGTGTCTGTTTGTGGTCCTTACCATCGAATGACTGCAGGAGCTTATAGTCTGCTTGCTGTAGTGCTGTACCATACTGGAGATTTTAATCAGGTTTGCCCATTCACATTCTCAAACATTTTGATGTTAACTGCATTGCTTATAATATGCTGGTTCTTACGTAGTTATCTAAACTCTGAAGAATTTATAGTTAAAGACCAGTAAATTTCTTCTCTGTCTGTTCATGAAGATTTGAATTTGCATCTTCTTCCATAGAATAGTTTCGGCTCTTAGTTTTTGTGTTAACTAATGACGATATATTTAACAATGACAACAGCTTCTAAGAAATTAGACATTATATTTGCTTGTTTGCTCTTAAATCAAAATTGAAATGTGTAAACCACATATTTCAAGTTAACAAGACAAAACTTTTGTGTAAAAGTTTTCTTGCCCAAACTCTGAGTTTTCCTTGATTAAATAGATTTATTACAGCAGACCATATGCCTCAATTACAGTAAATCATATCCCTTAATTACAGTTGATTCTATTCTAGAAAAGGTATGTATTTACATAATATATGATAGCAATAAAATGATAGTTACAATTGACTATATCTAGCAGCAATCATTGACAACCCCCCTCAAATTTTACAAAAAACTGATGTCAAGCAAGAGTGAGAGGCTTTTTGAGTATGCCAGCAATTTGTTGATATGTGAGCAAGCGTAATAATAGCATTATCGAATGCTTCTTGAATGAAATGACAATCAATCTACGTTCATGGTAGACTGGATTTGCCACAATTTGAATAGCACTAGTGTTGTCAGCATGTAGAGCAATAGGATTAGATTGTGAATAACCCAATTCGGAAAGTAAACCATGCAACCAATTAATTTTAGAACATGTTACAGACAATGCATGATATTCTGCTTTAGTTGAAGATTTGGAAACTCATTCTTGTTTCTTACATTTCCAAGAGATCAATGCATCACCCAAGTATACACACCATCCAGTTGTTGAATGCCGCATATCAGGACAATCGGCTCGATCAGTGTCACTGTAAGCTACAAGTTGAAGTAATGAACTAGATGGAAAAAAGAGGCCATGATTAGAAATACCTAGAAGATAGCAAATAATTCGGTTAACAACTACCAAATGTAAATGACGGACATAAGCCATAAATTGACTCACCAAGTTGACTGCAAATGAGATATTTGGCCTAGTGATTGTCAAGTAAACTAAACTTCTAACTAGGCACCGATATAATGTAGGATATGATAGAAGGTCACCTTCATCTTTTTGATATTTAACATTGACTTCCATCGGTATATTAGTTGAAGTTGAGTTTTGTAAGCTTGCTAGCTAAATTATGTCACTGAGATACTTGTGTTGATTCACAAAACTACCTTTGCTGCTGTAAAAGTGGGAATCTATTCCCTTAATTCCATTGGAAAATATACAGGTATTTATACAAGTATACTAGAGCCAAAATAGGGAAGAACAAATTCCTAAAATCAAGGTATTTTACAGCTATACAATCTGTAACAGAACAGATATCATAATACTCCCCCTCAAGCTGGAGCATAGATATTGATCATGCCCAATTTGTTACAAATGTAATCAATCCGATTCCTAGGTAATGCTTTAGTGAATACATTAGCTAACTGGCTTCCCATTCTGATATATGAAGTTGAGATTGAACCATCTTCAAAGTGACAGTCGACTTCCATATATTTGGTCCTCTCATGAAACACATGATTATTTGCCATATGAATAGCTGCTTGGTTGTCACACCATAAATTCATTGGTTTAGACTGATTTCTCCTCAAGCAAATGACGTAGCTATATAAGTTCATATGTAGCCTGTATCATAGCTCTATATTCGGATTCTGCACTTGATCGGGATACAATATTCTGTTTTTTACTCTTCCAAGAAATAAAATTACCCTAACAATGACACAATAACTGGTGGTAGTACGTCTGTCTGAAAGATCTACTGCATAGTCTGCATCTGTGAAACCTTCTATATTATAGTGACCATAGTTTCAATATAAGATGCCACATCCGGACGCACCTTTTAGATATCTCAAAACATGTACAACAGCATCCCAATGTGAGGTTCTAGGAGATGACAACGAATTTTGGATCACCATTTTTCAGTTCAGTTCCAAGCAAATAGCTGATTTTGCCCTTTCCTTTGAGAAATATTTGGACAAATTGTGACCACTTCAAATAGTTTTTTCCGTTGAGCCTATAGGCTGCCTAGATATTCTACAAATCCCTTGTGTGTGGAATATTTGAGGTCTCTTCTGATTTGTTATTAGAGTTTATTTTTGATGTTTCAATTTCAGACATTTTGGAGGTTTGAAAGAAAAATTTGGCAATAAAGGCCTAGTGAAAAATTCAGCAATGAAGGCTAAAAATTGTACTTGGCAATAAGGACTTGAAAAGAAGAAAGTACTTAGCAATGAAGGCTTGCAAGAAAAGGTCCCAAGAGCAAAGGCTCTAATACCATGAAGAATTTTTAAATTTGAATTCTTATTTTTGCATTTAGGAATATAGGTATTTATACAGATTTCAAGTTACAAATTCAAACAAAAATTGCCAAATAATTCTGCTAACTCTGCTAAATAAGTCAAGAAATAGGAAAAATCTGCTTCTAAAATTATGTTATTAACAGCTATCAACAGCTATAATGGTCAACACAGAATTTATAGCTGTACAGGAAAAGATGTTCTAGATTTTCAACATATTTACATAATATATGATAACAATAAAAGGAAAGTTACAGTTGACTATATCTAGATAGCTATCATTTACACAAGTAATTCTTGTTAGAAAATTATTGCAGAAACAGAATATTAAGAAGTAGGCTTTGGTAGATTTATCTCTATCCTTGAGACTTAATGCCTCCACTATAGTTGCTGCTGGGAATTTAATGGCAGTATTCCTCCAGGATTTACAAAGCCAAATAACAGAATTCTAGATAGCAAATTCCAGAATTTCGCCCAAGAACAATGTTAAGAAATTTTGTAGTTAATGAAGAGAATATTTTTAACTTTAATTAAATATTAATGGAGGAAAAACTGTTTTATAATTGTTAGATGTCTTGAACAGGCATATCCCTTCACAATAGGCACTTTCAAAAGAGCAGTTATTGATGTAAACTAATTAATTAATTGATTATTTTTATTATTAAATTCGGAATTAATTAAATTATATCTTGAACAGGCATATCCCTTCACAATAGACACTTCAAAAGAGTAGCTATTGATGTAAATTCAACTACCAATAACTGTTAACAACGAATTTATGTCTTGAACAGGCATATCCCTTCACAAGGGACACTTCAAAAGAGTAGCTATTGATGTAAATTCAATTACCAATAACTGTTAACAACGAATTTATGTCTTGAACAGGCATATCCCTTCACAAGGGACACTTCAAAAGAGTAGCTATTGATGTAAATTCAACTACCAATAACTCTTAACAACAAATTAATTAACTCCAAATTTAATAATATAAATAATTAATTAATTTCGGGCTTCATTTTTAGGCCCAAGCCCCAAGTGTGCAAGGTGCCATCTCTGACTCTATATATAGTCAAATTTTGCTTCTCTTTAAAATGTACTAGAAGTGTTTATAAACACTTCTCTCCATCTTGTGAACTTCTAATGTGGGACAAAAAATTCTTCTCTTTCATACATTGTCGATCACTATCTCTACCAATTCTTTATATGATGTATTCCAGTTGTTTTCTGTGCACTAACTTCATTCACTTCATATAGGCAACCATATATCAGCAAAAAGCATTGGATATTAATGAGAGGGAGCTTGGACTTGATCATCCTGATACAATGAAGAGTTATGGGGATCTAGCTGTCTTTTACTATCGTCTTCAACATACAGAATTAGCATTGAAGTATGCTTTTTCTGTTTTCCTTTTTTTTTTAATGCTTGGAAAAGGCTATTTTAATGATTTTTATTCCAGGTTGATGATTGTCATTAATTCTTGTTAGCTTTCCAGTATGCATGCTTTTGTAATGCAGTCTAATTTCATTCCGTGGATTGGTGTCAAGACTCTAAACTTACATTCTTGTTAGCTACTTGTCTATTTAGTCTTGTAACAACCAAGTAGAAAATGAGTTTCTGCTAACAATATTTACATTTGTTGTAAACTTATAATCAGTCAGATATGGTAAGTCCACTACTATCTGACTGAAACCGATGCGACATTGTCTTGCGCATAATGCAGTGCTCGAAAGAACAAGATACAAAATCTAGTAATCATTCAGGAGCAGTTTCGTCTCTTTGAATGGCATTACGAATTTGGTTTCTTTGCTTTCCTCTCTTGTAGGTATGTAAATCGTGCATTGTATCTTCTGCATCTAACATGTGGGCCATCTCATCCAAACACGGCTGCAACCTATATCAATGTAGCAATGATGGAAGAAGGATTGGGGAATGTCCATGTTGCTCTCAGGTACCTCCATGAGGCTCTGAAGTGCAACCAGAGACTCCTTGGTGCTGATCATATACAGGCAAGTGTTGAGTAGCAAGCTTTTTATTATTTTCTATGTGCTGCTTTTTAGGTTTCAATGGCCAAATCTTAGTGAATGAGAATGATAAGGTACCTGATGGCCTGTGGCAATTTTCCCTGTTTTTGACTATAAACTTATTGAGAAAACTTCAACAATTAAGAGGCTCAATTAGATTACAGTATATATAATAAATCCGCTTTTTGAAGAAAACTTCTTATTTTGTGTGACTGATGCATTCACATAGTCTGGTGAGGCCAGTAAATTGTATCTTTTAACACTTTTTTTCTGGCGTATACAGACTGCAGCCAGCTACCATGCTATAGCAATTGCTCTCTCTTTGATGGAAGCTTACTCCCTGAGTGTTCAGCATGAACAAACTACGCTTCAAATACTGCAAGCTAAACTTGGACCCGAGGATCTACGCACACAGGTAGTATCAAGTTCAAGATTTGATATCAAATGTCACCTTATGCTATAGTGTCCTGTTGCTCAAATCAATCAAAATTAATATTTTTGCAGGATGCAGCTGCATGGCTTGAGTATTTTGAGTCCAAGGCACTGGAGCAGCAAGAAGCTGCACGCAATGGTACTCCAAAACCTGATGCCTCAATCTCCAGTAAAGGTCATTTAAGGTAATAATTATAAGCTTAAAAAATATGCCTCAATCAAATTTTAACCTTTTTTCCCTTTTATATGCTTTTTACGTAATAAGAATGACTAATATTATGTGGAAACAGACAAAGTTAGATGAGTGTCTACTTGTATTGTTTAGAATAGTTCCTAAGCTTAATTTGAAGTTGTTCGCACAATTGGCATGGTAATTCATGTTCAAGTCTAAAAATGTCAAGTGATGCAAATGCTATCTTATCATGTGTCGAAGAGTTCGAGTGGTTTTCTAGGAGGTCTCTATTGCTGTCCCTCATTTGACTGTGGAGTCAATGCTTCTGCTCACCAAATCTCTACATGCTTAGAGTAGACAGCCCAATTTGAAGCAGTTTTTTTTATTTGCTACTTACAGTTTTTTTTCTCAATCTGGATCAGTGTGTCAGACCTTTTGGATTATATAACGCCAGATGCTGATATGAAAGCAAGAGAAGCTCAAAAGAAAGCTCGTGCAAAGGTCATTAACTTCTATGGCTGGATTATTCCATTACGTCACTTGCGTTAAAACTCTTATGTTAAAGAAAAAACTGATATAAGTTTTTTCATCGCACAGGTCAAAGGCAAACCTGGCCAAAACTGGGAAACAGTCCCATCAGATGAATCTCTGAAAGATGAAACCTTCTTGCCAACTTATCTTGCTGTGGAGAATTCAAGCGATAAAGAAAACAAATCTGAAACTCAATTTGCAGAAACTAGTAAGCGAAAAACTGATACAAATCTCCCAGATGAGTCAATAATCAATAGAAGCAATTATATCACACAGGAGGATCACTCAGATGAAGGATGGCAAGAAGCAGTACCCAAAGGTCGGTCACCTACAACTTGCAAATCTTCTGGTTCAAGGAGGCCAAGTCTTGCTAAACTGAACACCAACTTCATGAATGTATCCCAGTCATCAAGATCCCGAGGAAAGCTAGCCAATTTTACATCCCCAAGGATATCACCAAATGACTCTGCTGCTTCCACTGGGCCTGGCCTTCCTAAAAAGTTTGACAAGAGTTCTAGCTTTAGCCCCAAACAAAATAATTATGTTGCTGCAACTAGTGCAGTGGAGAAATCAACTAACCCTAAATCAGCTCCAGTTACCCCTGATTCGACTGATCAAGTTGCCAAGTCATCTCCAATGACAAGTCCAGTCAGTGTTCAGGCAGCTGGAAAACTTTTCTCCTACAAAGAAGTTGCTTTAGCGCCTCCTGGGACAATTGTGAAGGCAGTGACAGAACAATTGCCAAAAGGAATTCTTCCTGTGGAGCCAAGTCCTCAGGTGATGCAAGAGACGGACGCATCAGAGGTCATGACTGAGGTGGCAGCAGTTAAAGATGAAGAGGGCAAAAGAGTTCTGAAACCTGGACAAGGGCAGAGTTCCATCAATGAAGAGCCAGGAGCAGAAGTAGGAGAGTCAGAGTCAATGGAATCTATGAAAGAAACAGCATGTGCTCATGTTGTTCATGTAGAACAAATGGCTGGAACAGTTGAAAATGAAACTGCTCATGTTGAACTTAAAAATGCCAACGGTGCAAATTTTGCAGTTTTGGGAAGTGAGAATTTTGACACTTCCAAAGATTCAATGACTGCTCCCAAAGTTGAAGTGCGAGAACCGAGAGAGCCTGACATATTTGAAGCAGCTTGCCTTGATCCTAAATCCCCATCTGTGTTGACTGAACATGCAACTGTGGTTCCAGAGAAAGAGGCTTCGGTTCCTAGAGTAGAACTGATAGATGATCTATCAAATGGCAGCACGAATGCCAAGCGATTGCCAATTGAAGTAGAAAAGCAAGATGAAGCAGAAACCGGAAAGGAGGCAACTAAGAAACTATCAGCAGCTGCAGCACCATTTAACCCATCCACAACACCAATATTTGGCTCAATGACAGTTCCAAGTTACAAAGATCATGGTGGAATTCTTTCCCCACCAGCAAATATTCCTCCAATGCTTACAGTTAATCCTGTCCGGAGATCACCTCATCAATCGGCAACTGCTAGGGTTCCCTATGGTCCGAGGCTATCTGGTGGTTATAATAGATCTGGAAATCGAATTCCACGTAACAAACCTAGCTTCCACATTGGTGAACATAATGGAGATGGGATACACTTTAGCCCACCAAGAATAATGAATCCTCATGCTGCTGAATTTGTGCCTGGACAACCTTGGTTTCCAAATGGCTATCCTGTGTCACCAAATGGTTATTTGCCTACCGCAAATAGTATGCCAGTTTCTCCAAATGGTTTTCCTTTGTCTTCATCTGGTATTTCAGTGTCATCGAATGGATATCCAACATCATTGAATGGTATTCCAGTTATTCAGAATGGAGTTCCAGCATGTCTAGTCAGTTCAATGGAAACACGAGTGTTGGTTTCTGTTGATATAGGTGCTCAAAACAAAAGTGAAGTTACAGCAGCAACTGGTGCAGAAATTTCCTCAGTGGAAGTAGAAGCAGAAAACCAGCCAAGTGAGCAAAAATGTCATGAAGAACCAAATGAAAATGCACATATTGAAGTTGAAGAAAAGCCCACTAATGCAGACCCATTGATTGGTGATGCAGCTGTTTCTACAGGAACATGCAATAGCATATTAGTTGATGAGAAGCCAAGCAAGTGCTGGGCAGATTACAGTGACAGTGAAGCCGAAATTGTTGAGGTTGCAAGTTGAAATAAGGCAAAGAAATTCTCTTAGATATCAAATGTAACTTTATTCTGCAACCATAGCAATGAAAAACGATGATTAGGTGAGAGAATCGAGGGAGGCCCCTGAAATAACTCGGAAAACTACAGCAAAGCTTGACATAGTCTTCTCTAGGCCTCAAAATTGTGAATATTTTCGGATACCGTTCAGTTTTGCTGCAGTGAGAAAGGAGAAATAATAGTTACTAATTCTTGAAAAAGTGACAATGAAAAGGAGCAGTTGGGCAGCTCGCAGCTCATTGTTAAATTAGTCTTTTTCTTTCTTCCCTTTCGTTTCCTTGTCGTTATCCTGCAATATTTTTTGTTGTAAAACTAAAACAAAAATAACCTTGGAAATTTAAATGTTCCATGTTGTATTCCTAGCAGCTAATTACCATTTTCGAGTTCTTAAGTAATAAAATTGGTTTATGACATCTCACTTAATCCATGTTTCAAAATTTTATGCTTGTATGAATTGTAAAAAGTTCGAAAATATATGAATGTCCACAAGATAGACTGATCTTTGATTTTAATCTAGACAGACAATGAGAGAAACCATAACAAGGCAGCTTAAAATTAATCTGATGAACAAGTTCATATTTCCGAGTTACACATCCAAGAATGTGATTGTCTCCTACTTCCATTACAAGTATTACAATAAAAACGTTGAGGGGAGGACTGAATTTGAGAAAATATTACATGCCTAACATAAGCAGGCAGGTGATCTCTGGCGAAAATCCAGGATTACCAAAGTGGCAGCAGAGTGAGCAAGTGCAGCTAGAACAACAAACACATGAAAGATCTGATGACTGTGTCCTGCAATGTCAAAAGCACCTGGCTTCCAACGCTCAGGTATTCTAGTAACATAAAACACGACTCCTAAAGCGTATAAAATGCCCATGAGAAGCTCATAACCAAGCGACACGTATATCTGCGGATGGCCCCAGTTGAGAGCAACAGCATGTGCAGCGGGAATCACCCCAAATAACCCCATGAAGAGGAACAGAGTGGCTCTGAAGGATCGGTAATGCGGTGAAGAGAGGGCAGGTGCTAGAAGAGTAACAATGGCAAGGATACCAACCACAGTTATGGAGGTTATGTAAAAGATCCTTGGAACGGGGTTGCAGTAAAAGGCATAATAGATGGGAGCAAAAAATGAGCAAACGACCATAAGGGAAATGCCAGCATAATCTAATCGCCAAAATAAAAGGTTGAAGCGCTTGGAATGGCAAGCAAGAAGGTGGGAAATGGAGCTGCAAACCAGGCAACTCATAGCCCCTGATAAGAAGACAAACCATGGCCACAAAGGTACAGATTGGGTACCATCTTGTTTGTGAATGTGCAGAACTGACTGTTGTGAAATGTTCCTCGAGTGAGAATCCTACAGTCATTCAGCATAATTGTTAAGATTTTCCCACGATGGATTCCAGAAATATTCACTTGTGTATTCTATAAGAAAAAATGCGCAAAATCCCTCTTTTACATAATGCTTCATGTTCAAGTAAAAAGGATTATACTGTTTAATTTTACAATTTTCGTAACTAGAAAAACAATAAAAGTTCATAAGAAGTTTAATGTTTGAAAAATATAAGTATAAAACTCGGGAAGTTCATTGGATGGGGAACCCATTTTGTCCTTTTAATTTGATATTTGTACTAAATTTCAGTGCAACTATTAATTTTATTAATATAAATTAAAAAATTTTGAACGCATATTGATCACGATGACTTTAAACCAAGGAACATTTTCTACTCTCTTTGTCCTGCGGTAAGAGTTGCACACACATTAATAATAATAATAATTGAATTATATTAATCTTATAAAGAATTGCTATGATGAATTATTATACCTTATTTTATATTCTTTAATCTAACCTGATCATTAATTTTTCACTAGTTTCTACCATCTTTTATTAACAATAAGAATAACACTGAAAAAAATGATTAATTATTTTTTATTTTATAAAGTTATAAGATAATGATTCCCTCTTACCATTGTATTTTTTGCCAATGATACACTTGTAGGCATGGTTTTCACAACCGTACCAGGCAAAAAGTCAGTGAAACTAGAGATTCACAGGTTAAAATTCAAACATAATATTATCGCTTTTGAATCGGTCAAAGATAAATTCAGTCAAAATATAAATTTTAACATATTTTACATTACACTAATGATAATAAAATTTACAAAATACTAATAGCTATAAATTATCTTTAGATTAACATAATAAATTAACAATCATGTTTTTAAAAAATAATTCAAATACAATAAGTTATAAATTATAAATTTTAATTCAAAAATGATAGTAAAATTAATAGATTCATTTTCTGTTTAAAACAAAATAGATTTATCTTCAATAGTTTAGTCTTGCCATTCTAATTATATTTATTTCTTAAAGTCAATTAAATATTTAATATATAAAATATTTTATACAAAAAATACTAAAAAGTGAAGAAAAAACCGAATTGTACATCTCCAATAGAGGTGAGCATGAACCGGTTGATCAGTCCATGAGCAAAAAATTAACTAGTCCATTAATAGTGATTTTTTATAATTACCATTACATTCGGTTAATCAGTCCATCGATTTCGATTTTTCGATTTGTTTAACCAATATTTTTCGATTAACCATTAAAATTTATAACATAAAAGTATATAAAAAAATAGATAAAGTTCAATTTAATTTTCAATGTGTAAAGTAATTTAATATAAAAATTACAAAATAAACATAATTTACTAGCCAAAATTCATGTTTTATAAATTAATAGCTAATATTATAAAATAGATTTGATATTTATTGAAAATTATTATATTTGATTTTAAGTCAAATAAAACTTTAGATAATAATATAATTAAATGCTATTAAGTAAAGTATGAACATCAATATATAATAATATATATAAGTTAATTGAATACTCTATATAAATATTGCTATATAATTAAAGAGAATGATATAATATAAATTTATTTAAAATATTATATAAATTTTATAAGAAAATATAAAAAATTAAGGTATAAAAATAAAAATATAATTTAAAGTATTATTTTATGTAAATTTTAGAGAAAATTAGAAAAAATTGAAGAAATAAATAAATATATATATATATATATATATATATTGAACCAGTTAACCGTAAAAATTCGGTTCAATTTTGGATCGATTTTGCGATTAACCATATTTTCGATTTTTTTGCTCACCCCTAATCTCCAACCTCTCAAACTTGTCCACTAAATTTATTTTGACATCTAAATTATGAAATGACCGAATAAACACTCAAAGTTTCATATTTCGATATTTTTAAATACAAAAATTAACGCGGCATAATGCGTGTAGTAAACGTCATGAGCAGCACGTTAATTGATATTTTGACTCGGATCGAATCGGATTTGAATTTGGTTTCTTCTCAATTTTTGAAAACCCTAAAATGGTTACCCCAAGTCCTAATTTAAGCTCGATACTTCTGTTCTTGCCACCCTCCTCTGTTCTTCTCTCACCTAGACAACATAATCTGAGTCTCCTTGGCTAGGCACCAATCAAAGCTATCTCACCTCAATGCACTTTTATGGGACTTCTTCTTTGAATTCCCCAATGCTCTCTCCTCTCTCGACCAGAACCCCGACATCAGTTTCAGCCACTGATCAAGTTCTTGCAAGCTACGATAATGGGGATTTGGGTCAAGAAGCAAAGGCCAAATGTGCTAAGAGCCAGTAAGAACATCTCTCACACTTGATTTTTCTTCACCAATTTCTGCATATTATGATAGAATAGAAGAAAAAGTTATGTATTTGAGGGGATAGATGAGAGTTTTTTATTTCAGGATTTTGTTTCTTGAAACAATTGATGCTCTGCTATTGATTTTAGGATCGTAGAAGTGGAAGAGAAAATGGTTGAATTCATTACGATGGTGTGAACATAGATAAACGTGTAACTGAATTAGGTGACAGCAGTGGTTATATAGGTGGTGCCCAAACCAATAAATCACTGTGAAGACAGTAAGAACCTGAAGAACAGTAATCTTCCTGAACTCATGTACAAGAGGAACCCATTCTCCTTGTTTCTTTTCATATTCCTCCCATTTAGAGCTAACATATACAAATATCACATGGGCTATCTATATGTGCAATTTGTGTTGTTGTGAGTTTTCAATACTATAGATTATTATATTGAACCATTAAGCATGTAATTTATGTCTTAAGTGTTATTCTTTCCCTAGTAAATCTTAATAGAATAGGGCTAGTGTAACGCCTCAAATTTCTATCTGACATGTATAATACATTTTAGAGCATGAATAGTAGCCCTGAGTATAGTAACGGAAAAATTGCATTAGTATAAGACAAAATTTTAATAGTATCTAAAAGTTAAAAGTGCTCAATCTAGAGGAAGGGTAACCACTGGAAAGTGCGAGTTAAACACTTAGTAAGATAGTTTGAGTTAAATACAATATAGTTGTACAATTTTAGAAGAAATTGAGGTCAAATAAGCCTCCAAATAAGCAAATGAAGAAAAATTCCACGAATTTGCGAGGTATTTGACTAAGTCTTTGACTGAATATTTGAGTGTCTTAAAGTCCTCCATTAGCATCCTTATTTCACATATGCATTATAAATAGTATAAATAAACTCAAGGTAGTGAAAAATACACTAAAAGACCTTCTCTTCATCTTAGAAATAAGATTGAAGCAAAAAAGAGTGGAGAAATCAAGGATTTGGGGAGAAAAATTTGACCTCATTATGTAAATTCATGAGTTTTTGTTAGTTTTAATTGGGGTTTTCATATAGGCATGTAGAACATCATGAATAGGACTTACTAGCATCAAATATATGTTGAAATTCAAAGCTTAAACTTATGATTTATTCTTTCTTCATTTCTGCCTAAATAAGAAAATCAAGAAGAAAAGCAAACCAAGGAAGGAAAAGGGAAGGAGAGGGAAGTCTAGGTGACTTCTAAGCTATTTGAGGTTAGTGGATACTTTATCTACACTTAATTTCATGTATTTCATTAAGATTTGGTTAAATTGTTCATTATATAACTATGACAACTTAGGGTAAATGGTGAAACAAATTAATATGGCATGATAAAATGGTGATTTAATATGTTAGAAACATGAATCAATGATGAAAACAACTTGGAGAGTTATAGATCCTAAGTGGCCAAATGCATTAGTATGCCTTAACATTGTTCAATTCAATAATTAATGACATAAGTGATGTGAAATACACAATATGATGATAAAGGAACATGTTGGAATGGATTAGAATGAAAGATAACATGTGGACATAGTGATGTGTATGTGTACATAATGGTGATCACATGTGTAACTTTATGATATACATGTAAAATGATGGTGTAACTATATAAATATATTAATAATGATGTTAAAACCATATATGACATGTAAATGAAGATAAATTAACATCTTAAGCATGTGTATCTAATGTGGCCAAATGGTATCCATATGGAATATCAAGTATTTGTATGTCATATGTGTGTAATTACTTGTGTACATGATGTAAGCATGAGAATTATACCTTTACGAATGTGAAATGACCATGTGGTAATGTGAAATGATGTGAATATCATGAAATAATGCATAATAAATGACATTAAATTTGTAAATTATTGCCCTTAGTGTTCAGTGGATAATCCGGAATTATTAGATATAATGGCTAGCCATAGGAACACATTTACCGCAGTTACACCATGAGATTTATCATACTATGTATATTTTGATTTGCTGGCACATTTAAAATTGGGACGCAAGGTCACGTCAAGTGGTCTAATCCCTATTTATATCATTTGAGTTCTCATCCCGCATATTTGATTCGAGAATTTTCACTGGTCATACTAGGGGCAAAAATCATAATAATGAAAAATCATTATAAAAATGTAATTTTATGGGTAAATATGTTAACTATGTTATTTACATGTGAAAAGATGAATAACAAGATCAGATAGTTTAAAAAGGGTAAAAAAATAATTATGCAAGAAATTAGGGACTAAACCATAATTTGGTATCATAAAATATGATTAAAGGGGTTAAAAAGAGCAAATGACTAAAAAGGACAAAATCGTAAGTTTTGAAAAGTTCAGAGATCAAATTGAAATTTTTCACTTTATAGAGAAAAGTAGGGACTAAATTATAATTTCTACATTTATGATGAAATAAAAGTAAAATAAAATAAAAAGAAGTAGATTTGAGATATTGTAAGTTAATTTTAAATATAAAATAAAGTTTAAGTACCAAATAGCAATTTTACAATTTTTGTATTTATGAGTGAAATTTTGTGTAGTAGTATTCACCACTAAGTGACAATGTTGCTTAGCACGTAGTTGTTGTGACTTCGCTCAAGGACAGGTAATGAAGATAAGGGACCCGGAGACAGAAAATGGCATGTATGTGTATTTTGGGAACTTTAGTCCATTTTGTAATGAATAGGAAATACAAACTTTTGTTATGTATTGGGTTGTAATCGTAAATAACTTTAGTATATTATGAACATACATGTATGAGAATACATGTCATGTGAATGTGATTGCGGGATGAAATTTAGAAGTACCTGTGTGACTGTTGAAGTTATGGAGGAGGAGACTATCTATTAGGAGTGCTATTTTAAGTTGCAAGTATTTGGGAAGCATGAAAAATAAGCCGTCATGCTGCCCAAAAAAATTTTACCAATTGAATAGTAAAATTTTGTTATACATAATGATTATCATCGACTAGTTAGGGGAATATTATGATTAATTGCATGGCAACCAGGAGTATCAATTGGTAGTACATCAATAAGTATTAAAGCATTATAGCTAGTGATAATAATATGTATAAAATTTGAATGTTGTTCAATTATATTCCCTGCTATATATCATTGGGTACGTAATACACCCTTGACATATCTGTAGTATCTAATGCTTTACAAAGATAAAATGTATAATTGTCATTATCACTAGGTCACCCCCAAAACTTGTTGCCTTCTTAATTTGTTTCAACATATGAAGCTTGCAAATTTGTAATATGATTTATAAGCTTGCAAAATCCTGAAAAAATTTGTAGCGTGTGATGATGAAAAATGATGATTGTTGTGTTTTTGATCTATGGTGGATAAATCCAATAAAATTGAAAGAATTTTGAAGAAAATTTTATGGCTAGTAGGTGTTTGCAAAAATATCACAATGAAATGCTTTATTGCTAGAGCAATACAGTTTGATGAGTTAGCTAATAACCAACCATTAGATGATAAATAAAGTATAGATGACTTGTTGTCATTTTATTATTCTAATTTAGCATATTAGTATAGATACAAGTGTAATATTGAGTATTGTATCGTGAGAAATTTGTTGAATCTAGCATATGGCAGCTCAATTAAAGAAGGTTGCTGCTATTTTTAGTAAAAAAAAATCATTAATAAAAGTTAGTAACCGAAAAACGATGGGTTTTGCCATCGATAAATCTAAAAAAAACTTTATCATATATGTTATTATATTATTTGCTTATTTACCACGTTAGTGCATCTGTAACTCACATGCACCTACGCTTTCTTTTCAATATAATTTTGTATTTAAAAATATCAAAATTTGAGAGTTTGAATGTTTATTCGGTCATTTTCATAGTTTAGGTATTAAAATGAATTTAATGGATAAGTTTGAGGGGTTGCAGATGGATTTATCATTTTTTAAAAAAATTTTAAGTGTTAATATAAACAAAAGCAGATTATTGTATCATATTTTTAAATGATAAATCAGTTTCAATTTACGATTTTACAGGCAATATGAATGATTTTTTATAATAAAAATTTTTTTGTTATCTATAGTAACGAAATAACAAATGGTTTACAATATTTGAGAGTTAGTTGGTTAGTAATAATATTTAATATTTCGTAAACGAATGGACCAATAAGAAGTAAAGCCTAATCGACTAAGAAGCTTGAACCACCAGAGGCCCAGTGCCACACTGCTTGAAAAAGCTAATCCAGAAAAAGGGAACCTAACTTCCAAAGCAGGAAGAATGCAAAGCTCATGTCAAGCTCATACGTCAAAAAACTAGAAAAGTTTCCCTCGACAGGGCATAATATCAAGCTAATACTCTACCAACAAGATCAAAACAAGCCCAAAGATACGGTGATAAAACGATGGCTAGGAAAATAGCCCTCAAAATTGGCATATCCGAAAACAAATGCCAACCAAAAATCCAAATAGACAGGTGAAAAAACTGTCCATCTAGGTATTAACGAAAACATCTCCTAAGAAGCTCTCACAAAGATACAACCACCTCGTGAAAAAACGCATATCAATCTAAAACCTCCTAACAGCCCAATCTATTGATCAAAGCATTATGAGGGGGTCAAATAATAATACTAAATATTTTGTAAATAAATAGGCCAATAAGAAATAAATTCCAACCGGCTACGAAACCCGAACCACCAGAGGCCCAATGCCATACTGCCTCGTGCACACTACCAAAGGCACACCAAAAGCCCACGTAGTGGGATAAGTCTGATCAGTCTAGGCGGCCTTATCCTATCGAAAACTCTTGACTCACGCTACCATTGCTTGTCAAAAATCATATTACCTCCTATTTATTCTGACACAGAAATAAACCTCTCAAGTGGATTCTCTACTCTTATAAATTTCAGATTCATTTTCAAAATATTCACACGAGAA
Source organism: Excoecaria agallocha (assembly GCA_037975025.1). Taxonomy (NCBI): domain Eukaryota; kingdom Viridiplantae; phylum Streptophyta; class Magnoliopsida; order Malpighiales; family Euphorbiaceae; genus Excoecaria; species Excoecaria agallocha. The sequence continues at coordinate 29,906,339 of CM075817.1, read as the reverse complement.
TTCTAATATAATACATTATCTCTCTATAAAAAAAATCTAAAACCGACTTAATCATCGGAATGTTCAAATCCGGTTCGACACTTTTACATTTATTATTATTCAATAATAATAAGGTATGTTTTTTTTTACACTTTTTACATTTTTCCATGTTAAAGTTCTTTTGAGACTATATATTAAACGAAGACTATTAAAACTAATCCTTCTAGAGACTAAAAGTGCTTTGAAGAGTTGAATGATTTTTTAAAAACTTGCTAACATTATAGGAGGATTTATAGAGAGTTCAAACTCCAATAATCTCTTAAAATTCACTTCACTAGAGATAATACAGGGTAAAGTGAACAGATTTCTTGAATATTATCAAAATAAATAGGCTATTGGAAATTCATCAGAAACTAAGCAAACTCTAGCAAATGAGGTGCGAAAATTAGTGAATGATAAACTCAATACAATTGAACGAGAACATAGATTAAAAAAACTTAAGACTTGTAGAAAAGGAGATCCAAAAAAACTATAGAAAAATTAAGAAAAAATAAGATAACTATCATTATAGAATATAGATTGTATTAATTTTCTAAACGAAACTTTTGAAAATTTTAAAATTTCAATGGAAAGTTTTTCAAGTCAGTCAGAAGAATTGACTCTAAATTAGACAAAGTTTGAGAATTATTTTCTCAAAAGTAGAAAACCATTAGATTTTACTGCAATTTCCGATATTTTAACGAATATGAAAAGTTAAAAAAAGTTTGAAATCTTATTATTTGGACTCCAATACATGCACTTCCTACAAATGCATATCTTATTCTTTCTATTTTCGAAATTTTCTTCCTTAATTTTTTTTTTCTAATGAACCGACTCTACCAATCTTTCTTTTTTCTTACATATATACAGTGCCGAATCCAAATTTTTCAAAAATTATTATTATTATTATTATTATTATTTATTGATTTATTATTATTATTATTATTATTGATGGTCAATGTATTTGTTTTTATTCTGGAATTGAAAGTGTAAGTGGATGGTAGGTGGATATAGTGCGCATATATTTACAATCCAATACATGCATGGCATCGTGATGTCAGAAAATGTGAGCTACACGTTTCACCCCTTATCACAGCTCAACTTAAAATCTTTGTTTTTTTTTTGTTTTTTTTGTTTTTTTCGCAAACAGGAGGATATTTGAATTTGAAAAAGTAAAATAGGGTGTATCAAAAAACAACAAAGAAAAAGTAAAATAGGAACAGGCCCCAACAATCACATCATCACATGCAATGCGATAATAAACTACTATTCGTCATCGGCTTCAGGCCCCACTTTTATATCTTCTTCTTCCGCCCCTCTTTATTTAATAATTACATTATCTTTTATCAATATTTAATTTACACTATACTCCCTCCTCACTTTATATATATATCATTAAAGTTTTTTCATGAAAAAAATATTTAACCTATTTATACAAAAGCTAAAATGACTATTACTACGTCACAAAATGAGTATTCACCGATATAAGAGATCCCCCTCTTGTTCAAGTAAATTTTTATATATCTAAAAATTATATTTTTAACTTTACTAGAACACTACTCCACCCATCTCATTTTAAAAAAAAAAATTAAAAAATACTTTTCATGTTTCCTAATATTACTGAAACACTATCCCTTTCCTTCCATTTTAAAAAATTATTTATTTTATCTCATTTTAAATATTTTTTCGAAATTTAAAAAAAATTTACATATATATCTCTATTTATTATACATTTTATTAAATATTTTTTATTACTTTTTATTTTTAACTAAAATTAAATGAATTTTTTAAAAATATAAAAAAATATTTTTATCAATAATTATATTTTCTTATGAAATTAAAATATTTTAATATTTTTTATTTTTCGTGCAAAATAAAAAAATATTTTTTAAAATAAAACGGAATGAATATTATTTATTTTGGAAAAAAATAATTTTTACGTAATAAACATTGATATAAAAATGCTTGTATAAATAACTTTTGTCAACTATTAATTAAAAGCATTAACATAACACCGTCATAATGCTGACATGCAGTAAAATATATCATTTTTTAAATTTTTACAATTTATAATTTAATAATTTATTCATTAATTTAGCAAAATGTGGCACTGGAACATTATTTCAGTGTCATGTCAATAATATTTCAATTTCAATGCTGCTAATTCAAAATTGATGAGAATTTTTATGGATATTTTTATATCAATTTCCGTTACTTCAAAATATGTTTACTCCAAAATAAATAATATGAGCATTTGAACACACTAAAAAAATATAAAAAGTATTTTCGTGTTTTTCCAATTTATAAATTAAGTTTTCCTATATATTTTCTTAATCATTAACTTAGAAATTTTGATAAAAATAATTTAAATACAATTAAAATATGAAGAACTATTTTTTTAAAAAAGGATAAAACTAGAAAAATAATAATTAATCTAGATATTTTAAAAAGATAGTAGAAGTGAAATACAGCAAAAGTTTTGATAATGCACATTTAACAAATATAATTATTACAAAAGAGAAAAAAAATCATACCGTGTGAAAAAAAAAAAAAAAGCAAATGACATGATTAGATGCACAATGTGTGAACATGCTGTGCGCTATATAAAATCAGATATATGAGATTGGATTAAATGACGAAAATATATGGATTATTTTGATCAGACAGGACTTGATATGGATTATAAAAATACTAAAATTTAAAAAATAAAAATAAATAAATAAAACAATAAGGAGGGAAACTTACGGGAAACTCGTGATAATGGCTATTTTTTATCAACATCAGCGGTCCATAAACTTGGCTTCTGTACGCATTTCACAATCAAAATGATAGTTTATTTTCCTTGGACAAAAAAATCCACAAACACTCTCCATATTTACTATCAAATCCTTTCACCACCATTACCAAAACCTACCCGGAGAAACCGGCGGCGAAAACTCCAAGCTCCGTCGTCTTCATACAGCTCATCACCATCAGTCCCAAAAATATCAAAAATCCACCTAAATGTCTACATACGAAATCAAATTTCACGTAAACAACAACAAATTTTCTTTTTATTAACACCAAATTTCATAATAATTACTTACGTCCAGATGTTGAACGATTCGTTGTGCAAAGAGAAGACGCTGAAAACAGCATCCTTTAACGGCCACTCGCACCGATAATAATCCAATATGAACTCATTATCTTTCAAATAATCCGGCAAGTCTTTGTATTTCACTAATCGCCTCTCGAATTTCTCTTTCTTGATCTTTCTTATCGTTGCATTTAGCTTCTTTTTCTCGATATTTCTCATCCTTATCAAAGTTTTCCGGCGAATATCCACCGGACCTTGAAAATTCTCCAGCTAGTATGTTATGAGAGAGTTTTGTTCAGACTCTCATATATATATCTTTCTTGCATCTTAATTTGTCATTTCTTTTTGCTATTTATATAATGTGTGTGTAGCCTAACTAACAAGAAAATACGCGTGACAGATTTAAATTTAATTCTTTCAAAAATATCTATATATTTGTATAAACACGTAGTTATAAAAACACGTGTCAATATATTCTTTATTTTCACAAATAGATTATATTTTCACCAAAATTAAAAAAAAAACTTTTTAATTACTTTAGTACTTTACTAATTTGGTCTTCAAAAAGAGCTTGTGATTCCGTATACTCCGCACACACCATCCCAACGCCGTTGAGCAAGTTAAAGTTGAAACCGAATAAATTTCACTCTTAAAAAAAGTTGAAATAAAATAATATAAAATATTATATTATAAGTCTTTCATTATGTTTATTGTCTGCAACCAGCAACTGAGAGAACAAGGTTTGGAGATAAAAAGAGAGTCAATTTACAAGCAATATTATTAAAATCAGACCTACAATCGATTCGGTCGGTTCAATATATAGAAATCGAATTGATAAAAAATTATAAAAGATCTATATGAACCAGTCAAAAATCGGTTAAACCTAATTGAAACCAAATAAAATTAAAAAAATCTGTTTAAACTTAAAAAATCAATTTTTGTTCAAAATATTCATACAACATTATTCTTTATCTGAAAAAATAAAATAGAAATAGAAATACAAAATAATTAAAATTTTAATAATTTTAATAAATTTTTTATGAATAAAATAAAAATTATAATTTATAATTAATGAATATTTTTGAATATTTACAATTTTTTTACTATATTTCTTTTAAATATTTGTTATAAATATTGAATAACTTAAAATTATTACTTTCTGATTAATGTTTGATGATAAATATATTTTTTAAAAAATATTTTTTAATTTTTTATATAGTTATATTTTCATAATATTTATAGAATATTTTAAAAATAATTTCATTTTGAAAAAAAATCCAATTGAATGCTATTGAACTAATCAAATTAAAAATCATTTTTTTCTTCACTTTTTTATCAGGTCCGGTTTGAATAAAATTGTTTATAAGTGAAGTGAAACACGAGCCATAGGTCGTGATATCTAACTTGAATTGTTAAAGGAATTCAACTTTTTTAAACTCTATTTTGTTCAAAATTCTTGGTGATCGTGAGAACTTTTTTTACGGTTGTAAATTTTGTTATTTATTGTTTATATTGTTTTATATTGTCTGAAAAATGAATAAAAAATATAGAGAAAGTAATCTTCACTTTTACAAAAAAGAAAAAAGGAGTTGGATAAGATCTCCGGTTGGCATTAATGTTAAACTGTGATTTTGTATTTTGTATTTCCTTGCCTTTTCATTTCCATTCTAGATGTCGTAGCCCATAACCTTCTTTTTTATTATAATTCATCACTGTTGCTCTCTTTTTTTCAAGCTAATTTCTCTTTTTCAATTTTTTCTTATTTTCCCTTTCAAAATTTCTATTGTTTTTTTTTTGAAATGGTTCATTCTTGGTGATGATTTTGAAGCTAATTTCTTTAATTCTTCAATTTAGGAAGTTATGTTATGTTGAAGCTTTTGAATCCAAAAAACTGTGATTAAAAATCTCAATAGCACGAAATATAATATTATAAGGGTATCCGATTTTCAATATTGTTTATTTGGTTATTGGAAGAACAGGTTGCAGGTAAAATAATATTTTATTTTCAACGGTGGAGATAAATGGTGAGTCAATCCAACGGTATGCACCACACTAAACGGTGAATCAACGAACACTGGATGAACACTCTCAAAAAATATTCAATCTAAAAATTGAAGAATTAAAGTCGTAGTTGATTTTTTTTTTTTCATAACATCTTTTTGAGAATGGTTGGTGGGATTTAAATTTTGATAACTTAAAAAGTAGAAAAAGTAGACAAATTCACAGAAGATTCTCAAAATATTATATTTTTAATAAGTGAATATTTAATTAATGAATAAACTTTTTTAGCATAACATATAATTGAGATTATATATAGAGAGAGAGAGAGAGAGAGAAAGAAAGAAAGAAAATGAAAGTGGAAGATTTGAAACTTTATGGAAAAAGGGATAAAGTATTGTTGAATACACAAAGTTTAAAGTTAATAATAAAAAAGACGTAACTATAGCATTATTTAGGTGTGTTTTGGAGTATTAGTTGGGATTATTGGTGTGATTGGTTATGATTATTCAAAGAAAGATAAGACGGAAGGTGAGAAATGTAATTTGCGTAATGTATGTTTAACCAATGAAATAATCAAGCAAAATGGAAGAAATAAAAGTGAAAATCACAAAAAAATAATTCTTCTTCTTCTTCTTCTTTTAAAGACTTGATGATATTTATTATTTAATTTATATTTTTTTCATTAATCAAATGAATTAAGAATTTTTATATTTACATGTAGTATTATAACATTGCCTCAATATCTCTAAAATTGAATTGCCGCATGAAACGGTGACTAATATGTTTAATAGTTATTTATGACCTATTTTTAGCTATCAAATGTTGGTTTAAAAAATGCCTAAGCAAGACACATTTATTTATCGTGAAGTTAATATCGTTGTGAATTTTCTTGCAAATTTATCTATGAATTTCAAGTGGAAAACTCAATAACATTTGGAATAAAGGATATCCACGGTCGTAGACATTTAGACTCTGTTTATGTTTACTTGTAGAAAGTAAGATTTATTTTCTAAAAAAATTTCTATGAAAAATAAAAAAAATAGAAAATTATGTTCACGTCATATAATTTTTCTAAATTGAAAATAAAAAAATAATTTTTTCTAATTTACTAAAATATAAAATGATTTAGAGAACTATTATTACATGTTCTCCAAAATTTTCCTTTTTCATCTTTTCTCAACTGAAAACACGGCTATTTTTGCAGGAACGACATCAAAATGCCACTCTTTGAATCCAATCTCATCCCATCTCATGCTTCTTCTATTTTTTTTTTGTTCTTCCTGACTATACTCTACTCACAATTAATTCTCAAATATCAAAATTTGACTTCTTTTGATTTATCTTTGTAATGGCCAAAAATTCAATTTTTGTGAATAGTACTTTCTGGATTGTGATTAATATTGCCGGAATGACGTCCGGTGTGACCATATTAGTACTAATACATTGGATCCTATATAAACTCTGGAGTTAAACGTGCTTGGATGAAAGAAATACTAAGATGGGTGACCTTATTGACAGTTTCTAACTTGCATTATATGTGTTATATTATTGGAAAGTATGAATTAAATCAAGTCTAGTGGTATAATTTGATATGAAATTGAGATTGGATAAGCCCTCAAAATGGAGAGTAAAAAATTTCACCAGACAGTGAAAAAGGGTTAAACTGAACTTTGACCAGCCTGAAAATATTCCACAGGCCTCCAAAAATTATTTTTTTTTGCGTGGACATGTTCAAAATAATCCTAATTAATATTCAAGAGTGAAAAATAATTTTTCTGACCACTGTGAATTCTTGGGTTTTGGATTGGTAAAGTTGGCCTCTAAGCCTAAAAATAATGATAATGACCTATGAAAAATTATCAAAATACATGGATTCACTTGAAATATTATGAAAGATTATTTGATGGTGAAAAATTAATTTTACGATGATTTTGAAATTTGAATTTTCGGATCGGCCGAAAATATTTCAATACCCTGAAATCTATCGAAACAAACTTTGAATGATCCAAAATTTTAAATACATCTAAATTATAATATTTAAAAATTTTTGGAATAATCTTGGTGGAAAAATAACATAATGATGAATGAGCTATGAGAAATTGACAAGTGGCACAATTATGTCCACATAAAGTGGTTTGATTTGTTTACCCTTTAAACCAATGATTTTGAAGCTAGTTTTTTAGGCTGAATATTCACCCAAAATCTAGAAATTTTTGGAAAAAAAAATGGACCAAAGAACAGTTCTCGCTCTTCTTCAAAATTATAACCTAAAATTTAGTGAAATTTCACAATTTTCAATTGATTCAAGCTCTCCCACCATAATTTTTCATGCTTTGTCAATTGAAATCATTCTTATCATCTCTTATTCGCCACAAAATCAAGAGAATTTTAATTTGAAAAAGAGGAAGTGGAAGAAATTGTGAAGGAAAAAGGTTTCGAGCAAATTCAAGTAAGTTAATTTAGTGGTTTTTAAATGATTTTAATAGGTTTTAGATAGATTTTGATATAGAAGTTCATATTTTGGGTTGAATTTGAATTATGGATGAAGAAAATCAAAGAGATGAACTAGTGAAGAATTCGGCCAAGGCAAAGTTTATGGGAATTCAAGAGCAATCAAAGGAGAAATGGAAGAATAAGATGGAAATGGAAGAGAAATTATGGATAGATCTTGAAAAATGGGTAAGTGGATACCTAAACTAACTAATTTCATGTAAACCCTAATTATGTGTGTTTTAGGGCTTTTAATGTAAATGATATTTAAATTTAAATTAAAGGTAGAATAATAAAATTGAATGTCAAAGAATTGAACTGGCATGAACAATTGCATAAAATAATAAATAAAAGTGTGAAATTAGTTTAAAACCCTATTATGTCACTTAGAGAAAAAAATATTAAATGTGAACTATAATTAAAATTAATGGTAAATTAGTGTAATTGGATGATAAATAATAGAATATATGGAGTCAATTGTATGAAAATGTGGTTAGAGAAAATAATTTAGTTATGTAACCTATTATATCCCTTAAGGATTAACTGAGTATTGTTAGCATTTTATTCAAATTAATGGTAGATTAATGTAAATAAAGGATAAATGATGAGACATATGATGATAAAAGCAAGGAAATATGATCATGAATGTTATGTTAGTTATGGAACATATTATGTAAGTGAATGAAACTAAAGTTAAATAAGAATTTAATTGATTCAAGGTTAGAATTATGTTTAATATGCATGAAAAATATTGTAGGAATGTGTTATGAATTTCACTAAATGATGGCTGAATAGAATATTAAGAAATTATAAAGAAATAAATGATGGAATTGATGAGATAAATTAATGTAATTGATAGAACAAGATATATGATGTTAATGTAAGAAAATAGGTTTAGAAATGACATGTTAGTTATGGAACCCATTCTGTGAGAAAATGAGATTAGAGTTTAATAAAAAGTTAAATTAAATCAAGGTTGAAATTATGCTTAATATGCATGAAAAACATGTTAAAAATGTGTTAGATGGATTAATTAAATTTATACACACATGTTCAATAGTGATCGAATGGTAACCTATGTTATATCATATAATAATTTGATGATTATTTGCATATTAAACATAAAATGCATAATATAATGATGAGTAAGCACAACATGATTGATTAGAACTAAAAATAACATGTAGACATAATATTATGTAAGTGAATGTAATGTGATATATGTATGTAACTGCGGGTTACTAATGCAAAGTAGATGTATATCAAATATGAATACATAAAGTGATATTGGAAATACATATGACATGAGAAATGATGAGAAATCACATTGTATATAAAGGGTTATAATGAGGCCAAATGGTGAACCTTAGCAAAATGGTATGTTTCATCAAGTTTGAATGATATTCACCATGTTTGTCATGAATTTAATGTGATAATGATGAATGGATGAGAAAAATAGAATGCATGATATGTGGTATAATGGGAATGACATAAGGAATTATATAAAAATACAACACAAGGTGAAATAACTAATTACCCTTAGTGTACAGTGGGTAACCCAGGATCATATGATATAATGGCTAGCCATAGGGACCTAGATACCATGGTAGCATCATGAGATCAGATTTCTATTGAGGGATGGCTATGCTTAAGTAGTCACCACACACATACAGTTATACAACATATACATACAGTCATACAATCATATAGTCTTCATCTCGCATATCCGATTTGAAAACTTTCACTGGTCGCAACTAGGGGTAAAATTATAAATATGCAAGGGAACATGAACTAAATGGTAAATTATACATAAAAGATATCACATGTGATTGAATAATAAATAAAGTGAAAAATATGGTTAATAGATTACAGAAGGGTAAAAATATAATTACACGATAAACCAGGAGTAAAATCGTAATTTGGCATTGAAAATGCGGTTAAAAAGGTAAAAATAGTCAAATAAGTAAGAAAGGGTAAAACTGTAATTAATAAAAAATCTTAGGGGACCAAATTTTAATTTTCCATTACACAAATAATTATAAGGATTGAAATATAAATTTTAGAGTTAGGCGAAATAAAAGTCAAAGAAGGCAAAAAAGACCAAAAATGGAGTTAAATAAAGTAACACATGAAGAAAAGAAAGGTTTAGGGATCAAAATGAAACTTACCAGTACGTGTGTAAGTATAAGGGCCAAAATATAAATTTTTGGCTTACATTTGAATAAAAGTCAAACGATACCAAAAGGACCAAAATTAGAATTAAATAGAGTAAGATTACAAAAAGTAAGACATAAGGACTGTAACACCCCGAAAATTGCATCTGACATACATGACATATTGTAGAATATAAATAGTAATCCTGAGGTAGTTTTTGGAATAATCGAAGTTGAATAGAATAGAGAAATTTGGAAGTTTATAAAGGTTAAATGTGCTTAAGCCAGGAAAATCTGAGGATAGGCGACCTGGCGGGCAATTTGAGTTAATACCGAAATATGAAAATAGGTATTAAATAAACTCCAATGGCACAATTTAAGACAAAATTGAGCTCAAATGGATCCCCAAATTAAATAGCAAAGTTTTTACTTGATATCGAGAAAAAGATTGACCGAGAGTTTGATTAAAACTCTAAAAATAGCAAATGACCTCTAAAAATCACCAAAGTTTTCATATCTACATTAAATGAGATGTATAATATTTTGGTATAAAAAAATAAATTTTATGGTAACATTGAAAGTGGTTGAATTGGACCAATTTAAGTGAACCAAATCAGAAACGGACTTCGATTGAGCTAAAATTTTTTATAGAAATTTAATTTATTATTTTAAGAATTATGGAATTGGTATTGAGTGAATTTTATCTTTGAAAGAGAGAGAAATAATTTAGAGTGCATTAAATGGATTTAAAATAAAATTTAGGCTTAAATTAGGTCTAACCACTTTGGTTGGACCAATCCAGCCCGAAATTCAGCCTATATAAGTCCAAAATATCAGTATTTTCTAGAGAGAACTCCAGATTTCTGCCTCCCTCTTCAGTCTTCTTTAAAATCATATGCTTATCTTCCTCATCTCACCAATTCTCTTATTCTTTCTTCCAATCTCTCTCCAAAATCAAACCTCCTAAATTAATTTCAGACTCTCTACAACATCATAGCAGTCTACACCCTTTAATTTAAGTAGTAGAAGTGAGAGAAATCAAGGATTGGAGTTTGAATGCCAAAATTGAGGTAAGAGAAATTAAGGTTTTAATTTAATTTTAAGGCATGTATTGATAGATTTATGTGTGTAAAGTTTATTTTTGGTGTTGGAATTGATTAATGGAGCATGATTTTTATAGAAATTTTATGGGAAAATTCGGCCACATTTGGAAAAAAATATGGAGATGATGATGTTTTATGGATTTAAGGTGATGAGAATGGAAAATTAAGTGAAGAGAACAAGATCGAAGGTTAGTGGATACAAAATACACTCCATTTCATTAAATTTTTAAATTTTAGCATGAAGTTTTTATTATGAAACTCTAGATATTTAAGGAATAATGGAAATAATTCAAGATAACTATGTAATATGATGATTTAACATGAAATAAACCTAAAATCTAAGAGAAATCAAATATTTAAGGGGAGGACTAATTGAGGCCGAATGGTATCTTAGGTAGTGCAATGTGTTATTTTGACATTAAATGATGTATTAATTATGGATTAAGTAATACATTGCTAATGAAATATCTTATGATTGATTTGAGTTTAAAATAATACATAAACATACAGTTTGTGTTGTTAACATAAAGATGTGACATTATGTAATTAAATGAACATAAGTAGAAATATGAAATAATTCAAGGTAATATGTTAAAATGATGAGTAAAGGTGTAGAGAATGTGAATTAGTAAGGAAAATAAAGTACAATTAAGAAAACCTAAGTTGGCTGAATTTAGTACCTAAGCTTAACATGTGGTAATTTGATGATTTATGGCATTTAAAGCATGAAATTCATAATATGAAACATAAGAAAGATAGCAGAAGTTATTAAAGTTGAAAATAATAAGTGAACCTAAAGTTACATAATTGTACATAATGATGAAACTTAAGGTAACTTAAGAATTATAATGTAAAATGAACATGTATCATTATATAAATGCTTAATATGATTTTAAAATGATATATGATATGTAAATGATGAAGAAATCACATGTTAAGTATGTGATCACAATGTAGCCAAATAATGAATATAATGAAAATGGCATGTTTTAGTTATGTTTATGCGATAATACATGTTTATATAATGAATATGCAAAGACAAGTATGATTGGACATCATAATATCGTGTACCAATTGTTACATAATGTGATTAGTATGAAAAATAAATGAAAATGTGACATAATGTAAGAACATAAATAGCCCAATAGGTAATCTAAGATCGTAGATATAATGGTTAGCCATAGGGATTTATACAGCGGTAACAATATAAGATTTGATTGACTGTGTACATTATGGATTACAAACACATACAGATTGTAGATGCAGGATCACGATAAGTGATCTGGTCCCAGGGATGCAGGGTTACAGTATGTAATCTAGTCCTATTATTATCTGGTTCCAGGGATGCAGGGTTACGATAAGTAATATGGTCCCATGAGTATCTAGTTCCAGGGATACGGTAAGTAATCTGGTGTAACACCCTTAGTTCATTCATGATTTTCATATACTATATGTAGCTATTACTGACGTTACATAGTTGCTATTCATTTGATATAGATTTTGATAGCATGACAACTTATAAATCATGCTACCCAAAATTGCAATTAATAAAAATTATATTCCCAAATAATAACTTTCAGATCCAAAACACCCATAGCAAATATGGCACTTCAAAAATTATCCAGTTCACCACACAACACAGCCTTAAAGTTTCATATATACATGCCTAAAATATATACATATACGAATAGATTTACTACAAGTTCGTAATCATAACAAAACATACTACGTTCTTAATCATGTATCTAAACCTATTATATGAGTTATCTACTATTCGTGTATCAATCCGCGACACATGTATATGCCATTTTGCTCCTTCTTCATCACGTCCTTAGTACCTGTCCCTGTGCACAGTCAACAAACCACATGCTAAGCAACATCGTTGCCTGGTGATAGATATAACTACATAAAATTTCATTTAAATAAACTTATTTTATTTTTTTTCTTAATATTATTATTCTATTTGTCTATTTATTGGAATGAATGTTTTCTAACCACCATTTAGCTTTTCTTGACTTTAGGTTCATACATTTCCACCTGTTTGTTATCCAACATTGTTACTTGTAGTTTTATCTTTAATTGGCTCTTATGCCTCTACCCCTTTCAACTTAATTTCTTGTCGGTCCTTGACTGTCACTTAATTTAATTATTTTACTTTACTTGAAACTTTATGTTGTTCTCATTATAATTATGAATGTAATTTTTATTGAGTATGTTATGTATGTAATTCCATTACAATATTATTATAAATTTCTTTTCTCACTGACTGAGTGATACTTTATTATACTTTGTTCCTTAATTGCTCTTTAAACTTTTCATCTTTTGTGACATTTTCATTTAGGTCCTAAATTTCTATCAAATTAACATTTAAATCCCTCTTCTAAATAAATTGGCATTTTTGTTGACTTTTTCTTTATAATTTATATTTTACCCTCCATTTCTCCTTTTAATAGTTTTCACCTTGAGGTTTTATTTTCTTTCGATTTGGTCCTTGAATTTACTTCTTTGACCAAATTTACAGTTTCATCTTTTATTTCTTAACTTTTTACTATATTAAATCAATTTAGTCTTTTATTACCCAAATTTTGCTATTCGATCCTTTGGATACTTATTTTTGTTATAAAGTTCATATAATTATCATTTAAATATCAAATTACAATTTATTCCCTGAACTTTCTATTTCTTCATACTTAATTTCAAATTTATCCATTTTTCTTTAATTACTTTTATTTTCAATCTTTTCTTATTAAATCTTATATAATTCCCACTTGAATGTAAAATTACAATTAAACCCATAACTTTTTATTCATCATGTTTGACTTCATTTGACTTTCTTTTTGCCTCCTTTGACTTTATTTAACTTTTAACTCAATTTAGATGGATAATTTCCTTTGTGGTCCTTATATTTACTTATAGGATAAAAAATTACATTTTGATCCATATACTTTCCATTATTTATGTTTTGCCCTTTTTTATCTTATTTAATTATTTTAGCCTTTTAGTCACCCTACTAATGTTAATTTACTGTTTGGTCCCAAATTTTATCGCATAATTACCTTTTTCCCTAATAGTGCCTAGTGAAAATTCTCAAACCAGATATGAAGGATGAGGACTCCAATGCTACTAATGTACTCATAGGACCAGATTACTTACCATGACCCTGCGTCCTTGGAATCTGATACTCATGGGATCAGATTACTTACTGTAACCACACAAACCATATTTTTATCATGTTTTTACTATTTTTCTTGTAGGGTATTTAGTGAAAACTACACAAACAAATAAAATGTGTGGGACTTTAACCCCTAAGGTCTATACATGTACTTTTTCCACATTTTCAATAATAATGCCCTTTTTATTGGTGTGGAACTGCCTTTGGTCCACTATTGCGAGTCGCCATGACTCGCTACCATGATTTTTACTTGGTATCCATATGGGCAGCCAATTACATCACATACTTCTAGTTTCTCTACTAATTACTAAGGGAAAAATAATCTAACATTCCATATTACCATTTTATACCATAATTCTCATTATTTTCACATTTTTTACATTATGTAATGGTACAAAGTCTTTGTACCAAATACAATATTTGTCAATTATCACTTCAACATCACATATCATCATATTTCAACAATTTACACATAATTTTCATACAAAATACCAATTGGCCAACATGGGTGGACACTCACCCTTATTTTTTTCCATCAAAACTTGTTCTAATCATATTTTTCAAGTGTGAGAAGGTTAACTACAAAAAGTAACTAAATTTTGTAACTAAGAAAAGTGACATGGAAAAGTAAGTAAGCAACATTATATGAATCTTGTACATGAATACGTAGACTTCATGACATGGTTATTTGGTTTTAATGAAAGCAATTCAACAAGAAATGAATTCCATTTTTTTTTACATATCCACTTTCTATTTTTTTATAAGTATGAATAAGATATATGTAAAATATATGATTTCAGCATTTGAATACATAAAATTATCTTTAATTATAGTAACTATATATAAATGAATGATATGGAATGATGGAATTATGATTATAGAGATAAAGTACTAAATTACGTAATTAACTAATGAATTAACCAAGAATAAATAGAAATGTAATAAACACATAAGGATAAAATTTATAAAATAAGTACATTAAGAAGGTAAGGCATAGAAAGAAATTAAGATTGACACTTGGATACGTGACATGTACCGAAGCCATGCTCAATTTCGAGTTCACTCTTTAAGGCCTAATTTTAAGTTCTGAGATAGGAAGAGGCTCACTATTAATCATAAATTGGCTAATTTGTAACAAAATGGATCAAGTCTAAATTATTGTTGATAGTCAATCCATTAAGGCATCTACTACTCGACTCAAAAAGGTGTGTCATGGAGTCGCCACCCAACAGAATATTAAAAAATGATTCTAACTTTTTAATACCTAAATAAAGATTGATATTTGGGACATCACTCTTATTAGGCATATTGATTACATGTTATTTTATAAATAAGTTTTAAATATTAATATACTCTTCTCTCTCACACGATGGAAAGCTATAGAATTAATTGAATATCCTAATCAATTAGTAAAAGCAGTAAATAATTAAATCAAACTAATTAAACTTATTACAGAAGTAAATTGTTCAAAAATAAAATAAAATGACATACATACATACATAAATTGGGACATTCGTTTGGGTTGGAAACATTGGTTCCCTCATACGCATTTTACAAAAATTCTCTTTTGTTCTTTATTTGGTTTTGGATAAAAAATTAGACTTGGTCCAAGTTTTGAAGGAAAGCCCAGGTTAATTAATAGAAATCATTTTAAGTGCTTTTTTCCTTTAAGACATGCATAAAAGCCTTTTTTTTACTAGCTATTACATCCTCGAAATCAAATTCTTCCAAAAATATCAAAATAACAAATAATAAGCAAAAATAATGAACTAAATAATAAATACATGAAATAAATGAATGAAATAACCGAATGGGTAGGCGGTAGTCATTAGCCAATTGGGGTATGACTCCTATACAAAATACCTCACAAAGTCTCCAAAAGCAAATGAAGTTATATACTCATATAAAACCACAAGAAGGTAATAAATTAGCATTATAAGGAAAACATAAATGAATAATAAAATACAAAAAAGAAGACTATTTATTTAATCATACATGCAAAATTAAAATATGTGTACAAAATGACCAATTAACACTTTGAGGATCAAAGAAATAATATGGATAACAATCATGCATAAACACACAAAAAAGGCCTAAAAATGAGCTATGGATGCCTTTGGAAAGGTGACGGACGACCATAGTTGAAGGAGGGATAGGACAAAAAGGAACCCTTGCGATGTTCTATTTATCGTATTGACAGACGACCATTTGTGGGAGCTTTTTCCCATCTGTCGCTTGCATAACAAAATAGGAAGCTAGAAAATCACCCAAAAATCACATAAAATTGCAAATAAAGATTAAACACTCAGATATTAAAGCCTAAATCATGTCAAACTAAAATTATAACCTAAATCATGCATTAAACATACCAACACTCATTAAAATCCAGAATAACAAAATAAAAATAAAGCTTGAAAATATATAACAATGGAGGAAATCGCAACTTGATCATGCCATTATCATGCATATTGATCTATATTCATACATCATAAAAATTAAATATATAAAACAATGAATCATAACACATAAATACATTTATTTTAATAGTAATCAAACATGATCATGGATGAAAATTTTTAGAGAGAGAAAGTATGAAAGAGGAGCCTAAAATATTACTCTTAGGAGATATTTTGACTTTAAATCTCTTGATGTTTAGATCTCCATTCCAATTTTAATCTTTGTGTTTTAGAAAAATTGAGTGATTCTTTATGTATATGTGTATTTACATCAGCGAAATCATTAGAGAGTTTTCTTTTTAGAGAGAGAAAAATTAGTTTCTTCCTTTTCAAGAGTTGTCTTTGTAATCAAAGAATGATTTTCCCCCTTTGGAAACCTTAATTTCTTTCACTTTTATACCTAGGGTAGAGTTAAAGTTGATTTCCAACTCTAAATTTCCAAATCTAGAGGTATTGATCCCCTTAAAATCTGGATTAAATCCTCTTTGATATCTGTCTTCCCATTTTTGAATTTCGAAAAATGTGGGAAATCTGGGTGTTTAACCACAGACTGTTATCCCTTAGGATAGATGACCGTCCCTCAGGAAAAAACTTAAAATTCATAAAAATATCCCTGATCTAACCTGGACAGGAGATAGTTGGCCATAGATGATTGCCTTTAAATGATAGATGATTTTCTATCACCATTAAAGGCTAAAATTATGGTTTTTCATGCTCTTTTGTTAAAACCTTTTAACAACACTTGAAGGATCATAAAATCTTTAAGTAAACCCTAAGAAATTCACAATTGAATCTTTGAGATCCGTAATTGTCATTAGAAATATACTATTTTCTCATCATCGGATAATCTTGATCCAGGCTACCTCGGGTCATGGTATTTATAATTGCCTCTAATTTTTGAAAACTTGTGCATTTTTGCCAAAATGAGCAAAAATTCAGAGTAAATGGAAAAAGATGCGTACATGAGGCATCAAATCTCTTATTTAATTAAAACATATACCATCTGAGGTAATGAGTCTCTTGGTTGATTAAAACACGTACCATCTGAGGTAGTGAGTCTCTTGGTTGGGTAGTTATCGTCAGTTTGTTGATGCGTTAACCTTGGTTTGGGTAGTTAACATCAATTTATCGATGTGTTAACCCTAGATTGACTATCTAATTAGTGCCAGCTTATTGATATACAGAATCAAATTGCCTAAGTGTGTCCGATTAATGCCATTTTGTCGATATATAGAATTGAGATGATTTGATTGAATTTGATTAGCACCAGCTGATTGACATGCAAAATCAGATTCAATTTTTGTATTTGATCAGTGCTAGTTTGTTGATATGCAAAATCAAATGAGATTGAGTAATATTTGGCTGGTGTCCTTTGTAGATATACCTAACCTTTTAGTTGTGTTGGTTGGGGCCCTCTATGGGTGCAGCTACCCCTTTCGAGATAACATTCGACTAGAGGAATTTCTGGCAAATTTGTATTCCTAAATAGTCATTAACATGCTTGAAGCTTATGTTTCATAAGCATATATCTATCTTGGAGATGTTTCAGCTTAATACTTTGATCTTGGCTAGATTATGCACACTTCCTAATGACTACGTCACTGATAACTTAAATTCAGCATTTGTTTTTGGTGTAATTTTAGTTTAGATTCCATTGTTTTCTAAACATATTTTTCTTCATTTTTGCTTGCATTTAATAATTTACCCAATTCCCAATTGATTCTAATTTTTGTATGAATTTTTGAGGCTTTTGATGGAATTCTGTGATTTTGTAGGTACCTCACGGTTACTAGGAATTCCCTAGTAACCGTGACCAATGTATTCTGTCAAAACGCACCGTTTTGGAGCATGTCACGGTCAGCATGGCATTTGTACTTGATAGGCTGGTAACCGTGACCTATGGAGTTTTTAATACAGAAGCAAGAGGAGAACTATCTCACGGTTACTAAGGATTTTCTAGTAACCGTGAGGTAGGCATTTTTCAGTCCAGAATGTAGAGGAGAACTATCTCACGGTTACTAGCAATTTAATGGTAACCGTGACCCCATGCCAGATCTTGTGTCCGAGCCACCTCACGGTTACTAAGGATTCCCTAGTAACCGTGACCTATTTTATTCAGAAGGGTTTTCTATTAGAGGTCACGGTTACCAGGAATTTCCTAGTAACCGTGACCCTTGTTTTCCTATATAAAGCGGGTTATTCTGCAGAATCGGGAGTGGGGTAGTTTTTTAGGTTTTAGGGTTTCTTTCTTCTTTCTTTGTGTTCTTTGTTCATTTCTACTCATAGATCTACTTGAAATTAGTGGGATTTACACAAAAACACTTGGATTAAACATAGATCTATAGTTTTTAACATAGATTTAATTCAATTTTCTGCATTTCTTTGAGTTGTGTTCTTCATTTTGCTTGGAGCTTTGAAGGAGGAGACTTGGATTCGGATTGGAGCTTCACAAGCTACAAATGGATTCATGGGTTTCCTCTTTCCTCTCTCTATTTATTTTAATTATGTTTAATATGTAGTTTTGTTGCTTAGGGATCTTTGAATCCCCTACCCATAATGTGGATCTTGAACTTATTTTGATTGTTGCATGAATAAATAGTCTATTTCACTGTTACTTATTTGTATCTCATGACTTTTCGATCTATTGAGTTATTTTCCATTTATGGATGAATGATTTTTGTCATATGTCTTTGATGGTTATTGAGCCTAATGGATTGGATTTTGTGAATGATTTTGCTCAGTTTTTCTATCATGAATGTTGTCTATTTTGGACTGCTCCGGAATGGGACTCTAGATGTGCAATATTTGTGATTTTTAGACTAGAGTGTGGAGTGACATAGATGGGTTTTGGGTTGCCTTGCTCCGGAATGGGACGGTAAACCAAACTTAGGATGTTAGACCCGTGCTTAGGCTAGTTGTTAAGCTTGCTCCGGAATGGGACGTTTAGCAATTAGAATAGCTTGCTCCGGAATGGGACGCTTGGGTTAAGAGGGTTATCCCGAATTTATTCATGCATGTTTTTAGGTAAAATAAATCCACATTGGGTATGGGGTGGATAAGTGAACCCGAGCAATGTTTTAATCCCTAGTTTAATTAGTTTATTTTCTATATTTATTAATTTTATTAAGTAGATTTAGGACGATCTCTTAATCAAAAACTTGGGAATTCATCTCAGATTAACTCGCTCAAGTCTAGATATCTAACTTAAAACAGCCCTTATCCCTTGGGTTCGATATTTGCGGGTCCTAACAATACCCCACTTTATTACTTGTCGATCTAGTGCGCTTGCAAGGGTCGCGACAAGTTTTTGGCGCCGTTGCCGGGGAATAACGGTGTTGTTTTGTTTTATATCTTTATTTGAGCTTAGTTTGAGATTTTATTTTATTTTTCTTTGTTTTTGATTTGGTGTTATTCTTTGCAGGGAGATTATGATGAATTTTCAAATGATGCATAGTTCTCTCCAAGATGATGAATTGGTTCTATTGAGAGCACAAATGGAAGAGTTGAGGAGGGAAATGCGGGAAATGCAGTACTCACATCAACCTTCAACATTTTACTCATTGCCATCTCTTGAAGATCCTGGTTCACAATGGATATCGCAAGAGTCATGTGCCTCCAAAGTTCAAGTCCTTGTTGAATTGCTTGAAAGTAAGGATAGGCAATTAAAAGCTGAAAGAGAAGAATGGATGGCAACAATTAATTCTCAAGAGAAAAAGATCAAAAATCAAGAGGCTTTATTGCAAAATCAAGAGAATTTGTTGAAGACTCAAGAGCATCTATTAAGAGATCAAGAATTGGGACTTAAAAGCCTAGAATCTAAGTTGGAATTCTTGAGTAATTCTGTGGAGAATCGAGGTGATGGTGATAAGGAGAAATTGAGTCATGCACAACCAGTAGATAATGAAGAAATCAAGTGTGGGGTGCATGCATTGGAGAATGGACCAATCATTGTTGAAGACAAGAGCTATAGCTTAAAGAATGAATTCCAATCTCTTGTGAAGGGTGTTTCACCAAAAGAGCAAGAATTGTTTAACTCTCAAGTGGAAGCACTAAATTCAATCCACTTAAAGAGTTTATTAAGGCTAGAAGAGCCGGTGGAGTACGTGTATGAACAACCCGAGGTGGAGGGGTACTTCATCGAAGACATGGTGTTACCTACCTTGGTGAATTTCGATAGGTTTCTCCTACTGATGGGGGAAAACGAGGAGCAGAGTCCGGAGAGACCAACATTTGGGTCACAAACTCGGCCGCCTGACAGTAACACGAGTCAAGCTGGGACTCATTAAACCAGAACTATTTCTCTCTCTACTCTTTAATTAAGTTATTATTTTGCTTACTTTTATTTGAAGTTTATAGTTTTGTGTGTGTTTTTGTTTGTTACTGTTATTGCATGCCTTTGCACTTTAGTTAGCTTACCCTCGTAGTTATTCCTATTGTGAACAATCTTGAACTTATAATTAGAAAGCCTTATTTAGATTAGTTGGAATAGCAAGAGAGTGGTTGATTGTTGAACGAAATATTTCTTTTTCGGTAAGTTTCAATTAGATCAATACCAGTAAGTCTCTTAATAAATGTACATTTTAGGCCTTGTTCTTAAAAAAAAATTAATAATAATAAAAATAAAAACCAGTGTATGAAGTTGATTGGGTTGGAATTTTAAGAGCGCTAGAACCTTCCTCATCACCCTTCGAAGCAATAAAATGACTCAAAAATGAGATTAGAAATGACTTAGACAATAATTCTTATCGAACTTTGAAAAGACCTTTGACCAACCTTTATTTTATAATATCCCTTGCAAGCCCCGTTGAGCCTATTTGAGCATGCTAAATGCGTGTTTATTTTATATTTGTTGCTTATACCTGCATTTTAATCCCTTAAGCCTAAAAAGCCTTTGTCTTACCCTTTTTGAACTGGCCATTCCAGAAGTAGGTGAGATAAGTTTTTCTTGGGACGTGCTAGTGAGTAAAGGGTTGTTCTTCAAATGTAAGATTCTAGTATTAGGGATACATTGCCAATATCAAGTGAGATTGAAAAATTTCAGAATGTAGTTCCTCTTTAAGAAGAATTTTTGTGAGTCCCTACTTATCAATTGTAAAATCGATTGTTTTAGCTAAAAAAAAAAGAATAAACGAAGAAGAATAAAGCTAGCAATCTTGGTTTCATTTAAGTGTGGGGTACTCTATGTATAGAAGAGAAAGATCCTAAGCTCTTTAAACATCAATTGAGCTAAAATCATGGTAAAATATTTAGAGAGGATTTTTCTTCTTCCTTGTGCTATTTCCTCAAGAGATGTTCTACATTTTTGATACCCAAAGCTTGGCAATGATGATGAGTGAGTAAGGGTAGAGTTGAAGTTTTATTTTTGGAAGAAAAAGGGTGAGTTGAGGTAGTAATGGCAGTTCAAACTTGTGTATCTTAATCTTTTTCTTGATAGCCATACCTTAGCCACATTATAACCTTTTAAACCCTAAGGATCTTTTCTTATTGAGAGTTATATGTGGAGATGACCTTTGGGTTTCGGTGCTAAAGGAGAGGCTTATGGCGTCTTTTGAGTTTCGAGAGCGAAACCACGTGTGCAATCTTTTGTACACAAATTCTTTTCTCAATTATTGGATTGCACTGGAAATTTTTGGTTTTAAAAGTTGTTTTGAATTTTATTCTTTTGTTTGGCCTAGTACACACATACAAAGAGATTTGCTAGTATGGTCTAGTTGAGTCTTTTCGATTTAAGACTTCGTTTAGTGACTTCTGCTAAAGTGTTGTTCTACTCCTTCTGAATTTGTATTTTCTTTCTTTGAGTTCGAGTATATAGGAATGTGGTTTGTTTATTTGCTCGAGGGCGAGCAAAAGCTAAGTGTGGGGTATTTTGATAACTTAAATTCAGCATTTGTTTTTGGTGTAATTTTAGTTTAGATTCCATTGTTTTCTAAACATATTTTTCTTCATTTTTGCTTGCATTTAATAATTTACCCAATTCCCAATTGATTCTAATTTTTGTATGAATTTTTGAGGCTTTTGATGGAATTCTGTGATTTTGTAGGTACCTCACGGTTACTAGGAATTCCCTAGTAACCGTGACCAATGTATTCTGTCAAAACGCACCATTTTGGAGCATGTCACGGTCAGCATGGCATTTGTACTTGATAGGCTGGTAACCGTGACCTATGGAGTTTTTAATACAGAAGCAAGAGGAGAACTATCTCACGGTTACTAAGGATTTTCTAGTAACCGTGAGGTAGGCATTTTTCAGTCCAGAATGTAGAGGAGAACTATCTCACGGTTACTAGCAATTTAATGGTAACCGTGACCCCATGCCAGATCTTGTGTCCGAGCCACCTCACGGTTACTAAGGATTCCCTAGTAACCGTGACCTATTTTATTCAGAAGGGTTTTCTATTAGAGGTCACGGTTACCAGGAATTTCCTAGTAACCGTGACCCTTGTTTTCCTATATAAAGCGGGTTATTCTGCAGAATCGGGAGTGGGGTAGTTTTTTAGGTTTTAGGGTTTCTTTCTTCTTTCTTTGTGTTCTTTGTTCATTTCTACTCATAGATCTACTTGAAATTAGTGGGATTTACACAAAAACACTTGGATTAAACATAGATCTATAGTTTTTAACATAGATTTAATTCAATTTTCTGCATTTCTTTGAGTTGTGTTCTTCATTTTGCTTGGAGCTTTGAAGGAGGAGACTTGGATTCGGATTGGAGCTTCACAAGCTACAAATGGATTCATGGGTTTCCTCTTTCCTCTCTCTATTTATTTTAATTATGTTTAATATGTAGTTTTGTTGCTTAGGGATCTTTGAATCCCCTACCCATAATGTGGATCTTGAACTTATTTTGATTGTTGCATGAATAAATAGTCTATTTCACTGTTACTTATTTGTATCTCATGACTTTTCGATCTATTGAGTTATTTTCCATTTATGGATGAATGATTTTTGTCATATGTCTTTGATGGTTATTGAGCCTAATGGATTGGATTTTGTGAATGATTTTGCTCAGTTTTTCTATCATGAATGTTGTCTATTTTGGACTGCTCCGGAATGGGACTCTAGATGTGCAATATTTGTGATTTTTAGACTAGAGTGTGGAGTGACATAGATGGGTTTTGGGTTGCCTTGCTCCGGAATGGGACGGTAAACCAAACTTAGGATGTTAGACCCGTGCTTAGGCTAGTTGTTAAGCTTGCTCCGGAATGGGACGTTTAGCAATTAGAATAGCTTGCTCCGGAATGGGACGCTTGGGTTAAGAGGGTTATCCCGAATTTATTCATGCATGTTTTTAGGTAAAATAAATCCACATTGGGTATGGGGTGGATAAGTGAACCCGAGCAATGTTTTAATCCCTAGTTTAATTAGTTTATTTTCTATATTTATTAATTTTATTAAGTAGATTTAGGACGATCTCTTAATCAAAAACTTGGGAATTCATCTCAGATTAACTCGCTCAAGTCTAGATATCTAACTTAAAACAGCCCTTATCCCTTGGGTTCGATATTTGCGGGTCCTAACAATACCCCACTTTATTACTTGTCGATCTAGTGCGCTTGCAAGGGTCGCGACAAGTTTTTGGCGCCGTTGCCGGGGAATAACGGTGTTGTTTTGTTTTATATCTTTATTTGAGCTTAGTTTGAGATTTTATTTTATTTTTCTTTGTTTTTGATTTGGTGTTATTCTTTGCAGGGAGATTATGATGAATTTTCAAATGATGCATAGTTCTCTCCAAGATGATGAATTGGTTCTATTGAGAGCACAAATGGAAGAGTTGAGGAGGGAAATGCGGGAAATGCAGTACTCACATCAACCTTCAACATTTTACTCATTGCCATCTCTTGAAGATCCTGGTTCACAATGGATATCGCAAGAGTCATGTGCCTCCAAAGTTCAAGTCCTTGTTGAATTGCTTGAAAGTAAGGATAGGCAATTAAAAGCTGAAAGAGAAGAATGGATGGCAACAATTAATTCTCAAGAGAAAAAGATCAAAAATCAAGAGGCTTTATTGCAAAATCAAGAGAATTTGTTGAAGACTCAAGAGCATCTATTAAGAGATCAAGAATTGGGACTTAAAAGCCTAGAATCTAAGTTGGAATTCTTGAGTAATTCTGTGGAGAATCGAGGTGATGGTGATAAGGAGAAATTGAGTCATGCACAACCAGTAGATAATGAAGAAATCAAGTGTGGGGTGCATGCATTGGAGAATGGACCAATCATTGTTGAAGACAAGAGCTATAGCTTAAAGAATGAATTCCAATCTCTTGTGAAGGGTGTTTCACCAAAAGAGCAAGAATTGTTTAACTCTCAAGTGGAAGCACTAAATTCAATCCACTTAAAGAGTTTATTAAGGCTAGAAGAGCCGGTGGAGTACGTGTATGAACAACCCGAGGTGGAGGGGTACTTCATCGAAGACATGGTGTTACCTACCTTGGTGAATTTCGATAGGTTTCTCCTACTGATGGGGGAAAACGAGGAGCAGAGTCCGGAGAGACCAACATTTGGGTCACAAACTCGGCCGCCTGACAGTAACACGAGTCAAGCTGGGACTCATTAAACCAGAACTATTTCTCTCTCTACTCTTTAATTAAGTTATTATTTTGCTTACTTTTATTTGAAGTTTATAGTTTTGTGTGTGTTTTTGTTTGTTACTGTTATTGCATGCCTTTGCACTTTAGTTAGCTTACCCTCGTAGTTATTCCTATTGTGAACAATCTTGAACTTATAATTAGAAAGCCTTATTTAGATTAGTTGGAATAGCAAGAGAGTGGTTGATTGTTGAACGAAATATTTCTTTTTCGGTAAGTTTCAATTAGATCAATACCAGTAAGTCTCTTAATAAATGTACATTTTAGGCCTTGTTCTTAAAAAAAAAATTAATAATAATAAAAATAAAAACCAGTGTATGAAGTTGATTGGGTTGGAATTTTAAGAGCGCTAGAACCTTCCTCATCACCCTTCGAAGCAATAAAATGACTCAAAAATGAGATTAGAAATGACTTAGACAATAATTCTTATCGAACTTTGAAAAGACCTTTGACCAACCTTTATTTTATAATATCCCTTGCAAGCCCCGTTGAGCCTATTTGAGCATGCTAAATGCGTGTTTATTTTATATTTGTTGCTTATACCTGCATTTTAATCCCTTAAGCCTAAAAAGCCTTTGTCTTACCCTTTTTGAACTGGCCATTCCAGAAGTAGGTGAGATAAGTTTTTCTTGGGACGTGCTAGTGAGTAAAGGGTTGTTCTTCAAATGTAAGATTCTAGTATTAGGGATACATTGCCAATATCAAGTGAGATTGAAAAATTTCAGAATGTAGTTCCTCTTTAAGAAGAATTTTTGTGAGTCCCTACTTATCAATTGTAAAATCGATTGTTTTAGCTAAAAAAAAAAGAATAAACGAAGAAGAATAAAGCTAGCAATCTTGGTTTCATTTAAGTGTGGGGTACTCTATGTATAGAAGAGAAAGATCCTAAGCTCTTTAAACATCAATTGAGCTAAAATCATGGTAAAATATTTAGAGAGGATTTTTCTTCTTCCTTGTGCTATTTCCTCAAGAGATGTTCTACATTTTTGATACCCAAAGCTTGGCAATGATGATGAGTGAGTAAGGGTAGAGTTGAAGTTTTATTTTTGGAAGAAAAAGGGTGAGTTGAGGTAGTAATGGCAGTTCAAACTTGTGTATCTTAATCTTTTTCTTGATAGCCATACCTTAGCCACATTATAACCTTTTAAACCCTAAGGATCTTTTCTTATTGAGAGTTATATGTGGAGATGACCTTTGGGTTTCGGTGCTAAAGGAGAGGCTTATGGCGTCTTTTGAGTTTCGAGAGCGAAACCACGTGTGCAATCTTTTGTACACAAATTCTTTTCTCAATTATTGGATTGCACTGGAAATTTTTGGTTTTAAAAGTTGTTTTGAATTTTATTCTTTTGTTTGGCCTAGTACACACATACAAAGAGATTTGCTAGTATGGTCTAGTTGAGTCTTTTCGATTTAAGACTTCGTTTAGTGACTTCTGCTAAAGTGTTGTTCTACTCCTTCTGAATTTGTATTTTCTTTCTTTGAGTTCGAGTATATAGGAATGTGGTTTGTTTATTTGCTCGAGGGCGAGCAAAAGCTAAGTGTGGGGTATTTTGATAACTTAAATTCAGCATTTGTTTTTGGTGTAATTTTAGTTTAGATTCCATTGTTTTCTAAACATATTTTTCTTCATTTTTGCTTGCATTTAATAATTTACCCAATTCCCAATTGATTCTAATTTTTGTATGAATTTTTGAGGCTTTTGATGGAATTCTGTGATTTTGTAGGTACCTCACGGTTACTAGGAATTCCCTAGTAACCGTGACCAATGTATTCTGTCAAAACGCACCGTTTTGGAGCATGTCACGGTCAGCATGGCATTTGTACTTGATAGGCTGGTAACCGTGACCTATGGAGTTTTTAATACAGAAGCAAGAGGAGAACTATCTCACGGTTACTAAGGATTTTCTAGTAACCGTGAGGTAGGCATTTTTCAGTCCAGAATGTAGAGGAGAACTATCTCACGGTTACTAGCAATTTAATGGTAACCGTGACCCCATGCCAGATCTTGTGTCCGAGCCACCTCACGGTTACTAAGGATTCCCTAGTAACCGTGACCTATTTTATTCAGAAGGGTTTTCTATTAGAGGTCACGGTTACCAGGAATTTCCTAGTAACCGTGACCCTTGTTTTCCTATATAAAGCGGGTTATTCTGCAGAATCGGGAGTGGGGTAGTTTTTTAGGTTTTAGGGTTTCTTTCTTCTTTCTTTGTGTTCTTTGTTCATTTCTACTCATAGATCTACTTGAAATTAGTGGGATTTACACAAAAACACTTGGATTAAACATAGATCTATAGTTTTTAACATAGATTTAATTCAATTTTCTGCATTTCTTTGAGTTGTGTTCTTCATTTTGCTTGGAGCTTTGAAGGAGGAGACTTGGATTCGGATTGGAGCTTCACAAGCTACAAATGGATTCATGGGTTTCCTCTTTCCTCTCTCTATTTATTTTAATTATGTTTAATATGTAGTTTTGTTGCTTAGGGATCTTTGAATCCCCTACCCATAATGTGGATCTTGAACTTATTTTGATTGTTGCATGAATAAATAGTCTATTTCACTGTTACTTATTTGTATGTCATGACTTTTCGATCTATTGAGTTATTTTCCATTTATGGATGAATGATTTTTGTCATATGTCTTTGATGGTTATTGAGCCTAATGGATTGGATTTTGTGAATGATTTTGCTCAGTTTTTCTATCATGAATGTTGTCTATTTTGGACTGCTCCGGAATGGGACTCTAGATGTGCAATATTTGTGATTTTTAGACTAGAGTGTGGAGTGACATAGATGGGTTTTGGGTTGCCTTGCTCCGGAATGGGACGGTAAACCAAACTTAGGATGTTAGACCCGTGCTTAGGCTAGTTGTTAAGCTTGCTCCGGAATGGGACGTTTAGCAATTAGAATAGCTTGCTCCGGAATGGGACGCTTGGGTTAAGAGGGTTATCCCGAATTTATTCATGCATGTTTTTAGGTAAAATAAATCCACATTGGGTATGGGGTGGATAAGTGAACCCGAGCAATGTTTTAATCCCTAGTTTAATTAGTTTATTTTCTATATTTATTAATTTTATTAAGTAGATTTAGGACGATCTCTTAATCAAAAACTTGGGAATTCATCTCAGATTAACTCGCTCAAGTCTAGATATCTAACTTAAAACAGCCCTTATCCCTTGGGTTCGATATTTGCGGGTCCTAACAATACCCCACTTTATTACTTGTCGATCTAGTGCGCTTGCAAGGGTCGCGACAGTCACCATTTTGCTGATTGGAACCAATGTAAGGAAAACAATCATTATCAAGGCTGTTAACATATCTAATCGTATTTTGTGTATTCCTAGAATTTTCATTATCATCAGGCTTTTATTGGGTTTTAATAGGGAAAAATAAAATAGAACCAAGTGAAAAAATAGAAACCCACTAGGATCCATGTGACTTAATTAATTCAATGAGAAAGTAAGGATTACCAACCTTTTGAAGCGCAAAAAATTGATTTTTTAGGTGTTGACTCTATCGAAATGAACACCTTATATCGATATCCATACTTAAATGCAATAAATAGATTTGCTCGAGGTGCTAGATCCCTTCCTTGGCGGCTAGGATTTTTGATTTTTTATACTTTCTCAAAGTTACTGAAAAATAACTTTTCTCTCTATTAAAGAAAATGACAGATGCCTCTTTTTAACAAGTGTTTCATTAGGGTTTAAAATATACATATCATGATATATATATAGGTGACCTAACACTAATTTAGAGAGAAGGAAAAATTTGGGCCCACATTTCTTATTAAAATAAGAAATACTTTTGTTTCTTATTTAAAATAAGAATTATAATATTAATCCTTTTTTATTTACTTATTTCAAATTTTAATTTGTCATAAAATAAAATTAGAATTCAAAATGCTCGAATTATCCCTTAGTCCATTCATCACATTCTATGTGTATGATCCAATAGGTTCATATTATATTGGCAGTGGGTCCCAATCCCATCACGGATCGACAAGTCATAAATAGCCTTTAGCAAGACATTATGACTACCTAAATAATATGAATATTGATAATGCAATTTTAACCTAATAAAACATGTTATAATCCCTTTATCACATGATATCTTGTTTGAACATAAGTCATGGTTCATGTCAAACTTATATAGTCCAAAAATATAATTTCTCAATCACTAAGTAGACTGATAATATCAAATGACATTGATCGCTCCATCAACTCATTTGAGCATGGCCATACATTTCTCAGTCCTTCTTATCAAGGGGCCAAATTGATATCTCTCTCATAAGAGAGGGATAAATTTCATCTTGATTATTCACTACCCCTCTACATGATTCTTATCATGTCCAGTCACAACCTTTATTATTATTCGATTAATGATAATGTTTGATTATGTCAAAATATAATGTTTCTTATGTAGGATAATGTGATAAGCTTAGGTCTAAGGATTGGTAACATAACTGTAATGTGATCATTAATGACATTAACCCATATAGTA
This sequence comes from Excoecaria agallocha, assembly GCA_037975025.1. Lineage (NCBI taxonomy): Eukaryota > Viridiplantae > Streptophyta > Magnoliopsida > Malpighiales > Euphorbiaceae > Excoecaria > Excoecaria agallocha. The sequence goes on along the minus strand of CM075817.1, from coordinate 29,876,789 downwards.
TCTTATAGCTCTATTATCCTGTTCTCTAACAAGTACCTACAAGTTTGATTTATATCACCATATATAATTATCCCATGATTATCAATCAAACTCATACTAGTCTTTATTTATTATCACTTCTTTAAGGATAAATGACTAGGGATAGTCAAATAACATTAAATTGTTATTTACAAATGTTATTATAATGTAACATGGCAACAATATAATAATATGAAGAAAATCTTATTTTATAAAATGAAATGTGACATTACATAAAGAACCAAATGTTTGGCATAAGGCATAACCACTAACAATCTCCCACTTGCACTAGGCCTAATCATATAAGTGTTTGATACCCATGGACCTAGTATGACAATCATGTTTGGCTTGTGGGAGAGCCTTTGTAAGTGGTCTTGCTCATTAGATGTCGTAGGAAATTGAGTCCTAAGAGTAATGCCGTGAGATATTGGCAAAAATCCTCTTTTAGAATTTTGCATGTTGAACCTATTCAGCACCTTATCTATATAAGTACTTTGGCTCAGACCAATTATCCTTTTAGACCTATCTATATAGATCTTAATCCCAAGGATATAAGCAACTTCACCTAGATCTTTCATTGAAAAATATTTCCCTAACCAATCTTTGGTCTTTTGCAACATAGGGATATCATTCCCAATGAGTAATATGTCATTGACATATAAGATGGGAAATATTAATGCACTCCCACTAAACTTCTTGTACACACAAGGTTCATCTTCATTTTTTATGAATCCAAACTATTTGATTGTTTCATCAAAATGAAGATTCAGCTCCAAGAAGCTTACTTTGATCCATAAATAGATCTTTGCAGCTTGCATACCTTCTTGGAATTCTCTGGATGAATAAAACCTTCAAGTTATGTCATATAGACATCCTCAAGTAATTTTCCATTAAAAAACACTATTTTGACATCCATTTTCCATATATGGTAGTTATAATGCACAATAATGGCAATAATAATTCTTATTGATTTAAGCATTACGTTGGTGAAAAATTTTCATCATAGTCATTACCATAAGTTTGCTTGAAACCTTTTGTAACAAATCTTGCTTTAAAGGTATGTACTTTCCCATCCATGTCAGTTTTCTTCTTAAAAACCCATTTGTATCCAATGATTTTAATTGTTTTAGGTAGATTAATCAAGTTCCAAACTTGATTGTCATAATGGATTGCATTTTAGATTTCATAGCCTCTAGCCATTTCTTAGAATCTGGACTTGACGCAGCATCTTGATAGGTATTAGGCTCATCTTGATCCATGAGTATTACTTCTTGACTATCTATTATGAGAAATCCATATCTTTCGATTTGATATCATGCCTTATCAGATATGTGCAGTTCTTATGTAACTTGCACAAGTTCCACAGCTATTTATAAAACTTGTTAAGTTTCCATCGATGGTGCTATGCCATCTTGTGGTTCTCGAACTTCCTCAAGTTCTATTTTACTCCCAATGGTTATTTTAGAAATAATTTTTTTTTCTAGAAAGATACCATTTCAAGCAATAAATACTTTATTCTTAAAGGGATTATAAAAGTAATATCCTTTATTTTCTTTAGGATATCCCACAAAAAGATATTTATCAAATTTTAGTGCTAATTTATCTCAGACTTGTCATTTGACATAAGCCTCATAGCCCCAAACCTTTAGAAAAGACAAACTAGGAGTTCTCTTAGTCCATATCTCATATGGTGACTTTTCAACCGCTTTAAATTGAACTCGATTTAGAGTGAATGTAGCTATTTCTAATGCGTAGCCCCAAAAGGATAAAGGAACATCTATCTGACTCATCATTGATGAAACCATATCTAATAAAGTTCAATTCCTTCTTTTAGAAATACCATTCCATTATGGCATCCCTGGTGGTGTTAATTGTGAAATAATTTCAAAATTTCTTAGATGATCATCAAACTCTTGGCTTAAGTATTCACCACCCTAATAAGATAAAAGTGCTTTAATAGTTTCACCAAGTTGATTTTGAACTTCATTTTGAAAGGTTCTAAACATTTCAAATGATTCATGTTTATATTTCATTAGATAGATATAGCCATATCTACCGAAGTCATTATTGAAAGGAATGAAGTATTGAAATCCTCCCCTAGCATTTGTGCTTAATGTGCCACATATATTAGTATGTATAAGGCCCAATAAATCAATGGCCCTTTTAATAAGTCCATTGAAGGGATCCTTTGTCATCTTGCCTAATAAACAAGATTTATAATTTTCAAATTATTTAAAATCAAATGATTCTAAAAGTTCATCTTGATGGAGTTTTGTTATGCATTTCTTATTTATATGACCAAGGCGACAATGCCATAAATATGTTTTATTCGAATCATTAGGTTTAGATTTCTTTTGTGGTTATGTTATATATATCCTTATTATTAGATTTTTCTAGATTTAGGATGTAAAGGCCATTATGTGAATCAACGATCCAATAAAGCATATCATCATAATAAATAGAACATTTCTTATTCTTAATAACAAAAGAAAAGCCTTAATCATCCAAATAAGAAACTAAAATAATTAATATTCCTACTTAAAGTAGGAACATAAAAGCAATTGTTCAAATCTAACAAAAGCCTATTAGGTAAAGTAAACTCATAAGTCCCTACAGCTAAAGCAGCAACTCTTGCTCCATTTCCAACTCGTAGATCCACTTCACCCTTTTTCAATTGCTTACTCCTTTTGAGTCCCTGCACATTTGTACAAATGTGAGAACCACATCCAGTATCTAATACTAAGGAAGTAGAAGTAGATAAAATAATTTTTATAACATAAATACCTGAAGATTTAGTCTTACTACTCTTCTTCTTCTTTAATTCTTCCAAGAAGACCTTACAATTCCTCTTCCACTGACCATGTTCATTGCAATGGAAGCAAACTCCCTCATTTGGATTTGTTACCTTGGGTTTAGGTCTAGCTTGTACCTTAAGCTCAGCAACTTTTACATTAGCCTTAGCCTTACCCTTGCCCTTATTTTTCATCCCCTTTCCTTTATTAACCATAAGAATATGACTCAGCTTTTTCTTGATGCTTTGTTCAGCTATTTTAAGCATCGTATATAGCTCAGTAATGGATTTCTTCATATTATTCATATAATAGTTCATAAGAAATCGGTTATAACTATTTGGCAATGAATTAAGTATCAAATCCATGCCTAGTTCTAAAGTGATAGGAAATCCAATCATTTCAAAGTGATCAGTATAGCTGTTCATTTTTAAAACATGAAAGCTTACTGATGCACCTTCATCCATTTTACAAGAATGCAAAGCTTTGGTAGTCTCATACTTATCTTGCCTTACTTGTTGTTAGAATGTCTATTTGAGGTGATTGCTCAACTCGTAAGCCTCCAAATGCTCTAGATCCTTCTAAAGTTCTAGGCACATTATGGCTAACATAAGACATCCTACATCAACCGAATCATTAACATGTTTTTTTGTTATCCTTGATTGTCCTTTGGGCATCAGCAGGTTGGACAGTAGGAACAGAGTCATCGAGCATATACAGCTTACTTTCTTGCTTGAGAACAATTCTCAAGTTCCTAAACCAGTCAAGGAAGTTGGTACCATCTTTTTTTAGTTTGTCCTTCTCAAGGACTGATCACAGTGATAATGTGAAAGTGTTATTTGAAGCCATTAATCTACACATATGCAAAATAAATATTAAAATTAGTACCAATTTCATTTTAGGGCATTTCTTAAAACTCCTACTAAAATATTCAACCTCATTATTAATTACAACAATTGTAATGATTTTGTGGTTTAAGATCCATGTTTCACTTAATTGTAAGTCAGCTTTGGCAAGAAGCTTAAAATCAAGTTATTTAGGTAGATAACTCATTACCAATTACATCTCATGTAACTATTATATTCTTTATAGGATTTTGACATCATATGTCCAGGCATGTTATAATTCCATCTAATGCCTTATGCTCAAAACCATTTTAATAGCCTAATTAAGTTTAGCCATTTTTAAACATATGGGTAACACCATTACGCATCATAGCTTACTATGATAAACTAATGTACTTCGCTTTAGCAGAACCTACATTTTGGTGATCTTAATCTTGATAGGTGTTATAATTATGGGTGGCATGAGACTTAAAATTTTGGTGAAATAATTTTAAATTTTAAGTTATGATATCTATTTATTTACACATCATGCATCATTCCATATATGGCATCTCATACATATATATAATCATTTATGGCATCATATACCGATATAATATGCATAATATATAAAACGTATCATAGCATGGCCAAAACTATATGATCTTTATAAGTTAATATGAAGATCAAAGGTTAATCCTTGGTGGAATAACATAAACTTATCTTGATCAATAGCTTCCACTTTGCACCTCTATCATCGTGGAATTGGATTGATACCCTTTATGATCTTCGTGAAATTCCTTTGTCTTTATTATAATAATGAAATAAATTATTCTACTAAATCTATTAGTAAAATAAAATTACAACAAAAGAACAATATGCAGGACATATTTAAAATTACAAAATGAATAAAAAAAATAAAGTAAACACCATTATAAGGATCTCAATTGGCCATGCTATGCACCATGCAAAGACATCATATATACATCAATCAAAATCAAGTCATCTCATATCATGCTCAATTAATTGCATTAAATTGATGTATTAAAATTGGTCAATAATAAATTTAATGATATATTAGGCACTACAATCGGCAATTGTTTAATCACATTAAACATTCATTTAATAGATACATAATACCACTGAATCAATTTATTACAGATTACACATTTAATCTTATGATGATTCATTTAATCATATTAAAACAAAATTAACACACAGATGTTAATCATATTAACATCTATCAATTTCGCAACCTATGTATATAATGTTATAAATATCAATCAATCAATATGTTCATGTGTCATATAAATTGATTGATTTCATTCTATATCTCATGCAAATTGATTTATTTTGTTCAAATCACATATAAAAAGAATAATTATAAAGATTAAAATAGTAAATAATTGATCATGTATCAACATACATTATGCTTATATCACATATAATCGATTTTATACACATCACATACATATAAAACATGATAATTGAATCAATTAAACTCGCAAGTGACTTCCATACCATTGTTGGGTTTTGATAGGAAAAAATAAAACAAAATGTAGGGAAAAAATATAAACCCACCAGGATCCATGTGATCCAATTGATTCAATGAGGAGAAAGTAACGATTACTAACCTCTTAAAGTACAAAAAATCGATTCTTTAGGTGTTGCCTCTACCGAAACGAACACCCTTTATTGGTATCTACATTCGAATGCAATAAACAGATTCATCTGAGGTGCTAGCTCCCTTCTTTGATGGCTAGGGTTTATAATTTTTTTGTTCTTTCTCAAAGTCACAAAAAAATGATTTTTCTCTCTACTAAAGAAAATGATGGCTACCACTTTTTAATAAGTGTTTCATTAGGGCTTAAACTATATATATATATATATATATATATATATTATAGAGAGAAAATTTTGATCCCATATTTCTTATTAAAATAAGAAATACTTTTATTTCTTATTTAAAATAAGAATTATAATATTAATCCTTTTTTTATTTACTTATTTTGAATTTTAATTTGTCACAAAATAAAATTAGAAATGCTTGAATTAACCCTTTGTCCATTCATCACATTCCATGTATGTGATCTAATAGGTTCATATTATATCGGCAGTGAGCCCCAATCCCATCTCAGGTCTACAAGTTATAAGCGACCTTTATCAAGATATTATGATTATCTAAATAATATGAATATCGATAATGTGATTTTAACCTAATAGAACATGTTATAATCCCTTTATCACATGATATCTTGTTTGAACATAAGTCATGGTCCATATCAAACTTATATAGTCCAAACATATAATTTGTTGATCACTAAGTAGACAGATAATATCAAATGACATTGATTGCTCCATCAATTTATTTGAGCACGGCTATGCATTTCTTAATCTTACTTATTGAGGGCTCCAATAGATATCTCTCTTATAAGAGAGGGATAAATTTCATCTTGATTATTCACTATCCTCTGCATGATTCTCATCATGTCCAATCATAACCTTTATTATTATCCTTTTATAGATAATGTTTGATTATGTCAAAATATAATATTCCTCATTTAGGATACTGTGATAAGCTCAGGTCTAAGGATTGATAACATAACTATAATGAGATCACTAATGACATTAACCCATGTAGTATCTCATAGCAGGTCTATCTAGTACCCTATTCTCTAACAAGTATCTATAAGTTTGATTTATATCGTCATATATAATCGTCCTATGATTATCAATCAAACTCATACTAGTCTTTATTTATCATTATTTATTTAATGAAAAATGATTAGAGATAGTCAAAATAACATTAAATTATTATTTACAAATATTATTATAATGTAACATGCAAATAATATAATAATATGAAGAAAATCCAATTTTATAAAATGAAATGTGACATTACATAAAGAACCAAATATTTGGCCTAGGGAATAACCACTAATAGCTTTCACCTTTTATCCATTAGTTCCTTATTGTTAACATCAGCTTTATAACTTTTTATGTGTTCAGATTGAAACAGCTTGTGCTCTAAAGAGTATGGTTTAATGTCCAGCAGTCCTTTTAATTGTAGTCCAAATGAACATTGACTACTACAATGGCATTCTAACCATTATACAGCTCTGTCTTTAGCAACATTCCATTTTGACCTCACGATAATCTAGGTTTTTCAAGGCAATCAATGGTCAAGGTTTAAAAAGATGGCCCTTTCATAAGTTAGACCTAATAGCAAAGATATGTCCAGTTCATAATGACTGTACTTCATATCTTGCTTCCTATTAACTCTAGCAAAAAGGCATTTGATACTCCATGCACTGGTTCATTCCTCTTTTAGTTTAATAATTCTCCTGTCCAAAAGAGATTGGGAGGGATGTGATCCTTTCTCTTAGATAACTTCAACTAGTGTGAATTCTCAACAAGCAAAAGGGGATGTAATATCTTTCCAGAATCAAAAAATATCTTCACTTCTCTTTGCTATGCATCTCTTTTAATTTCAACTTTTTTAGGTGACTTCCCATAATAAGGATGGGTGTCCTAGCTTGTTATTTTATTAAAGTGATAGGTATATACCCCCTAGTAAGGCTTTAGGTACCTATGAGAAAGATTTAATATTAGTGCTCTATTTATTTCCTTTTTTTGTTCTCTTTGTTATTTTTTTTGTTGACTTCATTTATCTTGACTTGTCAGTGCATGTTAATTATGCATTTTATTGTTAGTTTTATAATATATTTATTTTCTCAATTTTTAGGTCCGTTAATAATGAATAAAATAATCAAAAAATAAAGTAAATACATAAGTTAAATACAAGTTCTAGCTTTATATGCATCAAAATATCCAAAATATAATAAACTAATGAAATGGTCCCCAATCCTCTATGGTAGGCTGGCCCTGATGGAGGTCTGAATGCTAAAGGCTTGGAAGGTCTAACTGGTGTCATAGCCTGTGGTGTTACTGGTGGCTGCTTGTCATCTTGCTTGAATTTGAAGTGAAATCTTGGCAATGCAACTGTTAATGGTTGTAGAATTTGCAATATCACCTCTGCCAATCGCTCTGAACCCTATCCAAACCCAGTGACTTCTTTAGAGTGCTACTAGAGATATCTCATTAGATCATCCCTTAAGTACCTAACATACTTCCTCAGCCACTCATCAATCTCGATTACTACCTCTCTCCCTCCAAGGACCTCATCCTCAATGCGATCTCCCTGCTTCTTAATCTAGGCAAGTGACTCATTAATTACTTATAGGAATGCATCAAATCTCTACCCTGCAGTCACCAGATCAACTCTAATACCATACACCTCTATCTATAGAGATTGCACTATCACTGGTAATGCCTATAGAAATTGCACTACTATTAGTACTGACTATAAAGTCTAATCCTATGCCTGATAACCTCCTCTATAATAGTCAATCTTTTAGATATATCATTAAATGAGGGGACTGATGACGGCTTCACTGGTGGCACAGCAGATAAGGGTGCCTCTAAGTGTGCTGATGGTGATGGAATAGTCGATATGGATGAACCTAGATGCTCATATGATGGAGGAACGACAAAGATGGATACCTCCGGATGTCCATAAGAAAAAAACCTCCCTATCCTTCCAGTTGGAGAATGTTGACGTCTGATTGGCGATCGAGAATGTGTTGATGGATGAAGTAACCCTTTTAGAAGATCCTACATGTTTATCTGCTTATAGATCTCATAGTTGGAGTCAATGTTTGCTTTATGATGCTCCTAAGGCTCATACCCTTAATTATCCTAATGTCTCAACTGTACTATAGGAGCCTGTGGGGTTACTGATGGCTCTTGTGGTGAATGATCCTGAATGTCTCCCTCTGTAGGTATATTTGGCATTATAGGGTCTAAACCACACCTCTCTCTATTCTCTAGGATGGTCAATAGTCAATACTGACCCTCCCATCCTTGAATCAGCTTTACCATTTTCATGGTAAGTGCAGCTTGTAAATCTATATAAATATCCTTCTAAAGAGGGTCCCTAAATTTGGTCTCATCTGCCCCCAATGCCAGTAGTAATTGAGTCACAATGCCCCCTATGCAAATCTAATTCAAATCTACATGGTAGACTGGGTGGCCACTCTGATCTATGAGGCGATGATCTCATGGGTAATGTCCACACACTTGTACCCTTACATCCCTCATAGACTGGTGATCTTAGCTGAATTAACTGACCCAAGGTTCCCTATACAACCCAAGTAGGATATGGATAAAACCCTCTAAATGTACCGTATGTGTGAAATAAGATTTAATTGCAATGTTTAAGTCAAAGTCTTATGAGGGGTATTTTGGTAAATTATGCAAATATGTAACTTGGGTATAACTAAATTAAATGAAGGATATAATAGGAGTAAACTAAAAGTTATGAAGGTTTAAGTAAGAAGTGAGTTATTAGGGGGTCAGAATGGAAAAGGGTAATTTTGGAAATTTATGTGAAAATATATTTACCCCACTAAATCCTTTTTATAACTTCCTGGAGAAGAGACTTGGAGGATTGAGAATTGGAGATCGGCTCAAGGATCTCTCTTTCTCTCTCTCTCTCTCTCTCTCTCATTCTCTGGTTCGAATTGAGGATTGAAGAAGCTTAGGGTTTGTTAGTAGCATCTTAAAGGTAATGTTTCCCCTCTTAGAGATCTTTCTGCTCTTCTTCCCTTGATTTGAGTTATGGATTTAGGGGAACTAAGAAATCCTATTGTTACCACTATGTATAAGGAGAAGAAAGAAAAAGCTAGATCAATGGATTGAATGAGTTAAAGCTTCAACATCTGTGAGGGCCCAATCATGACCTTGGTAGAAATTATGTTTAATTAGATGAGTTTGCATGCTAAAGTAATGTTTATATGGTTATAGACACCTTGGAATAAAATTTCACGCAGGGTAATATGGTAATTTCGATGAAATTATTAAATAGGGGGCTAATTGATTGATAAAAGTGGTATTGGGTTAAGAGTTATGATTTAAGATTATTTTGGGGTCAAAGCAGAAATTAAAAAGTTTGGAGGGGTTAGTTTTGAGAGAAAAATTAAGAAAATGGGTTAAATGGTAATTGTTGGTCTTCTAGAGGCTTCCTCACATGCTCAGTGATTAATATCACTGTTTGTTCTAAGGAAGACCATCTTTCTCTCTCTCTCTCTGAGTCAGGAACTGGGGTTTTGGTAAGAGAAATTTCTCCTTTCGATCTCTTCTGTTAATGTAAGATTTCATGAAAGTAAGAAATAAAATTTAGTGTTTTTATATGGTTTGTTGTAGCAGAGATAAGCAAGGATAATGGCAAAGGGTTCTTGAAGGAGTGAAGAAGTCACATTGTTCAGGTATTGGAATACTATTTGGTTTCGTTTTGTATAAGGTTATCTGTAGATAAATCTATAGACAATGGGGTTATGTGAATTGGATTCTTTAAAATCAGTGAAACACTCAATTTAAGGTTCAGCTATTTGAGTAGTGATGAGCTTTAAGATGAGTTTTAAGAGGTTGATTTGTCTCGCTGAGCATTTCTATTTTAATTTGATCTGGTAATTAGATCTGTTCATATTGGTCCACGACCACGTAAGGCTAGAACCTTATGGCATGTGGCCATACAAGGCTTCCAGCCTTATGGTGCACAGCCACATAAGGCCAGAAGCCTTGTGGCATGTGGCCATACAAGGCTTCTAGCCTTATGGTGCATGGCCATGTAAGGCCAGAAGCCTTGTGGCGCGCGGCCATGCAGGGCTTCCAGCCTTGTGGCATACGGCCATGCAAGGCTTTCAGCCTTGTGGTGCGTGGCCATGTAGGGTTTCTTGCCCTATGATGCATGGCCATTCAAGGTATATCTGTATATGATACACGGCCAGTTGACACTTCACTGCTCTTCACTTCACTGTCTTATGTACTCACTTGGATTATCTAATTAAATGTTTTTATATTAATTTTTGAATAAGCCACACTCCTTATGGAAATAATTAACTCTCTAATGCAATCTAATTAACTCACACGTAATGAGTATTTTTTTAAAGGTAAATGTGACTATTTTATGCTATGCCCTTACTGTCAAGCCTTAACTATCAAGGTAAAAGGTGATCATAGCAAGTTTATCAAGTAAGGGCTAATGGTAACTTGTTTAGACTTATGACTGTAAGTGTATTAACGTTGTGATTGCATTAAATTGCTATTTATATGTATGTTTATGTGAAGTATGATAATATTTGTTCTTAAATGAGTTTACATTCACTGTATATGAACTATGAGTTATGATAACAAATGTTGATGCCATTATATGAATACGAAATGTGAATCATATATGAATTATGGCTTAAGCAAATATTGTACTATGTAATGAGGAGCATGATGAATTAAATATTCTTTAAAATGGTTAAGCCTGTGGATCTTAGTTCAGTTGTGGATTAGATAGGCATGCCTAAAGGGATACTGTTGTAGCTGCCATAGTTGACCACGTTTGGATCCATTGTTTATTCCTTTAACAGAACCATAGTTCGGCCCCTTTGGGTCCATCATTTGATATCTTCGGATATCCATTGTTTGATACCTTTGGGTATCCATTGCTCCTATTATCCACCATTTGAACTAGCACTTAGGTAGGCTATAAAGTTTAGGATATGTGTTCGAAATAAGAAATACATGTATCGATTTCTTCATCCATATAATGTGATGCATGGTGAATAACGTATTACAATGTTTCATCTTCTTTTCCCTTTGGCTATAGATTGTTAATATGAAATGAAATCATGATATACTACGTTGATATTCTTATTGCAATGCTAGTGTGAAGATGTTTATGGTCAACCATGTTATTTCCGAATGTTATCTCCCCACTAAGCTTTATAGATTAGTACGGGTTGTTTTATATCCGTGTAGGTTTGCTTGGAGGTTGCTCAGGTACTTAATTCTGCATCAGTTGGCCAATAAGAGTCGGTCCGAATTGTGGATGTTGGATATTATGTGGATAATTCCTTTTTGTCTAGTCTTATATTTTGCCATGATTTAATTCATGAATTGTAATATGGAGGACTGTAAAATTTACTTAATTGCCTTTGCTTGCATGTCCTTTTAGATTGTGGGTGGCTAGAATATGATTGCCATAAATATGATTATTTTTGCATGAAATTATAGGCTAACCTATAGGTTATGCATGCACCAGATATGTATATGTTAATAGGCTTTGTGCACTCATTAAGGGTGTTACAATGGAAATGAAAATTATCATGAGTAAGTTAACACCTAAATTATATACATGGTGGTTAAATTGATGAATCACTAGTGTGAATAATATTTGTTAAAAGGCATGATAACATGATATGATGTGCCCAAAAATGTTAGATGCAGTATTAAGCTTAGAACTTAGAGTTAGGGTGTCATAATTTGTGGTATTAGAGCAGCCTGGTTTAGTCTTTTCTGGGCAATAGAGGTCTAGAAATTTTTAGTATGGTATAATTTCTTATTGGTCTGATGCAGTAGTCCTTATTTTCATATAGATCGAAGATGGATGATTCTAGAGATGCTATCGAAGAATCGGCTGAAAGTAATTTACCACTACAATGGGTTCCTATGGTATGAGATCTTTATCATCCAATCCGAATGAGATCCCTACTGCTATTCCTAGAGAAGCATTATTAAAAATTTCTCAGGATATGGCTCAAATTATGCAAAGGATGACAACACCTAAGGCCTCAATCTCGAAAGTTAGAAAATATGGTGGGAACGAATTTTCAGGTACCACATTGGAGCATTTCGAGGAAGTTGAATTTTGGCTAGAAAGGCTGGAGAGGATTTTAGATGATATTCACTGTCCTACTCATTATAAGGTATCATGTGATGTATCTTTACTTCAAAGACCAACGTACGATTGGTGGAAGCTAGTACTCAGATAACCTTTTTTGTCGGATCCTCTTACTTATGGATTCTTTGAAACTGAATTTAAAAAGAGATATGCTACTAAAGCCTATATAGTGAAGAAGCTGAGATAGTTTTTAACATTAAAATAGAGAGCTATGTCTGTGGTAGAGTTTGAGAAGGAATTTCCAAATCCTATAACTAAGGCATAAGGAATCATACTCATATGGTCTTGCTCATTAGATGTTGTAGGAAATTGAGTCCTAAGAGTAATGCCGTGAGATATTGGCAAAAATCCTCTTTTAGAATTTTGCATGTTGAACCTATTCAGCACCTTATCTATATAAGTACTTTGGCTCAGACCAATTATCCTTTTAGACCTATCTATATAGATCTTAATCCCAAGGATATAAGCAACTTCACCTAGATCTTTCATTGAAAAATATTTCCCTAACCAATCTTTGGTCTTTTGCAACATAGGGATATCATTCCCAATGAGTAATATGTCATGTTTTTAATTCGTATTTTGATATCCATTGTTCTTTTGTTTCAAAACTTTTTACTGTACTTACGGTATATTTTTAGGTAGATCAATATCAGATTTACCATTTATCTTTACGTTAATCTTTACTATAACTTTTACTTTTTATCAATACTTCCATTTTATCCTTTAGCCGTAACAATTAAATTATCATTTCATTTAGCGATATGTATTGGTACTCGTGTCTTTACTAGTACCAAAATAAATTATTTAAATTCCTGTTTTAATGTTCAATTATTCAGTTTGAACTCTCATTGTACTTCTTGCTATTTATTCTTTTATTTTTGTTTCGACTCTTAACGAATAAATACATTACTAATTAATAGCTTTGGAGCTTTATTGCAAAGTGATATAAGTATTTCGAGACACTTTACATTATTTTCTTTCCTTCATTCTTATACATATTACTTTCGTTCAAATATTAATTAACACATAAGTCCTTTACTTCTTTCTCATCGGTCAATCATATGTCTTTCTATTGTTTTACTTTTTAAATAACCTTTCTTTCAGAAAGACATTTCATAAGCATTAAATTCACTTCATGTCACAATCATTACTTTTAACTTTAACCATAAAATTAATATTGTTTTTCAAATTTGTCACTTTTCACAATAGTGATTGGTACGAGAAATACCAATTAATCAAATTTATCCTTTTCACGAAAAACATAATACATTCTGAATTCTTATAAAACCTTTCTTTTCTTTTTCTTACTAATTACACTTTACAGAAATCTTTACAGATTTATCTTAATTTTGCATTTTCTTTCAAACGAATCGTTTTCGTTATAACTTTTCATATATTCAATTCAATTAAGCAATACTTATTTATTCATTTCAATGTGCCCCTAATGCAATATAATAGGTTTCCCACAACGGATACACGGGACAGGACCCAAAGGTCCCACGTAGCAGATAGAGAAATGATCTCGAAAGATCAAATCTCCCATAAGAGATACAGATACATATACACTTTCACAGAAGCTATGGAGATCAAAGATCCCAACCATAGCTAAGCAAGTTGTCATGACTTGCACCGCGGTACAGAGGTGTCCCTATGGCTAGCAAATTATATCCAAAACAAGAATCATACTACCTGTCTATCGCTAAGGGCAAACATAATCAATCTTATTACAACCATTTTTGAACATTTAAAACTTTTAATTTCTTTCTTTTGTTTATTACTATACGTTATTCGAATCAAATGCACTTTTTTGTGCCTTTGACTGTTCAATAGCTTTTTATCATTTTATTCACTTTCTCTTTTCCAGTCACTTTTGTGAATTATTCTTCGATAATTCACTCAGATACTTAAACTTTTCCAGCTTTTGTACATATTATAAATTATGAATTATGACATTATAATTCACAATTTTCTTTGTATTCTTTTTATATTATTCTTTGCGAATTATTCTCTAATAATTCAATGATTGACTTCTTAATCTTTTACTGTTCAAATTTTTTAATCATTCGGTATGCCAACGTTCATTTCGTCAGCGAATTATTTCTATAGTCATTTACTCCTTTAATACTTTTTATTGACTAATTTATTTTGATAAATTAGTCACGTCTTTATTTTCTCTACTTTTAGGCAATTAGGAACTTAATTAATATCAATTATTATTTTATGCCTCGAATAAACATAATTTGACTTTTTCTATCAATTTATTCATTTCAAATACATAATTACAATTTTGCCATTATGATCATTTATTTTCATTTTTATTTTATAATTTCTTCTGTTATTCATCCTTTATCATTTATTTTATCATATTCAAGTAAAATTACATTTTGGTCCTTAAGCCACGGAAATTCCATCTTTCGAAACCGTTAGGCCTCCGAAATTACAATTTTACCCTTGTTAAGTATTTCGTACTTATTTTTACGCGTTAATTAATTACTTTGGTAAAATTACCATTTTGCCCCCAAAATTTTTATTTTCTTTCATTTAAGTCATTTTTCTATTTAAAACTCATTTTATCTTTCTTTTATTTACGTATTAATTTATTTCCATCATTTTCATTTATTTATGAATTATTTTCTAATAATTCATTATTCTTATTATTTCACGACCTGATAATTATTTCGAAAAATCCGTTGGTTGACTTTTATTTCTCGTCATTGACATTAATTTATTTTTCATATTTATGCATCACTTTAGTCATTTTTATACAATTATGCATTGCTATTTCAATTATTTCCATTATACATATACACATAAAAATTTCAATAAAATCTCAATAACTTTAATAAATTCTAATAAAATTTATTTATGCATTATTTATTGGTCAAAGTCATTTTTCATCAAAATAACCATTAAATTCACAATAAATCAAAATTTCCATTTAATACATACAATATGTATAATTTTAAAAATTCCCAAATAAATTCTAAATATTCTCTAAAAATTCATAGACATCAAATAACATGTCTATTATTAAATTAAGCTAACATACATTAATTTTATGCATTTTTCTCATTATTTCCTCACCTAGGTATTTCGGCCATCAACATTTTTCCACCTTAAAAATTTTCTTTCTTTCATTAAAACCTTCATTTCATTTCCTCTCATGCTTAATTTCATTTACCCTAACATAATTGCATTAATTAACAATTTTTCATATTTTTACCTTAATTACATAATTAAGGAAAATTCATATCAATAGGGAAATCAAAGGATTTGGTAGTCACTTACCTTTTTCCAAGCTTAATCTTCCTTAAGCCTCACATTTCTTCACTTGGCATCAAGAAAAACTCCATCCATCCACAAATTTCTCCTTGGCCGAAATCTTTAAGCTTTCTAACCTCAATTTCTTGTCCTCAAATGAGAAATCCAAGTTCATAATTAGCTTCTACACCTTAAAACCTATGGAAAAACACTAAGGAATCAATTTATTTTTTTAAGAAAGCAACTTACCCTTTTAATACCAAAACTTGAGTCTTGAAAATCATTTGCTTCTTTTGCTGTAATCAGATGGTGGAGGCTGCAAAACTCATCAAGAAAGGCAGAACTACTAGTTAGATGCTTGATTTAGGTGAAAGAATGAAGCAAAAGATGAAGAAATTTGAGAAAAGGAGAGAATGGTGGAGTCGGCTGGATGAAGGAGCTGAAAGTGGCTGGAAGCTGCTGGAAAATCAAAGATTTTCCAGCTTATATACTCCTCCAATTGGGCCTTAGGTTGGGCCAAAACTTAATGGGCCTAATATATTTATTTAAGGCCAAATAACTAATTTTCAAAGGCCCAACTAAAATTCTCCCACTTTCTCACTCCAAATTACTTAAATTTTGATTTCATAATTTTTATCACATCAAAAATAGATAGGATATAAATTTTTGGCTCAATCGGAGTCCGTTATCGATCCGATTCAAACTTATTGGTCCGATTCGACAACTGTCGACATCGCCGAAAAATTTATTTTTTTATACCAAAATATTCTATATCAAATTTTATTGAGAACTGCAAAATCTGGCAATTTTTAGAGTCAATTTACTATTTTTAAAGATTTATGCAAAATCAAGTCCCCTTCCCTACCGGAAAAATTGATTCGCTACCTTTTTCGTATTTTTGACTTTTGGAGGCCCATTTGACCTCAAATTCACTTCAAATTTCAACCATAGACTCACCATAACTATTCCTTTCAAATAGTCCAATAAAATATTTTCGACTTTCGGGTGTCCTTTCGGGCCCGAAAAATACTATTCACTGCCGGAAAGTACTATTCACAGCTGACCCGGTGTTGAGGCCATTACAATTCTCCCCTACTAAAAGAAATTTCGTCCTCGAAATTTACTTACAGTAAGGAGTAGAGGATACCATATAATGATATTACCAAACTTACTTTACATTCAATAGTTCCTACAGATCTTTACCAAAGGAACCCATTTACATTTAAAACTAACCAATCTTTATCAGTTTCTCTTTTTTCTAAACATATCATCCTGAATGTAGATTCTTTTCATATCTTAAATCAAATCAATGCTTGTTGACCTTATTTGCACTCCATTGAGTCTAGCTAGAAGGATTTAACATTCTCTTTCTAATATTGTCTTAACAAAAGTCAAATCTTACTATAGATAACCATTTTGCACAGTCCCATATACTTTACCATATTCCTTCTTTTAATATCTGAATTAGCCCTTCGGACTCGTCATTAGCCCAGGGTGAATCACTAGGCCAATACTGAGATTAGCACTAGTCTTTCTCTTTGACACTTAACAAATCCAATGACAGATTCTTTCATTACATTATTCCACTTCTAAACAAATACCGTTACAAGTCAGAGCAATTCTCAAACAAGTCTACTGTTCTGCGTCCATAAATCAACGTATTTAACATTTACTTACACCTGTCACAATCCACTTCCAGTCTAGCTTCCAAAATTAAGCTTTTAATCTTGACACACCTAATGATGTCAGGCATTACTATCTCGATGAGTTTCAGTAAGAATCCTTCAATTACTCACAATGACTGTTACCTAAACATTATCATTAACCATTTACACTTATCATTTCCATCGATTCATCAAAATGGTCGGTATGCTGACAAATTTATTGACATGATTAATATCTCACAATGGTCACATTAAAATTGGAATACCATCTTATTTCTTATCTCATTCTTAGGTTGTCCTTATGCTCATCATATCTCCTGTCAGTTTCATCCTATCAAGTGGGGCCTAAACACATGATATAATGCATATTAGTTGCTGTCACACAATATGGAATGCTATGCAATGAATGTATGATTTCATGTATGCAGATAGAATACTGTCAAATATCCTCATATAATGCAGATATCATAGCCCATCCCAGAGCTATGAGAAATACAATCAAATCCCCACTCCTATAAGGAATCACTGACAGATATATAGAGCATCTTAAACAACCTTAACTTATGATAATTTACTCACTAACATTCTTAAACTAAAACAATCCAATTAAGTATCTTCTTATCCTGTACAATTTATCCATACTCACAATACAATTCCTTCTTATTTCTATCACACTCTTTATCTTATGCTTCTTTTAACTGCTTCTAATCCAAACAAATACTTAAACTCTCACATTTGCACTTAATGTTAGTCAACTTTTCTTTTCCCTGCTTTGACTCTCATGAGATCTCAAGCAGCAATACTCCCATTCTCATTCACTACCATTTCTACCGTGTGAAATCAATCTTTTTATACTTGACAACCTCAGTCAAATATCAACTCTTTCACTTTAATACAAATAGGGGAGCAAGTACCCTTCAGTTTAGTCAACACTTATCCACTTACAATTGGCATGTATATACAGACAAACCTATCACTTATCCTTATCCCACTCCGATCTTAGAACCGCCTAAACCTTTGCTCTGATACCACAAAATGTCACACCCTACTCAAACAGTCTTTTCTGATGTGGACTAAACCGAAACCGTAAGTTTTTTTTTTTCAAAAACTTTCCAATCGAATGATAGCTTTAAAAACATTTTAAGACATAGTTAAGATAACTTTAATCCAATAATATAAACCAATCATTCATTCGATAACAATCATGAAATACACTCAAAATACAGTTCAGTATTTTACCTTAATAGTCTAAGTATATACATGCCATAAGCTTAAACAATCTGACACTAAAATTTTCTCTTCCGATCTGGACCTTCAATGTACTGTGCTCCCGAACACATCAGAACCTGCACGCAGTAAACACTACGTGCTGAGCATTAAATATGCCCAGTGGTGACTACTAATCCAAGAATTTCCCAAGAATAAGCATAATTTCGTAATTTAAGCTTCTATTATCTTTACTTCATTAAGCATTTCATTTTATTTCAGTTATCAGTATTCATGTTTTTAATTCGTATTTTGATATCCATTGTTCTTTTGTTTCAAAACTTTTTACTGTACTTACGGTATATTTTTAGGTAGATCAATATTAGATTTACCATTTATCTTTACGTTAATCTTTACTATAACTTTTACTTTTTATCAATACTTCCATTTTATCCTTTAGCCGTAACAATTAAATTATCATTTCATTTAGCGATATGTATTGGTACTCGTGTCTTTACTAGTACCAAAATAAATTATTTAAATTCCTGTTTTAATGTTCAATTATTCAGTTTGAACTCTCATTGTACTTCTTGCTATTTATTCTTTTATTTTTGTTTCGACTCTTAACCAATAAATACATTACTAATTAATAGCTATGGAGCTTTATTGCAAAGTGATATAAGTATTTCGGGACACTTTGCAGTATTTTCTTTCCTTCATTCTTATACATATTACTTTCGTTCAAATATTAATTAACACATAAGTCCTTTACTTCTTTCTCATCGGTCAATCATATGTCTTTCTATTGTTTTACTTTTTAAATAACCTTTCTTTCAGAAAGACATTTCATAAGCATTAAATTCACTTCATGTCACAATCATTACTTTTAACTTTAACCATGAAATTAATATTATTTTTCAAATTTGTCACTTTTCACAATAGTAATTGGTACGAGAAATACCAATTAATCAAATTTATCCTTTTCACGAAAAACATAATACATTCTGAATTCTTATAAAACCTTTCTTTTCTTTTTCTTACTAATTACACTTTACAGAAATCTTTACAGATTTATCTTAATTTTGCATTTTCTTTCAAACGAATCGTTTTCGTTGTAACTTTTCATATATTCAATTCAATTAAGCAATACTTATTTATTCATTTCAATGTGCCCCTAATGCAATATAACAGGTTTCCCACAACAGATACACGGGACTGGACCCAAAGGTCCCACGTAGCAGATAGAGAAATGATCTCGAAAGATCAAATCTCCCATAACAGATACAGATACAGATACACTTTCACAGAAGCTATGGAGATCAAAGATCCCAACCATAGCTAAGCAAGTCGTCATGACTTGCACCGCGGTACAGAGGTGTCCCTATGGCTAGCCAATTATATCCAAAACAAGAATCATACTACCTGTCTATCGCTAAGGGCAAATATAATCAATCTTATTACAACCATTTTTGAACATTTAAAACTTTTAATTTCTTTCTTTTGTTTATTACTATACGTTATTCGAATCAAATGCATTTTTTTGTGCCTTTGACTGTTCAATAGCTTTTTATCATTTTATTCACTTTCTCTTTTCCAGTCACTTTTGTGAATTATTTTTCGATAATTCACTCAGATACTTAAACTTTTCCAGCTTTTGTACATATTATAAATTATGAATTATGACATTATAATTCACAATTTTCTTTGTATTCTTTTTATATTATTCTTTGCGAATTATTCTCTAATAATTCAATGATTGACTTCTTAATCTTTTACTGTTCAAACTTTTTAATCATTCGGTATGCCAACGTTCATTTCGTCAGCGAATTATTTCTATAGTCATTTACTCCTTTAATACTTTTTATTGACTAATTTATTTTGATAAATTAGTCACGTCTTTATTTTCTCTACTTTTAGGCAATTAGGAACTTAATTAATATCAATTATTATTTTATGCCTCGAATAAACATAATTTGACTTTTTCTATCAATTTATTCATTTCAAATACATAATTACAATTTTGCCATTATGATCATTTATTTTCATTTTTATTTTATAATTTCTTCTGTTATTCATCCTTTATCATTTATTTTATCATATTCAAGTAAAATTACATTTTGGTCCTTAAGCCACGGAAATTCCATCTTTCGAAACCGTTAGGCCTCCGAAATTACCATTTTACCCTTGTTAAGTATTTCGTACTTATTTTTACGCGTTAATTAATTACTTTGGTAAAATTACCATTTTGCCCCCAAAATTTTTATTTTCTTTCATTTAAGTCCTTTTTCTATTTAAAACTCATTTTATCTTTCTTTTATTTACGTATTAATTTATTTCCATCATTTTCATTTATTTATGAATTATTTTCTAATAATTCATTATTCTTATTATTTCACGACCTAATAATTATTTCGAAAAATCCGTCGGTTGACTTTTATTTCTCGTCATTGACATTAATTTATTTTTCATATTTATGCATCACTTTAGTCATTTTTATACAATTATGCATTGCTATTTCAATTATTTTCATTATACATATACACATAAAAATTCCAATAAAATCTCAATAACTTTAATAAATTCTAATAAAATTTATTTATGCATTATTTATTGGTCAAAGTCATTTTTCATCAAAATAACCATTAAATTCACAATAAATCAAAATTTCCATTTAATACATACAATATGTATAATTTTAAAAATTCCCAAATAAATTCTAAATATTCTCTAAAAATTCATAGACATCAAATAACATGTCTATTATTAAATTAAGCTAACATACATTAATTTTATGCATTTTTCTCATTATTTCCTCACCTAGGTATTTCGGCCATCAACATTTTTCCACCTTAAAAATTTTCTTTCTTTCATTAAAACCTTCATTTCATTTTCTCTCATGCTTAATTTCATTTACCCTAACATAATTGCATTAATTAACAATTTTTCATATTTTTACCTTAATTACATAATTAAGGAAAATTCATATCAATAGGGAAATCAAAGGATTTGGTAGTCACTTACCTTTTTCCAAGCTTAATCTTCCTTAAGCCTCACATTTCTTCACTTGGCATCAAGAAAAACTCCATCCATCCACAAATTTCTCCTTGGCCGAAATCTTTAAGCTTTCTAACCTCAATTTCTTGTCCTCAAATGAGAAATCCAAGTTCATAATTAGCTTCTACACCTTAACACCTATGGAAAAACACTAAGGAATCAATTTATTTTTTTAAGAAAGCAACTTACCCTTTTAATACCAAAACTTGAGTCTTGAAAATCATTTGCTTCTTTTGCTGTAATCAGATGGTGGAGGCTGCAAAACTCATCAAGAAAGGCAGAACTACTAGTTAGATGCTTGATTTAGGTGAAAGAATGAAGCAAAAGATGAAGAAATTTGAGAAAAGGAGAGAATGGTGGAGTCGGCTGGATGAAGGAGCTGAAAGTGGCTGGAAGCTGCTGGAAAATCACAGATTTTCCAGCTTATATACTCCTCCAATTGGGCCTTAGGTTGGGCCAAAACTTAATGGGCCTAATATATTTATTTAAGGCCAAATAACCAATTTTCAAAGGCCCAACTAAAATTCTCCCACTTCCTCACTCCAAATCACTTAAATTTTGATTCCATAATTTTTATCACATCAAAAATAGATAGGATATAAATTTTTGGCTCAATCGGAGTCCGTTATCGGTCCGATTCAAACTTATCGATCCGATTCGATAACTGTCGACATCGCCGAAAAATTTATTTTTTTATACCAAAATATTCTATATCAAATTTCATTGAGAACTGCAAAATCTGGCAATTTTTAGAGTCCATTTACTATTTTTAAAGATTTATGCAAAATCAAGTCCCCTTCTGTACCGGAAAAATTGATTCGCTACCTTTTTCGTATTTTTGACTTTTGGAGGCCCATTTGACCTCAAATTCACTTCAAATTTCAACCATAGACTCACCATAACTATTCCTTTCAAATAGTCCAATAAAATATTTTCGACTTTCGGGTGTCCTTTCGGGCCCGAAAAATACTATTTACTGCCGGAAAGTACTATTCACAGCTGACCCGGTGTTGAGGCCATTACATAAATGGTGCTTTAGTTGCCCAATTGAGAGCTAAGCCTTGTGTAAGGCAGGCTGTGATGGATGCACAGAAAAATGATAAGAAGTTACAGCAAGTTATGTAATATATACATGATGGGGAGAAATCTAGGTACTTAATCAAAGAAAATGGAAGTTTAAACTCCCATGATAGATTATGTGTTCCAAATGACAGAGAATTAAAAAGAACCTTATTGTATGAAGCTCACAACATAATATTCACTATGCATTCTGGGAGTAATAAAATGTATCAGGATCTTAAGCGGTGTTATTGGTGGCTGAGTATAAAGAAGAATGTTGTCAATATGTCTTTAAGTGTATAACTTGTCAGCAAGTGAAAGCCGAGCTTTAACTTCCTTCTGGATTGTAGAATCCCATTTCGATTCCTTAGTAGAAGTGGGAAGATATTACTATGGATTTTATGATCAAACTACCTTCTACACAGAGAAAGCATAATGTAGTTTGGGTAATTGTTGATAAGTTAATCAAGTCATCTCATTTATTACCAATTAGAATGGATTATTCCATGGACCAATTGGCAGAATTATATGTAAATGAGATCGTTCGACTTTATGGGATTTCGATATCTATAATATCAGATTGAGATCCCAGATTCACTTCTAGATTTTGGCAAAGTTTAAAGAAGTCCCTAGGAACACGGTTAAAGTTCAATACAACTTTTCATCCTCAGAAGGATGGACAATCAGAAAGGGTTATACAAGTCTTATAAGATATATTCTAGGGGGTTTTGTTTTGAATTTTTATGTTAGTTGGGACATATATCTAGCCTTGATAGAGTTTGCATATATGTATTAGAATCATGATAATGATCTATTCTAAATTTCAATTAGCTATAAACCATTTCTATGAAATGAAATGCCATGTTATGTAGTACTTGATGGTGATGTCTTACATCAACTATGAGAAAGGTCACCATATAAGTGCCAGTGTGAGTTGGTTCCATGGTGAATAATTGGGCCGCATGGGCCACAAGCTTACAATATTGAATTAAATGTCATATGAACTATGACATGCATAATAATATTTATATATGGGAAAAATTAGAAAATGTTTTCATGTGGTATGGAGACCTTGTCAGTTAATCATGAGGTGTATTACCTATTCCTTGGAATGGCATGCGAATTCGTGAGTATGCATATGAACATTTATATATGTATGTGTATATGTATAATTCTAATATAAATCAAAGTGCCAAGCATGATATGATATGAATCTGTATGATGTTTAAAGTGCAACGATAATATAGCATTAAGAAAAACATGTGCAGAAACCATGCTTAGCAATATCTATTGCAATGTTATGTAACATGAGCACTTTCTTTTGGCTATGAGTAAATGATAAAGGCAAATGTTAGGTAACAAATTGGTTAATGGCATAAGTTGAAGGTTGTACGAATATAATGATGACCTCGGTATTCTTGAATAGAAGGATTACAAGATGTATGGATTTTTCCTAGGAAAATAATAAAGGGTTAAAGATGATCGTTAATTAACAAGTTTCATGGATAAAGATAGTTTATGCAATGCTCTCGATTTTAGTAAGATGGCATCTATGGTTAAGGTTGAAAACTCCCTAGAATGTCTATTGTGGCATGATAAATAATGTAAACTCACATGCTTTTTATAATATTGTGATAGTTGTATTTGTTTTGATGAAGAAAATTTTATGAAATTGTCCATAGAATTGCGGTTCCCCACTAAGCTTTATAGCTTAGCACGGGTTATTTATCCGTGTAGGTTCCAGGATAAGCTCCAGAGGATCAGGCAAGATGCAGTTGCCTTGAGGATTTTAGGATTCTTGAAGGCCATTTATGTTATAATTATTTAATTATAAGCTTGATTCTTTTATCGTGGCATGTAATTATGGCATGTTCTATAATTATTATTATTTTTGCCTGAATTTACTAGGTTTATGATGATGATGATGATGAATTATGGTTATCCATGGTTAGTGGATTAGGGTGTTACATGTGTAATGAAGAGCATGATGAATCAAATATTCTTAAAAAGGGTTAAGCCAACAGGTCTTAGTTTAGTTATGGATTAGATAGGCATGTCTAAAAGGACACAGTTATAGCTGCCATAGTTGACCCCATTTAGGTCCATTGTTTTATATCTTCGGATATCCATTGTTTGATACCTTTGGGTATCTATTTATCCCGTTATCCACCCTTTGAACTAGCACTTAGGTAGGCTATTAAATTTTAGGAGATGTGTTCAAAATAAGAAATACATGTATCGATTTCTTCATCCATATAATGTGATGCATGGTGAATGACATATTGCAATGTTTCATCTTATTTTCCCATTGGCTATAGATTGTTAATATGAAATGAAATCATGATATAACTATGTTGATATTCTTATAGGAATGCTAGTGTGAAGATGTTTATGGTCGACCATGTTATTTTCGAATGTTATCTCCCCATTAAGCTTTATAGCTTAGCACAGGTTGTTTTATAGCAGTGTAGGTTTATTTAGAGGTCGCTCAGGGACTTAATTCTGTATCAATTGACCAACAAGAGTTAGTCCAAAATCTAGATGTAGGACATTATATGGATAATTCTTTTATCTAGTCTTATATTTTGCCATAATTTAATTCAGGAATTGTAATATGGAAAACTGTAAATTTTACTTAATTTCCTTTGCTTGCATGTCCTTCTAGATTGTGGGTGACTAGAATATGATTGCCATAAATATGATTATTTTTGCATGGAATTCCAGGTTAACCTAGGGGTTATGAATGCACTAGAAATGTATATGTTAATAGGCTTTGTGCACTCATTAAGGGTGTTGCAATGGAACTTAAAATGATCATGAGTAAGTTAACACCTAAATTATATACATGATGGTTAAATTGATGAATCACTAGTGTGAATAATATTTGTTAGAAGGCATGATAACATGATATGACATGCCCAGGAATGTTAGATGCAGTATTAAGGCTAGAAATTAGAGTTAGGGTATCATAATATCAGGTATGGAAATTAGGTTTACTGCACTATTCATATGATTGATTTTGGGAATCATCCCTCTCTTCCTATGTGTGTGTTATCTTGATGAAGTTATAGACTAAATCTAGTGATTTAGATGATTTTAGAATGGTTTAAAGGTTTAATGAGCATTGCTATAAGTTATAAGTGAGATCTAGATTTTGACCTGTATAATTTGGGTTTTAGGTTTTGCTGGTTGAGATCCCTTGTACGGCCACACATGGTACTTCTTCTTCCTATACACGACCATGCGTAGCTTCCCTTCCTTGAATGATCTTGTATGTTCATCAGTAATTTCATGTACAGCCGTTGATCGGTGTCTAGCAAGTGTACTAGATCGACTAGTAATATAGGAAAATAAGATTATGACCTAAAATATCGAACCCAAGGGAAACTTGTGCTTGTATGTGCTATTTCAATTTCAAAAAAAATTTTGTGTGCAAAGAGAGAAAAGAAATCCCAAAGTTGTGATGATTTGAAAACTAAGTTAAAACAATTAAAAAGACTAAAGTAAATAAGAGATCTATTTAAAAGCAAGTAAATTGAATGAGATAAAAATCAATGATAAAAACAACTTTCACTAAAGGACTATCCACCTTAACAAGTATTGCTATGACTTAATTAAACAAAAACATACAATTGATCATGGAAATTCAGTTTAGTAAACCCAAATAACTTTATTCAAGATTATTATTCCAAGTATTAAACTCCCTTATTCAGAACAATTCAACACTTAGCATAAAGAACTGAATTAAGTCTCCTAGATGTCTATTAAAACCTTTCTCAAGAGAATTAACTTTCACCTATTCTTGGTTACCCTTTTCTTAATCTTAACTTACTCAAATTAACACACAATTATAGCTTATTCAGATTATAACCATATATTAATCCAACTAAATCAACCTAAGAGCATGCAAATCATTAATCAACTTAAACCAATTAATTAACCAACTCTTAATCAAGTTAATAATCAATTTAATATTGAGAAAAGATAAGACTATTTTAAGAACCAAAAAATAATCAACTTGTATTAAAATTTAAGAACAACCTCAAGTCATGTCAATACAAGTCAAGGATTCAAGTATCCTTTAGCAAAAGTAAAGAAAACTACTCACAAGACATTCTTAAAAACTAAAAACAATGTTTTGGAAAAAACTGTAAAAACAACAAATGAAAAAAAAAACTAACTAAGAAAGCTTAATTCTAAAAACTAATTCAAAAGCTTGATAATGATAATTGATGATTGAATCCCCTTCTTCTGTGTTTTGGACTGCTATTTATAGGCAAGAGAAGATGTGGATTCCTTCTTAAACTCTTAGAACCAAAAAGGAAGCAATTCTGATCAGAATAGGACGTTCGATAAAATCCTTCGCACCATGGGAATAGCATCACGTGGCCACGCCCTTCAATTGCCTTCTTCTTCATGTGGGCACATGTTCCATTTGCTCTCCTTCACACGTGGTCACGTGTGGATCATCCCTTCCTCACACGTGGTCACGTGTTCCATGGATTTCTTCATTTCTTCTTTCACATGGCCACGGCTTCACCTTTCTTACTTCTTCTCTTTTCTTTACATGGCCACGTGTGAGACTCTTCAATGAACTCACGTGGTCACGTCTCAGGGCTCTGGACTGGACGTCAACTTGTCTTACATCAATTCTTCATATTTGCACTTTTGGCCCTAAACTTTGCCCTTTTTACACTTTAAACCCTTTTATGTCAAATTAACCCTGAAAATCAACCAAAACACAAAATTAACCTTAAAATCATAAATATTACAAATTAACTCTAAATTAACCTAAATAAAAACAAAAACAACTAAATAATTTAACTAAAAACATATTAAAAGTTATATATATTTTACACTTATCAAATACCCCACACTTAAACCTTGCTTGCCCTCAAGCAAATAAGAACAATCCCACCTTCAAAACCATCAAACTTGAACAAAGCCATGCAATTTCAAAACCAAGCTTAGCATTTTAACAAAAGCACTCAATATAAACTCTAAATAGAATAACTTCAACATGAGAATATAAACTAGTTTCCTTGAGTGTGTGCAAGACCAAAACATTTTAAGTATTTTCAAAATCCAAATATCAACACAACTAAGCAATGAAGTATAGAATATATGAATGCATAAGCATACAATCGGTTTCGTGCTTGAAACTCTAGAAACACAATAGGCCTCTCCTTTAGCACCGGAACCCGAAGGTCATCTCCGCTAAACAACTCAAAACCAACTTAAAATCACATAGGTCTTATAAAGGGTGTAATTGGGCTAAGGGTATGTTTATCAAGAATGGATAATAGATAATCAAAATGAATATAGCCACTCTAAGACCAAATAAATTACAAAAAACCCCAATAACTTAAGCAATACAAATTCAACTCATCCTTGCCTTGATTCCTAACTTTTCTTTATGCTCTTTCACCAAGAAGTCATTATTTTTTTTTCATCAAGGTTTTTCCTTGTACTAACCCACACTTATCTTTTTCATCTTTGCTAGCTCTCTTTTTCTTTCTTTTTCTTCTTTTTTTTTCTTCTTCTTCGTTTCTTTTCTTTCTCTCTTTTTTTTATTGAACTAGCATTCACAAGCTAACATCAAGGTAATACAAGGTCTATTTTCATATGACTTCATCAATAACTTTGAAACTTTCTTACTAAACCCAATAAAACTTTATTCTTTTTATGCATCCATCTAATCCTAAAGTGGCTAATTCCATAGGGTGGGATAAAAGCTTTTTAGGTTATATGGTTAAAATATTAGGTGCAACAAGAAAATATTAATAGTACGCCTTAAGCATACCCTTATAGGCTCAAAATGGCTTAACAAAGGGTAAATTTATCAAGGTAGGACACAAGTTTTTTTTAAAAGAATTTATAAAGAAAATTGTTGCTTAGATCATTTTCTAAGATGCTTGAGTTGTTCATATGCTTTGAAGGGTGATGAGGAAGGTTCTAGTGTTCTAAATTTTCTTACTTCACTACTTCATTGCATTGAGTTTTTCTAAGTTAAAAACTGGTCTAAGTGCTTTTAAGAATTTAGAAACTAATAAATATTTATCAAGTTGAAGATTAATCCATCCAAAGACATATTAAACAACATAAATGTTCTCTTGCTAAGCAAAGGTCCAAAACATGCATAATCTATATCCAAGTTCAAAGTGTTCAAATTTCAAAGTCAACTAGGGTAAACTACGTTTTCATGCAAATTAAATGAAAAGGTGAACTACATAAGTCTTTAATACGTTTTACAAACTCAAACAAAACATAAACACAATAAAAGAAAAGAAAATAAAACACAAAACAATAAAATAACAGAATTTTTGATTCATGAAAAATAAAGGTGAAGGAAAACTTCCTGAAAGGAGGCTACCCCCTCCTCAAAACATTGCTGTCCACAGCAAATGATCTATGGTGGCGGTGGTGGTGGAGGAAACCGCAGCCAAAAATGATGAATAAAATGCTCAACTCTCCGATTTCCTTCCATGACCGTATCTCGAAGTATATCTAATCTCCCTTGAATTTGATCGAGTCTCATTTGTTGTGCATCCATCCATCCACTTAGTTGATTAAATGGTGCTTCCCATTCCGGTGTTGTAGGCTCATTAATTGGGGAAGGTACCGCTGTAGCAATATGTTCCTCATTCGGTTCCTCTTGCTGCTCCTCTTATTGCTCCTCAAACCAAATATTATTCTCTTAAATACTCCTCCCGAGTTGCCCAATGACCACGAGGCTTAGGAATCAAAATTTTCATTCGTTTCAGCATTGTATTATCCACACAAGGAAAATCTCCTTTAAGTGGTTCGCCATAAAACGGATGCTCAACTGCAGAAGCTAGAACCGTAACTATCCATCCTATTGAAATTTTATCCATGTTCCCTGGCATTTTCTGCAAGTCCTTAATTCAAAAAGCTATAATTCCTGCTCCATTTATTGCTATTCCGTCCATCATACAGCGAAGAACCATGGCTTGAGAGACACTAATGGTACTTGCATTCTTCAAATTGTTGTACATACTCTTTGCAAGAAACCGATGAATGATCCTCAATGCATGAGCCCTTAAAGCATGGACCTTGCATTGTCCCCCTACCCATGGTTCATCCAATTCAAGGTCCTTAATCGTTTCCCAATTCTCCATAGGCGAAGCATCTTTCAGTTCAGTAGGGGCATTTGGCATAAATCCCAGAATTTCAGAGAATTGACTAAAAGTTAAAGAATATCCTCTCTTACCCAACTTAAAGCCCACTGTGCCGTCATCGTCATCTCCCTTAAAATAGCATTCAAAGGAGTATAAGAAATCCCTTGCCATATCCGAATAGACTTTCAGCTTTTTCCCAATGAAACTCCCCCATCCAATGTTTCGAATCAATGGCTCCATCTCTTGATCCCACAGATTTCCAGCCGGGATGTTGAGGAATAAATGACTTAAATAAGCTGGCTGGACATAATTGCACTTGCTGAAATAATCAAATTTGTTAATCTTTGCCTTGTCTACATATGATGGAATTCGTACCCTGGAAGAACTTGCCACATCCGGATACTTAGTCCTTCGAGGTGCCACTACAAAGAAAGAAAAACATAATGTAAGTATTTATAACCCAAAACCGACTAAAGTGTAAACATAGGGAGCATGTATTGAATGAATTAAACTACTCTTTGATGCAATGAGCAATGTGGATAGCATGTGTGGAGATCAAAATGATAGGCATAAAAGATGTTCAAAAATTGGAGCACAAAACAAACTATGTTAAACATAATGCCTATCATGCATGAATAATACTATGAAACAATCCTTGATGAAGTGAATTACATCATAATGCATCCATGCACATTATAAACATGCTACCCAAACGTGAAAGTTCAATATTTCTAAAGCAAAAACTCATTGAGGCATTTTATCAAGCATGTTATTAGCATACATTTGAGCATTAATTTACAAAGCATAACAAAGATTGTTTACTACCCAATTACATGCCAAACATCTATATCATGCATATAATACTCATATTTATCCAAAGAATAAAAAAGAATTAACATGCAACCCAAATTCATTAAATACAAAATAACCTAAAAACTTAACATTTATGAAAAATTAGCACAAATTACAATCCATGGATGTTAAGCCAACAAATTAAAGAGTAATGGGAGTAAATACTTACTTGCTAGTGAGATTTCACTAAAATTTCAGCACAAATTGGAGGTGGTGTGTGGGAGTAGTGAAAAACCTAAAAAAAATTGAAGAAAATGTGGAGAAGGAAAAAATTATGTGTAGGAGAGAGAGAAAGATGAAAGAGAAGGCAAATGGAGATGGTAATGATCGGTGATGAGTGAAAATCCCGTGGTCACGGGTTGATTTTGTGATGGTGAGGCATAGGCACGGAGAGAGTGAAATGCAAAATGAAAATGAAGAGAAGAAGTGAAGAAAGAAACGTGAAGTTTTATAAAGGAGGGGCTTGGGACGTGGCCACGCGAATTTTAGTGAGGGATATACACGTGGTCACGTGTGGCAACATAAAATGGGCAGTGAACTTTGGCGTGGCCACGTGAATTTGAGTGAGGGAAGACCCGTGGTCACATGTGTGCAAGTGAAGTGTGGTATGTGTGTTATGCGTGGCCACGTGAGAGTCTAAGAAGAAAGAACCCGTGGTCCCATGTGTGCAAGTGAAGTGAGATAAGTGTGTGATGCGTGGCAACGTGAGGTTCAATAAAGAACTACACGTGGTCACGTGTAAAGATGCAATTGTTACAGAGGACTTGGGCGTGGACACGTGAAATTACATCAAGAAAGACCCGTGGCCATGTATATTTTGTGAACTCCTTATTCTAGGAACCCGTGGCCACGTGATGGCAAAGGGAAAGCCACACGTGGTCACGTGTCTGCACTGTTTTCTACCTATCTTTTTCGATACACACCCATTCACTTGATTTTTAAATGCATGTATCTCTATTTTAAAACCTTGATTTACTTATTCTTTTCATGAATCAAAACACTTAAACATACAAACATGCAGAAATCAAAACACTTAAACACACAAACATGCAAAAACACAAATTTTGACTGAAAATATAAAAGAGATAGAAAGGTAGAGTTCTGGGTTTTTTGGAGTCTCAAGCTAGACTCTCCAAACCGATTTTTAAGTATCTTTAAAAATCATGGTTGCCTCAGCAACCTCTTGTTGTCCGATTTGGTATGGTTTAAGTCGGTGTCCATTGACTGTAAATTCACGTCCATCTTTTAAGCTTTTGATCGTCACTACACCAAGTTTATTGCTTGTCATCACTTGATACGGTCCAAGCCACTTTGATTTCAGCTTTCCTGGAAACAAACGAAGACGACTATTATAAAGGAGCACTAACATTTCGGGGATAAAATCTTTTACCCTTAGATGCTTGTCATGCCATCGTTTGGTCTTTTCTTTATAAAGTGCAGCATTTGTGTATGACCATTGTCGAATTTCATCAAGTTCATTGAGCTGCAATTTTCTTTTTTCTCCTGCATTTCTCAAATCAAAGTTAAGAAATTTAGTAGCCCAATATGCTTTATGTTCTAATTCGACCGGAAGGTGACATGCTTTTCCAAAAACAATCCTAAATGGAGACATACCTATAGGAGTTTTAAATGCAGTTCGATAAGCCCATAAGGCCTCATCTAACCTAAGAGACCAATCTTTTCTAGAGTTATTCACCTTTTTTTTCTAAGATTGACTTCAATTCCCTATTAGATACTTCCACTTGGCCATTAGCTTGAGGGTGGTATGGGGTTGTGATTTTGTGATTAACACCAAATTTCTTAAGTAAGGTTTTAAATTAATGGTTGACAAAGTGTTTGCCTCCATCACTTATAATAGCTCTAGGTGCTCCGAATCTAGTGAAAATATTCTTATGAATGAATTCCAGCACAATTTTTGCATCACAAGTCCTAGTAGCTATTGCCTCTACCCATTTACTCACATAATCCACAGCTACCAATATATATTCAAATCCAAATGAATTTGGAAAAGGTCCCATAAAATCAATGCCCCAAACATCAAATATTTCCACTTCTAGCACATTTTTCATAGGCATCTCATCTCTTTTGGATATATTTCCTACTCGTTGGCATTTATCACATGTAGATATAAAAGATCTTACATCCTCAAATAGAGTAGGCCAGAAAAAACCTGATTGAAGTATCTTTTGAACCGTCCTATTTGGTCCGTGATGACCTCCAACTTCACCTCTATGACATTGGTTCATGATCGCTTCTTGCTCCGACTCCGGTACGCATCTTCTTAGTATTTGATCCGGTCATATCTTGATGAGGTATGGATCATCCCAAAGGTAATGCTTGGCATCCGCTAAGAGCTTTTTCTTTTGTTGCCAAGTAATTTCTTTAGGAAGATAGCCACTTGCAAGAAAATTAGCTATATTAGCATACCATGGAACTGAATTCTCATAGGTGTAACAAGCACAAATAAGTTCATCGGGAAATAAGTCAGAAATTTCTCCCTTTTCGATACTAGCATGATCTAATCTAGATAGATGGTCAGCCACAAAATTTTTTGCTCCCTTCTTATCTTTGATTTCAATATCAAATTCTTGAAGTAGTAACACCCATCGGATAAGTCTTGGCTTAGAATCCTTCTTTGCAAAAAGATGTCTCAATGCGGCATGGTTCGACCACACCATAATTTTTGATCCTGAGAGGTAAGACCTAAATT
This sequence comes from Excoecaria agallocha, assembly GCA_037975025.1. Taxonomy (NCBI): domain Eukaryota; kingdom Viridiplantae; phylum Streptophyta; class Magnoliopsida; order Malpighiales; family Euphorbiaceae; genus Excoecaria; species Excoecaria agallocha. Next base: position 29,843,422 of record CM075817.1, on the reverse strand, counting down.
TCTCAAATGAGAAGACTATTGCTAAGAGTTCCTTCTCCGTAGTGGTGTAATTTACTTGGGCTCCGGTGAGTGTATGACTTGCATAGTAGATGTTGTAGAAAATCTTCTCCTTTCGCTGTCCTAAAACTGCTCCAACTGCATAATCACTTGCATCACACATGATTTCAAATGGTAAGCTCCAATCGGGTGATGCAATGATCGGTGCACTAACTAACTTTTGCTTTAATAGGTTAAAAGCCTGCATACACTCAACATTAAAATGAAATGCAGCATCTTTAAGCAATAAATTAGAGAGTGGTTTGGCAATTTTAGAAAAATCCTTAATAAACCGACGATAGAACCCGGCATGACCAAGGAAACTCCTAATGCCTTTTACACTAGTTGGTGGAGGCAATTTTTCTATTACATCAACTTTTGCTTTGTCAACCTCAATGCCTTTTTTCAGAAATTTTATGCCCTAACACAATGCCTTCTCTAACCATGAAATGACATTTTTCCCAATTAAGTACCAAATTTGTTTCTTGACACCTTTTTAAAACTAATGCTAGATTATGCAAACAAGATTCAAAATCATGACCATAAATTTTTCAATAAAGTCATGAAATATGGCCATCATGCATCGTTGAAATGTAATAAGTGCATTACAAAGACCAAAAGGCATTCTCCTATATGCAATTGTTCCATATGGACATGTGAATGTGGTCTTTTCTTGGTCTTCCGGGGCTATAGGTATTTGCATATACCCCGAATAACCATCTAAAAAGCAATAAAATTTATTTCCTGCTAATCTCTTTAACATTTGGTCAATAAAAGGCAATGGAAAGTGGTCTTTTCTAGTGGCATTATTTAACCTTCTATAGTCAATACATACCCTCCATCCCGTTACCGTGCGTGTAGGGATTAGTTCATTGTTTTCATTTATCACTACAGTCATTCCCCCCTTTTTAGGTACATATTGAACGGGACTTACCCAATTACTATCGGAGATAGGATAAATAATACCTGCATCAAGCAGTTTCAATACCTCCTTTTTCACTACCTCTTGCATAGTTGGGTTGAGCCTTCTTTGAGGTTGCACCACCGGTTTAAAATTGTCTTCCATAGGTATTCGATGTGTTTAATAGCTTGGGCTAATCCCTTTTAAGTCGGATGTCGCCCAACCTATTGCTCCTTTATGCTCTTTGAGTACTCCAATGAGCATTTTTTCTTCCAAATCTGTCAACAAAGATGAAATGATTACCGGATTAGCATTATCACTTAAAAATACATATTTCAAATGAGATGGAAGTGTTTTAAGTTCAGAATCTCCCTTAGGAGGGGATGGTTCATCCTCCATTTCACTAACTTCACTATGCTCTTTTTCCAGAATTTGTATCAACTTTTTCTCCTTTGTATCCAACTCTTCCGTTTCCTTTGGATGTATTAAGCAACTTTGAAGCTCATCTTTGAGAATAATTTCCTCTTGCTTTGTGTTGGCACATTCTTGAACCTCATCAACAAAATAAATGGATTCTTCAAAATCATATGAGGGGTGTTTTAAAATTTTGTTTACATTAAAAACCATTTTCTCCTCATTAAATCTTAAAGTAACCATTTGTCCATGAACATCTATTAAAGCAATGGCCTCCCCACATTTAACGGCACCTTTCTATCTTCTTCCATGTACATAACCACAAAATCCACCGAAAATATGAAATTTCCTACTTTTACCAATAGGTCCTCGATGATTCCTTTTGGCCTCTTTACCGATCTATCCGCCAATTGAAGCGTCATTCGGGTTTCCTTTAAATCGCCTAGATTCAATTTCCTGCAAATCGAATAAGGTATCAAATTAATACTTGCACCCAAATCACATAAAGCATTGCCAACAAAATTACTTCCTAACTCACAAGGTAATGTAAAACTACCTGGATCTTTTAATTTTTCAGGAATTTTATTGGTCAATATAGCACTACAATTACCGGACAATTGAACCGTTCCTATGCCTTCTAGCTTTTTCTTATTAGAGCACAATTCTTTCATGAATTTAGCATATTTAGGCATGTGTAATAAAGCTTCAGCAAATGGTAAGTTTATATGTAACTTTTTAAACATGTCCAAAAATCTACTTAATTGTTCATTTTGTTTCTCTTTTCTAGCTAGAACTGGAAATGGCAATTGAGATTCATCAAGAACAGTGGATACAAGCTTTTCTTTACCTTTACCCTTCTCAATTGTAGGAGGTGCTTTTTCATTTTTTTCAGAATTAGAAACACTTACCTCCGTTGTTGGTTCCACCTTTTTAGAAGAATCCTTACCAAGTTCAGTCTTCTCTAACTCTTTCCCACTCCTTAAAGTGATTGCTTTGGCTTCCTCATTTGGGTTTCGGTCTACATTAGATGGAAATGTCCCTTAAGCCCGGTTGGATAAAGAACTATCAAGTTGCCCCATTTGGTTTTCTAGGTTCCTAATGGATGCCTCTTGGTTTCTCATCCAAATATCTTGCGATTTCCATCTAGCATCTTGACTAGCTAAAATGGAGTTTTGGGAAGCCATGAAATTTGCAATCATTTCCTCAATATTAGATTTCTTTTCTTGAGGAGGGGGAGGTTGAGGTTTTTGAAAACCGGGTGGTTGGTGGTATGCTTGTGAAGGATATTGATTTGGATAATGAGGTAGAGCTTGGTTTTGGTATGGATGTTGATTATTGGAAGCTTGATTGTGGTTGAATTGGGGTCTAGGATTGGGGTTAGAAGAAAAACCTTGATTACCTTCCCTCCATGAAAAGTTTGGATGGCTTCTCTATCCCGCATTGTAAGTATTGCTCTATGGATTCAAGGCATTGACTTCTTCAACTATACTTTCAGCATTCTTCATTTCCATAGATCCCGGAATTCCTGCATAAGAATCAACTCCATTAGATAACATAGAGACATTTTTAGCTTTAAGCTCATTTATTTCTTTTGAATATTTCTTTTCCATTAATTCTAATTAAGCTTTCAACATAGCTACTTCATCAATATTATGAACTCCCTGTTTCTTTTGAGTTGCTCTAGAGCTTGCCCATTGAGCATCATTGGTGGCCATCTCATCTAGGAGTAAAAATGCATCTTCGAAAATTTGATTCATGAAGCTTCCATTTGAAGCTGCATCTAATAAAGATCTTGTTGATGGATGAGCACCTGCATAGAAAATATGCATTAGTTGAAAAATAGGAACTTCATGATGAGGGCAACTTTTTAAGAGTCTCCTAAATCTTTCCCAAGCTTCATGGAATGGTTCCTCATAAAACTGCTGAAAATCACTAATTTGTTTCCTAATGAGGGCGATCTTAGTAGGTGGGAAGAATTTGCACAGAAATTTCTCTTGCATTTGTTGCCAAGAATGGATGGATGGATTTGGTAGCATTTGAAGCCAATCCCTAGCTTTTCCTATGAGGGTGAATGGGAAGAGTTTCAACCTAATTGCATCAGTCGATACATTAGGAATTTGCACAGTGTCACTCACTTCTAAGAACATATCTAAGTGTTGTGCGGGATCCTCTATGTCTGAACCCGAAAATTGGTTTCTTTGTACCATAGTTATGGTAGCGGGTTTAATCTCAAAGGGTTGGTGGTGAGGAATCCTAATAGTTCTATGCTCTTCATTCCACCTAGGGATAGCATAATCCCTAATGGTTCTAGGTCTATACCCATTCCCGGGAGCTTGGTGGGGTATATGTTGCTCTTCGATCCTAGGTGGTGGATCATTCATAGGTTGCTCAATTTCTGGATCGTTCATGTTGTCTCTCAATCTTCTAATCCTATGGAATGTCCTCTCAATTTCAGGGTCTAATGGTAAGATGGGGTTGTCTCTCACCATAAACCACTAGTCACTTAAAAAGAAAATAATAAATTAGATGGAGAAGAGAAGAAGACACACAAAAATAACTTTAAAATCAAAATAAATAAACAAACGCCAATGTATCCCCGGCAACGGTGCCAAAAACTTGACCGGTGTCTAGCAAGTGTACTAGATCGGCTAGTAATATAGGAAAATAAGATTATGACCCAAAATATCGAACCCAAGGGAAACTTGTGCTTGTATGTGCTATTTCAATTTCAAAAACAATTTTGTGTGCAAAGAGAGAAAAGAAATCCCAAAGTTGTGATGATTTGAAAACTAAGTTAAAACAATTAAAAAGACTAAAGTAAATAAGAGATCTATTTAAAAGCAAGTAAATTGAATGAGATAAAAATCAATGATAAAAACAACTTTCACTAAAGGACTATCCACCTTAACAAGTATTGCTATGACTTAATTAAACAAAAACATACAAGTGATCATGGAAATTCAGTTTAGTAAACCCAAATAACTTTATTCAAGATTATTATTCCAAGTATTAAACTCCCTTATTCAGAACAATTCAACACTTAGCATAAAGAACTGAATTAAGTCTCCTAGATGTCTATTAAAACCTTTCTCATGAGAATTAACTTTCACCTATTCTTGGTTACCCTTTTCTTAATCTTAACTTACTCAAATTAACACACAATTATAGCTTATTCAGATTATAACCATATATTAATCCAACTAAATCAACCTAAGAGCATGCAAATCATTAATCAACTTAAACCAATTAATTAACCAACTCTTAATCAAGTTAATAATCAATTTAATATTGAGAAAAGATAAGACTATTTTAAGAACCAAAAAATAATCAACTTGTATTAAAATTTAAGAACAACCTCAAGTCATGTCAATACAAGTCAAGGATTCAAGTATCCTTTAGCAAAAGTAAAGAAAACTACTCATAAGACATTCTTAAAAACTAAAAACAATGTTTTGGAAAAAACTGTAAAAACAACGAATGAAAAAAAAACTAACTAAGAAAGCTTAATTCTAAAAACTAATTCAAAAGCTTGATAATGATAATTGATGATTGAATCCCCTTCTTCTGTGTTTTGGACTGCTATTTATAGGCAAGAGAAGATGTGAATTCCTTCTTAAACTCTTAGAACCAAAAAGGAAGCAATTCTGATCAGAATAGGACGTTCGATAAAATCCTTCGCACCATGGGAATAGCATCACGTGGCCACGCCCTTTAATTGCCTTCTTCTTCACGTGGGCACGTGTTCCATTTGCTCTCCTTTACACGTGGTCACGTGTGGATCATCCCTTCCTCACACGTGGTCACGTGTTCCATGGATTTCTTCATTTCTTCTTTCACATGGCCACGACTTCACCTTTCTTACTTCTTCTCTTTTCTTTACATGGCCACGTCTCTACTAGCTTTGTTCTTCACGTGGCTACATGTGAGACTCTTCAATGAACTCACGTGGTCACGTCTCAAGGCTCTGGACTAGACGTCAACTTGTCTTACATCAATTCTTCATATTTGCACTTTTGGCCCTAAACTTTGCCCTTTTTACACTTTAAACCCTTTTATGTCAAATTAACCCTGAAAATCAACCAAAACACAAAATTAACCTTAAAATCATAAATATTACAAATTAACTCTAAATTAAACTAAATAAAAACAAAAACAACTAAATAATTTAACTAAAAACATATTAAAAGTTATATATATTTCACACTTATCAGCCGTGCAATGCCTTTGAAGTTCCCTTGAGCTACCGCACATCCCTCCTTCAAATTTCTTGAACAGTCGTGCATCCCTTCTTTAATTTTCCTGCATAGCCAAGTACCCCTCCTTAAAATTCTTTGCACGGTAGCGTATGGCCTTCCTGGACACATGTGGTCAAATTAAACATATAGGCTCCATAACACTTATGAAATATATTTAATTTATTTTAGTCCAAGATTTTGGCCTCTAAGACCTTCTATTTGGAGTTGGCGTGGAACCCATCCTCTGGTGGGTTTCTGCACCAAAACCAATTCTCTGGGCTTCATATATTTCTCCAATGGATCTATTAATTATTATATCAGCCATATAACACTTATAGTCCAATAATAATTAATTATGAAATACAATATTTCAATTAGGTCCATTTTGCAGAACATTTTTAAAAAGTTATGTGAACAATTCTACTTGATCATAATTAATTAAACTCTTTAATTCATTATTCTCTTATTCATTTCTCTTCTCCCATAATAATATCAAATATTATTATCCTTGTCATTTTACCATTTTATCCTTTACTCTATATGCGTGTGATCTATTGGTTTCCTGCCCATATTGGCAGTATAATATGTAATTATGAGTTCTATCCAAAACTCATATGATTTAAACTTTTTTAAATCATTTTATCAATCCCTTATTGATATTTATGATACACTATTATACAAGTCATGAGCAGCCTCTAGCTAGGCATCATAACTACCCAAATGTCAGGAAAGTCAAGTGATTTTGACTATACCCTTCCATAGAAACAGTTATCGTGCAATTACTCCTTTCACCACTCATATCTCAATTAGATTCTGAATATGGATTTATATCAACTCATATAAATCTAATTATGTATGTTCTATTAATTTAACCATTGTTCCCAAAATGGCCTTCATGGATCCCTATCCACCTTGATATATTACTCTGGCCAGAGATTCTCTAAACAAGGCAATTATAGAATCACGCGAGATAACTTCCCTTAATAAATCTGGGATGGTGAATCTTTTATCAATCACTCAACTATCTTCAAGTAGATCATAATATTTCCAACCTCCTAACTATGTTCACCCCTAGTTGGAAGTAATTAGTTATAGAGTCAAAGTATATCACTTGCTACTTAAGATAACCTTGGTGATCTCAAGTCTAAGGATACTTGCACAACCGCTATGAAGAGATTCCTCACTGACATAGATTTAATATCCATGTGAGGATTCTCTTTGCAGGTCTCCAATGAACTTGTTCTTCTAACAAGCATCCACATGTTAGCTTTGATCATCACCCATAATCATAGTTATGAGAACCTTCGAGTCATCCTACAAAAAAGATTATATGTCAAGTTTCTACTAACTGACTTGGGTTATAAGTAAATTAAAGAATCAGATTCAATCAATATTTTCACAACACTTCATCTCAAATTGGAGATAACCAACCTATATGGAAATGTGGGCTACGTGCCACATTGTAATGTACAACATCCTAAGCCCATTTTCGAGCGATCTAGCAAGTATGCATGATAAATGAGGTACAATAATTATTTTAGATTTTACAAAAATTCTAAAAAAAATCAGTAGCATTCTAGCTAGGAATGTGCTTGCCCCTTGCATAAAAAATCATTTTAAACCAGCCTTTAAGCCATCATTGGTTGGAAAGCACCACAACCTAACTTATTTAACATAGGAAAATAAATTTGTCTTAAATTATTCCGTTGTAATTATAGTTCTAGTACAACATGATTTTAAAGATACAAGAATTAATAAATGATACCTAATTATATGTTAAAACATTTATAATTTATGTGCTCATACACAAATGTTGTTCCTAGCTAGTGTCTTACAAGTGATTATTTATAAAGTTAAATTACACTCCTAAGGTCATCATTTGATTATAACCTATAAGGCAACATGCTCACATAGATTATGCCTAAGACTAAAGGTTTAAATTACAAAAAGGATAAAATTCAATTAAACTAACAAAAGAATAAACGAAAAGTAAAAAAAGTTCAAATAACACTTACTTGGGAACTGAACAATGGACGAAATAAAATAAAAATGAAAAGAATTTAGGCATCAAGGGCTCAAAAAATTGACCGAAAATGGGGGAAAAAGCTCAAGAAAATTGAGAGAAAACTTTGGGATTTCAAAAATGGCGATTTAGGAGAGGTGGGGAAGAAGAAAAAGAGAAAATAACTTTTATTTTCAAATATTTGAGAGACAAATGGGTAGGTCGTCCATTGCTAGTGATCGATGGATGTATAGTACATCTCGCCTATCACTACTTTTTAACCTTTTTGACCTTTTTTTTATTCCTTTTTAATTTTATTTCTTCATTTTTAAATCTTTATTTACATTATTTACCTAAAAACACATTATTTATATCATTATCACACATGTTTGACATTATTTTATTTTATTTTATTCACATATTTACATACATGTATTATTTATTTTAGTCATAAACATTTATTGGAAACCCAAAATACTCTTTGAAATATATTGACCCTCTTGAATTTTTGAACTTTAAAATCTTTCAAATTATTTGCCTTGGCCATGGAACTTTTGGATTCCCTAAAAAAATGAAATCAAAAGAAAATGCAACAATATGCTTATACAATGCATAAGACATGCAGAAAAAATGTATTTTTTATCATCTAAAGGCAACAGACGGGTTGGCCATTGTTCATTTCTCGAGAAATCACCATTTGTAATCCTTTTTTATAAGTCATGCCAACTTTCCTTAGTTTTTATGCGTTTGACTTCTCTCTTTCCCAAGGAATCTTCTACCACGTATTTTCTCTTTCTTCCCTTTTTTTCTTTCCTGTTTGGTCATTTTTCTTTTTTGTTATTTATTTTTCCTTGTTATTCTTGTACATAGACTATTTGAAAATTCCTATTACCATAACTTTTACACATGCAAAAATGCACCGATTATTGGATGATCTAAGAACATAGAAGGACCCTTTTTTGGCTCTATATTTTAACTTGAGATGTTTGAGAAAAGTATCCTTTGATAGAAACCTGATCTTTGCCGCTGCCTGGTATTAGGATATGAGGTTCCATATATTTAGGTTCACACACTAAGAATTATATCCTTACCAAAAGAATTTGTTGAGGTATTTGGTGTTTGATTTACCCCCGATACTCAATCATATCTACCTTCCATCATTCCTAATAGTCACAAAGAGTTAGCTGGTGCTCTCGGTATCCTTCCTTCTAAGGCCAAAGGTATAATACCTCATGGGAGGACATTTTCTTTGGAGCCCTTGACAAATGTTTTAGATTACATGCCCACTTTTCAATCTAGTGTCATTTTACTTTACTGGTTCGCTTAATGCCTGCTGATGCGCACCGATGACTTGATGACTGGGGATTATGCATTATTTAGCATTATAGATGGCATACGGAGAGGGTACAATCCCTTTCCTTTGATTTTAGTATAGACCATCATTGGCTTAGATGCTATCCATCATGATCCTTATCCTCGCCTCACTAATATAGCCCTATGCTGTTTTGGGTATGTCTTTATTTTAAAGGTAGTACACCCTTTGTGGATTTTCATAATAGCTTTTCTTATTGGAAAATGTATCTTCTCAGATTTTCATGTATTTTCTTACCTTATTTTTTCCTGGGATGAATCCAACTCATCCAGTGGCTTTTTTCTTTCTTTTTTTTTTCTTTTTTTTTACAGATATGGCTTCATGAGAAGTTTAAGCTATTATCAAAGCCTCCTTCTTAAGTCAAAGCTAACCTATGAGATATGTTATCCTTAGACACTTACAGCATAAGTTTCTATCAATCCAGGATGGAGTTAATTGGCTAGCTCAACTGATGGATGATGACATCATATTTAGGTACACCTGGCTACCCATCACTTCCATAGTTTGAGATAGAGCATTTGGATGCATCCCCATATGCAGATTGCATTGGGCTACCTTTTATGTCATTGCCCATTGTGCTCATTAGCTCAAGGATCGATAGGAAATCATTAGGTGTCTACTAGGCTTTTGAGGTGGCATCCTTGCTGTTCTTTTCTTGTCAGAGTATCATCAGGACATTTAGACTCGGTTTCATGTGAGGACTACTATTCCTAAGACTAGCACTTGTGGCATTATCACTTCTGCCTTATACAAGAAATGGGTTACCAATTTAAAAGTTGACAATAGGCTATCTAATCTTAGGCACCTAGATGGAGATAGAGATGTAGTATAAATAAACTAGATTAGATACTATCTTGGATTATGTTTTTTCTTTTATTTGAACTTTTTAATTCTAAACATATGAAAATGATATGCTGCTTTTAGATACATTGATGATGTTATAGATACATAAATGATCTTTTTTCTGATTTCAGTACATATGATCAACATTTGATATTATCCCAATGACATATATTATTTAATTTCAAAGTGAAACTTTAAAAGCATCATAACTCTTTTCATCAATCATCCCTCTTGGATTTTCTTGATTGATTATTTTCTTTTTTCCTTCAATTTTTGCCCATGATGCCTTTTTTTATTTTCACCCTAACAAGATGTCCAATTTTAGCAAGGCCACCATTTTCTATTTTTCAACCCACAAGGCATTTATTCTCTTCTTTTTCTCTTTTAATCTTAGCCATGAAACCTTTTCAATCTATCTATGTTTATCAATTCTTTGAACTCATTTCCATCACTATCTAATAAAATGATGGCTCCCTTGGATAACAATTTTTTAAACATGAAAGGTCCTTCCCGTGTAGGCCTAAACTTTCCTCGGATATCTAGGATTCCAAGTCTCATATATTTGAATACCAAATCTCCCTTTTTTAGAGGGTGATTTTTAACCTTCTTCCTAAATGAGTGAGCTAATCTCTTTTGGTAGATCTGGTTGCGATAATATGCCCGCATTCTATCCTTGTCTAGTAGGTTAAGCTGTGACAACCTCTATCTAGCCGATTATACTTTTGGTAACTTAGCTTCTAAAACTACCCTTAAAGATTAATGCTCAATTTCTACTGGTAGTACTACTTTTATCCTATAAACCAAAGAAAATGGACTAGCCTCTATTGAAGGTTTGGCTATGGTCCTATAACCCTATAATACGAAGGGTAGCTTATCGGCCCAGTCTTTACAAGTGCGAACTATTGTAGCCAAAATCCTTTTGATATTCTTATTAGCTGCCTTGGCTACTCTATTTGCTTATGGTTTATAAAGAGAAGACTTATGGTGTTGAACTCTATATTTAATAAGCATCTACCTGGTTTCACCAAAGAATTGTAACCCATTATTCGACACTATATGATGAGGAAAATCATACCTGCATATCAAATTCTTTTCAATGAACTTAGCCATGTCCCTTGCATCTACCTTTTTGAAGGATTCTGCTTCTACCCACTTGGTAAAGTAGTCAGTAGCCACTATAATGAACCTATTCCTATTAAAAGCAGGCAGATAGATCATACCTATAATGTCTATACCCCATACAGTGAATAGCTATGGTGATGTAAGATTGGCTAACTCAAAAATAGGTAGATGTCTCAAGTTTGTGTACTACTGGTTGTAACTTTCTAACATACTTAGAATAATAGATGTCCATTATGAGCCAAAAGGATCCTTGACACATGATCTTCTTTGCTGAGGCTAAACCATTCATATGGGTTCCACATACTCCCGTGTGCATTTCTTCTATTACCCTTCTTACCTCCTTTTTATCCTGACACCTTAGCTGGATTCCATAAGGTTGTCTCTTGTAGAGAACTCCTCCTACAGCTTACGGATCATCCTTTGGTCCTTTTCACCAGCTTCCTCAATAAATGCTAACCTTTCTAAGTAGTTCAAAATGTCATAGTACCAAGATTTTCCATCATCGACCTCGATATCTATAATCTGCTCGTCTTCAAAACATGGCTTATCAGTACTCGAGATCACCATCAGCTTCATATTTACCCCTTTTGGATTATTCCACATTGATACCAAGGTGGCCTAGGCATCCACTAGTTGGTTTTCTTTTCTAAGTATATACCCAAAATTACAAACCTCAAATTGGCTACTCAAAGCTTTCAAACATTTGAGATAGGGCAGTAATCGCTCTTCCTTCACCGACCATTCACCTCTCACTTGATAACTACCAAAATTTACCTCCACAGCCAATAAGGCTTTTAACCTAAAAATGCAAGCTTTGTATTCGGCTTCATTGTTCGTGGCCTTGTATCTCAGTTTCTTGGCTAATGACATCTTTTCTCCCTTTGGGGTGACTAATATTACTCCTACTCCTACTCTTTTATTGTTTAAAGACCCATTAAAATACATCTGCTAACCTTAGACTATTATGGTTGAAATTTTCTTATCGAGGAATTCATAGGTTATCTCTTCACCTTCTAACGGTTGATTAACTAGAAACTTTCCTACTGCTCTCTCTTAAATGGTTTTCCTAATAATGTATTCTATATCAAATTATTGTAGGAGAATCAACCATCTTCCCATTTTCCTTAGGAGTGAGGGCACTTCTTGTAAATACCTAAGAGGGTTCTATTTAGCTACAGCTTATATCCTATAAGAATGGAAGTAGTGTCTCGGCTTTTTTGATGCATATATGACCACTAGGCAGATCTTTTCAACTTTTACATACTTTGCTTCATAAGGGAGAAATTTCTTACTGAGGTAGTACACTGTATACTCAATCCCAACGTCATCCTTTTGAGCCATCATTGCCCCTGTTGAACTATCCTCTATGGTTAAATATAAAACCAGAAGCCTACCTATTTGAGGCGATTTTAGTATTGGAAAAAGTAATAGGTACTCCCTGTTGGTATCAAATGTCTTTTGACAATTCTTATTCCAAACCACTGGCTGGTCCTTCTTAAGTAGCTTAAAAATTGAAGTTAACTTGGCTATGAACCTACTAATGTACTATGAACCTGCTAATGTACTAAATTATTCCTAAGAACCCTCTAAACCCATTTTCCTTTTAGGGTACCGACATCTCTTTGATGGCTTTTACTTTATCAGGGCTACCTTTGTACCTTTTTGACTTAATACATGCCCTAAAAGCTTACTCAAAATGACCCAAAAAAATGCACTTGTTTAGGTTGAGGCAAATATTGTACTTGTTGACTTGATCATCATGTCATCCATGTATACCTCCACTTCTTTGTGAATCAAGTCATCTAATATCCTATTCGTCATTCTCTTATAGGTAGCACCTGTATTTTTAAGTCCAAAAGGCATGACTTGATAGGCATATATACCCCATTCAGTTATGAAAGTTGTTTTAATCCAATCCATTATCTTGTTTAGAATCTAGTTATACCTAGCATATCTATCTATAAAACTATACATGGCATAGGCAGCTACATTATCAACCAGAACATCTATGTGAGGTAAAAGGAAATCATCCTTAGGGTAAGCTTTATTTAAGTCCCTATAATCTACACAGACCCTAACTCTCCCATCCTTCTTTACCATAGGAACTACATTCACCAATCATATAGGGTATTGAACTTTCACTAATAACTTAGCTTCTATCTATTTCCTAACCTCATCTTTAAACTTTTCAGCCCACTCTGGTCTGAGCCTTCTAAGTTTTTGCTTAATTGTTTTATACCTTGGGTATGTTGGTATGGAATGTTCAACAATTTCTCGATCTATTCCCAGCATGTCTTCATAGGTCCAGGCAAACACTTTTTTGTATTTTTTTAATATTCTTTCTAATTTTTCTCTCTCTTCAGAAGTCATATTTGATGCCAATAAAATTTCTTCAATTTTCCTTTATTTCGAGATTAAATAAACATGTGTTTGTTGAGTTAATGTCAAATATAAATGGTTCATGATCATGATTATACATATTGAAATCAAAAGAAATATCACACAAGTAAGCAAAATTGTTCATCTTATTAATATAATCAAAAGAGCAATCAATGTTCTTATCAAAAAGTTTAGGAACATAAACAATATCAATGAAAGTATCCTTTTTAGTGTTGGCAGCATCATTTGTCTCTCCAACCTTTAATTCAACCTCGGGTGGATCCTCAACTTCTATCTTCCCTTTTCGTTTCAACTAAGCAGCAAGTAGCTTATCTGTCATGACCTTCTCAGGCATTTTTTTTATCCTAAGATGAATGGTACAGGAGGATCTTTTCATCCTAAAAACCCTCAAATGGCTTGATAATCCCTTGCTTCTAGTCGAAGCCATCATTAAACAGCTTAAATCTTGGCAATATCTCATCCCTTATTAGCTAAGGTTTATTCTCTCCACAGTAAAGGCAAATACCTGAAGCTAGCATAAAGCTCTAGGAGATCTGGGGATGTTGGAAATTATCGGTTACATGCATCACATGCATAAACGGAATTTAAAATTTTTAACCAATAGATTTGATCTTGCCATGAATTTACAATATAAATATTAATGAGAATAAGAAAATTCACCTTTGATTTTTGTTGAACAGTTGATTTTCCTTCTCACTGAGTTGTCGCAAACCATAGTGTCCAAAATTAAACACCTCCAATTAGTAATCCACACTAAAGAAGGATTGAATGAACCAAGAATGATAGAAGACAAGGGCTGGCCGAATTCCCCTTGATGTTAGCAAGGGAGTGGCGGCTAGGGTTTTTCAAAGAGAGAATTTCTTTTCTCTTAATGTTCACTTCACCCTAAAATCCCTGTCACTTGAATTTTTATATTTAGGTTAAAAATCCAACTTCATAATGGGATTGGGCTCTTTAAAATTGCTGGAGAAATATTAAATGGGCTTTTGGAACTATTAATAATTTATTTGGACTCAATTAAATCCAATTTAAGTCCATTCATAAAGGACTATGCACAAAACGCATAAACTAGGCCCTTTATGCATACACTTGGATTTAATCACCCAAATGAATTCCAAATCCATTCCAATTAAATATTTAGGCTCCATAACACTTATAAAATATATTTAATTTATTTTAGTCCAAGAATTAGGCATCTAAGGCCTTCTATATGGGTTTGGCGTGTAACCCTTCCTCTTGAGGGTTTCTGCTCCAAAACCAATTCTCTGGGCATCTTTTAATTCCTCCAATGGATCTATTAATTCTTATATCAGCCCTATAACACTTATATTCCAATAATAATTAATTATAAAATACAATATTTCAATTAGGTCCATTTTATAAAACATTTCTAAAAAGTTTTACGAACAATTCTACTTGATCATAATTAATTAAACTCTTTAATTAATTATTCTCTTATTCATTTCTCTTCTCCCATAATAATATCAAATATTATTATCCTTGTCATTTTACCATTTTATCCTTTACTCTATATGTGTGTGACCTATTGGGTTCCTGTCCATATTGGCAATATAATATGTAATCATGAGTTCTATTCAAAACTCACATGATTTAATTTTCTTTAAATCATTTTATTAATCCCTATTGATATTTATGATACACTATTATACAAACCATGAGCGGCCTCTAGCTAGGCATCATGACTACCCAAATATCAAGAAAGTCAAATGGTTTGACTATACCCTTCCATAGAAACAGTTATCGTGCAATTACTCCTTTCACCACTCTTATCTCAATTAGATTCTGAGTATGTATTTCTGTCAACTTATATAAATCTAATTATGTATGTTCTATTAATTTAACCATTTTTCCAAAATACCCTTCATGGATCCCTATCCATCTTGGCATATTAATCTGGCCAGAGATTCTCTGAACAAGACAATTATAGAATCATGCGAGATAACTTCACTTAATAAATCTGGGATGGTGAATCCTTTGTCAATCACTCAACTATCTTCAAGTAGGTCACGATATACCCAACCTTCTAACTATGTTCACCCCCAGTTGGAAGTAATCAGTTATAGAGTCAAAGTATATCACTTGCTACTTAAGATAACCTTGGTGATCTCAAGTTTAAGGATACTTGCACAACTGTTATGAGGAGATTCCTCACTGACATAGATTTAATATCCATGTGATGATTCTTTTTGCAGGTCTCCAATGAACTTGTTCTTCTAACAAGTATCCATATGTTAGCTTTGATCATCTTTCATAATCACAGTTATGAGAACCACTGCTTGAACTATTCAAAAAGTATAACATGTGCTAGTCTGTTCGAATTAACAATGTTCTATCTTGTTAATTCTATGACTAGGGATATTTAGATATTATCACATTTGCATGCAATAGACATCTCACATCATGAACACTTTCATGATTGCCTTTGCACTGTGTTTATAATATCTAGGACTTCATTTATTAATTTAAGATTTACAAACTCATGTATTTAAACATAACATTAATAAATAAATGATGCCTTTTATTAAGAATATGAGTTCATACATATGAAATACATCCCTATTACATGGGCTCTAGGGCATACTCTCTAACAGGGGATCCCTTTTGCTACTTTCTTCCTTTTATCTTTCCGACTAGGACTAGTGAAGCCTAACCCCTTCATATCCTTTTGAGCTTTGGCAACTATGGTAGTTTGAGGCCCTTGGGAATTCTTTCCTAAACCAGCACCTGGCAGAAAGTTCATCTTCTTTAGCATGTTGATCACTTAGGGGTTATCAGCGAAATCACCCTCACCTTTTTCATCACTAATAATTGATATATGGAATCCATTAAAAGGCTATTTTACTACTTAAGCATAAACACCTAATTCTCCCTTGCAACCTTAATAGTTACCACTTGACCATCGTGGGGGATCTTGATCATTTGATGCAATGTCGATGGCATCCCACCCAACTTATGAAACCATAGCCTTTCAAGCAGCACAGAAAAGTTGGTAGGAATAGATAATACCATAAATTCAGCCTCAATCTTAATGGGTCCCGTATTAACTAAAGCCTTAAATATCCTAATAACTTGCCTTTTAGAATTATCATAAGCAGAAATGATAAAGTTAAACTTGCTTAAAAATTTCTCAGTTAGCCCAAAAGTAGGGATTGCCACAAAGGGACAAACATTAATCGAAGAACCATCATCTACCATCACACAGGCCGTGTGTTTGTCATTCACCTGTGCCTTGATGTAGAGAGGGCGATTATGGTTTCTTCCTTCAGTAGGTAGGTCGATATTAAAGTACACAAAATTTTCACCTGTCCCTCCCTTGACCAAATCTAATAACTCAGATGGTGAAATAGTGGTGGCAATAATAGATTCATTAAAGGCTTCCACTAACTTCTGCATATGCGAGGGAGATTATCTTAACAAGTTCTAAATAGAAATCTATGCCTGCATCTTCTTCATCTGCTTAATTATTTGATCGCTTTCAACTTCTTTCTCTGTATGTACTACATCAAGAGATGGTTACTTCTCAATCTTTTGGACCACTCTTTCACTCCCAGTGACCACCTTTACCTTCTTTTCCTCTCTCATCTCCTCCTCACCTTCACAGACTGAACTCTAAATGTCAATGGGCACCAAGGTCCTTTCATCCTCACTCTCTGTGGGGGTATCCCAACAATCAATCATTAAAACTACCTGACTTTCTTCACTTGGTTTTGTTACCTTGGAGGTAGAGCGAGTAATAACCATATACTTGTTCCTATACAGGTCTCTCATGACATACCATTTAAGCAAGCTAGACTCAATCATAAATATTGGAGGTGGCACAGCATTATAACCTCATTCCTTCTTCTTATCTCTCTTTTTAGGATTTGAAATCTATTTGCTATCTATTGGATCCTGAATTCTATTCCTTAGGGTGTGGCAATAGTTATTTAAGTGCCCGGTGTGCTAATGGTATGCATAGTATTGATCTTCTTTATTGTGGGGCAACTTTAACTATTTGCAGCCCTTGATGGCAGTGGCTGAAGCTTACCTTCCTTGCTCAAACGATCTAGTATCCAAGATAGTGACTTACCTAAGTTGGAATAATGCCTCTAACTAGCTTTTATAATGGACACCTTTGCAGTTTTTTTAGTTATGTTTGACCAACTACTATTCCTAACTGTCTTGTTATTACTGAAATTCCTCTTGGAACCTTCATTGTTTGCCCTTCTAGCTAGGTGTTCTCCCTTAGCTTCTATAACTATGTCCTTTAACTCCCAAATCACCAATTTGGTTATTCTCCATAAATTTCATTATTTGCTTTTACTATTCTAACCTTATTACTTTTACTTTTTACTATAATTAATTTTATAACTCCTCACTTACGTATAATAAATAACCTTTACTCCATTTTAATCCATTACTTCTACCACACTTTGTTTATATTAGCAAGTGCATTTTTTTTTACGAAACAAGATTTTTACTTAGCAAGTGCATTTTTTTGTTCTATGTCATTTTGATTCATCCTCTGTTGGTTGCTAAAAAAGTGTATGTTTCCAAGTTTTTAATTTTTTAAACAATGCAATGTTAGTGGATTTTTCTGTTAGTTATTGGTTTATATATAGTGATTTTCGGTTAATTAATAAATATATATTAATTTGTAGTCAAGTTCCATAAATATTAAATTTTTAAGTTAATATTTATTAAATAAATATTAAATTCATTATTTTAGAAATACTAATATTATTTTTGATAATGTTAAAATTATTATTTTAAAATATTAATAATTATGGAAATATTTATATTTTTTAAAATTGGAGGGTAATTACATCATTTTTATAGTAAAATTGTACAATACCATACAGTTGAACCAAACAGAAAATATTATAAAATCATATACTGTCATACAGTATCGTATCATTAAAATCATACTGTACCATCCTGTACAAACCAACCAAATAGGGCCTAAATAAAGATTGATGTTTGGGACGTCACTGTAACACCCTACTTTCATTCATGATTTATGTATACTGTATATTCTTACTAACGGAGTCATATGATTACTATTCATTTGATATAAATTTCGATAGCATAACGGCTTATAAACTGTGCTGCCCAAACTTGCAAATTGACACTCCTAAAAGACAACCTCCACCTCTAAAACTCTATTAGCATTCATAGCACTTCTAAAATCAATCATCAATCCACATCGCAACTCAGTCACAAAATTCCATTCACACAAGCTTAAAAATATATGCATATAAAAAATGTCACCATTTGTTTGCATCTTAACACAGCATACTACATTATTAGTTATGTATCCAAAACCTAATACATCAGTTATCTAATCTTCATGTCCACAAATGTGAAATGTGTATATGCCATATCATCTCGCCTTCCTCGAGTCCTTAGTTACCTATCCCTATACGCAGTCAACAAACCACGTACTAAGCAACGTTGTTGCCTAGTCGTAGATACAACTACGCAAAATTTCATTTACATTAAATATTTTTACCTTTTTACCAATTTGCCTTTCTTAATTAAAATTTTTGCATTTATTTACAGTTATGCCTCTGCATCTTTATTTGATTTTGATACTAATCCTTGTCGATCACATGATTTATTATTTTGCTTATTTTACCTTATTTAAATGTTATTCTGATCTCATTCTAATTTATAAACTTAATCTTACTAAGTATACTGATTATATAATTCAAATTTCAGTAAAATTTTCTTCCGAATTTAACTAATAAACTTTATCTCTTTCCATTATTTAATTATATTTAAACATTTTAAATTTTACTATTTGTCCTTATTTACTTATTTTACCGACAAAAATTTAATTGAATACAAATTTCACTGTTTGCCTTGATTTTGAGTGAAACTTCATTTGTATTCTCTATTGTTTCCTTTCTTTTACATAATTTATGTTTAAATCTCCATCTTTTATGAAAATTACATTTAGGTCCTTAACTTTTAGCAAAACAATATTTAAGTCTTATTTTTCCCCCCAACATGACATCTATGTCTTGTATTTTACTGAATTAACTTTTATATCCCTTTTCTAACTAAATTGATATTTTTGTTGTCTCTTTCTTTATAATTACTATTCTATCCTACATTTTTCCTTTTTAATATTTTTCACCATAAAATCTCATTTCATTTCGTTTTAGTCATTGAATTTATTTTCTTTGCCAAAATTTATAGTTTTATCTCTATTTTTTTTAACTTTTTCACTAAATTACAATTTCACCCTTCATTTACTACATTTGTTCAAAATTCTCTTTTTATCCTTTCTGTTTGTGATGTTATTATCTATTGGCCATTTTACTTTTATTTACTCTTTTTTATCTTTTATTTTATTTTTACTCCTCAATTTACATTTTAGCCTTCAACATCTCTTTATCTAATAGTAAATTACTATTTTACCTTTTTATGTTATTTTTAGCTAATTAAATCAATTCGATCCTCTCGTTATCATGATTTTGCTATTTAATTCTTTTGATACTTATTTTTCTTATTAATTTCTACATGATTCTTATTTGAGTGTAAAATTACAATTTAGTCTCTAAAATTTTTATTTTGTCATTATGGACTTAGTTTGACCTCAATTTTAACTCTTTTTGTTTCCTTTGACTTTTATTCCCTTTTTAGTGTAAAATTTGCATTTTGATCGTTATATTTTCTCATGAGGTGGTAAATTATATTTTGATCCTAAAATTTTTTGTATTTATGATTTTACTCTTTTTCACTTATTTGATCATTTTAACTTCTTTAATCACCTTGTTAATATCAAATTATGGTTTTATCCCTGGTTTATCGCGTAGATATATTTTTGCTCTTTTTGAGTCTCTTAATCATATTTTTCACTTTAGTTCTCATTTTATCACATTTATGACATTTTTTAAGTATAATTTACATTTTGGCCCCCATTTTCTTGCGTAACTATAATTTTTTTCCCGTTTTGAACTATTAGCTACATTCTCACATTATTTCTTATTTAATTAACTTTATGCTATCATTCCTGCATGAATTATCATTTTATCATCTTTTTCTCATATATTTATAGTTTTGTTCTTTTTGAAATTATTAATCTCATTCTCCATATTATTTCTCACTCAATCAACTTCATAACCTTCTTTATATGTGATTTATCGTTTAATTCTTATTTTTTTGTATATTTATTGTTTTACCCCTAATGATGAGTAGTAAAAATTCTCGAATTGGATATGCGAGATAAGGACTGTATGATTGTATGAATATACTGTATGAATGTATGTGAGGTGACTACTTGAGCATAACCATCCTTCAATACTGTATGTGTGAGGTGACTACTTGAGTGTTGCCAACTCTAGGGATGCTCATGGGGCGAAAAATCCTCGACCCCGGTGGGGACCCGACTCGAAAGGGGCAGGGAATGCCTGAATTTTTTTCGGGCAGGGACGAAAACGAGGGGAAAAATTTTTCGATGTGTATTTCGAGATGGGGATGGGGAATAGGATATTCGCCCCGCGGGGATCCCCGTCCCGTAAAAAATAATTTTTTTTTAATTTTAAAATATAATATTTTATAAATAATTAAAATTAAAATATAACTTAATTTTATAATTATTAAGTTTTAAATTATACTTAATTTTAAATTTATCAATGGTTAAAATTTATATTGATTTGAATTATGATTGATTTTGAATTTTTTATTTATTAAATTTTATATTTTAATTTTAATTATTTACAAAATATTATATTTTAAAATTAAAAAAATATATTTTTTGGGGCAGGGCGAGGATCCTTGCAAGGGTTAGGGACGGGTGGAATTTCCTCCTCGTTATTGAATTGGGGGTGGGGACGTAATCCTCGGCCCCATCCCGTCCCGTGAGCACCCCTAGCCAACTCTCAATAAAATTTTGATCTCATCATGCTACCGTAGTATGTGGGTTCCTATGGCTAGCCATTATATCCTATGATCCTAGATTACCCACTGTGCACCAAGGGTAACTAATTATCTTATATTATATTATTTTTCTACATCAATCTTCATGTTGTTGCCATTATTTATCATGTCATATGTTTTCATTCTTAATACATTCATCAAAATTACATATGGAACCATAACCTACATGGTAAATAACATCCATACACGATGAAAATGTGACATTATCATAAGATACACAATTTGGCCTGAATAGGAATTTATGCATACCATGTGGGTTTTATTCTTTTTCATGTTATGTATGCTCCCAAGTTCACTTTATATGATTATATGCTAACATACATCCATAGTACCTTATTATTCCTTAGTTACACATATGTACACGATTATATCCACATGATTACCAATATGTCTACATGTTATTTCAAACTCACATTAATCAAATCATGCTTACTTACTTTAGTATTATGTATTTTATGCTTAATACACCTAATATTATCACATTATCATATTGTTCCATATATGGTATAATTCGACCATGTTTCATTCTCATACTTTCCTCATGGTTTTTCATGTAATATCATGCTTTACATGTTTTGATAATTATTTTAGACCTTTATGTATTAATATGAATTTATTTTCCATTGATAATCTTTAGTTACATAATGATACGTCATTATGTACACATAGTAAACATTATGTTCATATATTTGTTCAAGCTCAAATCATTCTATATATGGTCATTTAACCTAGTATGACATATTTTATACTTAAATTGCTAATTAACATCAATTTATCATATTATACTTCATTATGTACAATTTGACCTCAACATGAACTCTCATTCTAAGTTTGATTTCTTCCTCATTAAAATATCATTTTACATTGTTATCTTAAATTATTTCCCACTTGCCTTCAAATTCCTATAATTACATACTGTAATTTTCATGCCAAAATTTAAAAAATTAAATGAAATAGAGTGTAGTTTGTATCCATTAACCTTTTGGTAGCTTGAAATTCCTTATTCTTCCTTTTTCATTCCTTTTTCCTCTTTGCTTTTCTCTTTTCCTTTGATTTTATCTTTTGGCCAAATTTAGAAAGGAATAATTAATGAGTTTATGCCATGAATTCAAGCAATTAATTGCTACTAAATAATCCTACTCATGATACTTTACAAGCTTATAATAATTTTCCCATTTAATTCTAACAAAAACATAAGATCTTACCTAATTAGGTTAACTTTCTCTCACTTAAAATTCTCCATCTCTAAGCTTTATCATGCTCTATACTAATTTCCATGTTGAAGACGAGGCTTTCTACTATATGTGGATAAAATTAAAGCTTGAGATTTTATGAAAGGGAGAAAAAATAAAGAAAAAAATGATGGAAAGCCTAAGTAATGCTAGGTTTTGATTTTAAAGAAGCAACATTGGTTCCTTCATATGCATTATTCAAAGATTCTCTTTTGTTCTTTATTTGATTTTGGATAGAAAATTGGACATTGGTCCAAGTTTTGAAGGAAAACCTAGGTTAATTAGTAGAAATCATTTTAAGTGCCTTTTCTTTGTAGACGTGCATAAAAAGCCCTCATATGCATTATTCAAAGATTCTCTTTTGTTCTTTATTTGATTTTGGATAGAAAATTGGACATTGGTCCAAGTTTTGAAGGAAAACCTAGGTTAATTAGTAGAAATCATTTTAAGTGCCTTTTCTTTATAGACGTGCATAAAAAAACCCTATTTTACCACTTATTACATCCCCAAAATAAAATACATCAAAATAATAAATAATAAGAAAAAATAATGAAACAAATAATAAATAACTTAAAAAATAAATGAAATAATCGAATGGGAAGGCGGTAGTCATCAACTAATTAAGGTGCAACTCCTATTGTAAACTACCTCACAAAGTCTCCATAAACGAATAAAGTTAAATACTCACATAAAACCATAAAAGGTAATAAATTAGCATTAAAAGGAAAAAATACATAAAAAATAATAAAATACAAAAAATAAGATTATTTATTTAATCATACATATAGAATTAAAATATGTATACAAAATTACCAGTTTACACTTTAAGGATCAAAGAAATAATATGGATAACAAAAATGCATAAACACACGAATAAAAGGCTTTAAAATTTACCAAGATGCCTCTGGAAAGGTGATGGATGACCACAGCTGAAGAAAGGACAAGAGAAGAAGGAACTCCCATAATGTCCCATCTATTTCATTGATAGACGACCGTCTATGGGAGTTTCTTCCTATTTGTCACTCACAAAACATAATAGAAAGCTGGAAAATCACTCAAAAATCACATAAATTACAAATAAACCCTAAACACTTAGATATTAAAGCCTAAATCATGCCAAACTAAGATTATAACCCTAAATCATGCATTAACCATACCAAAACTCATTAAAATCTAGAATAACAAAACAAAAAAAATCTTAAAAATATATAACAATGGAGGAAACCATAACTTAATTGTACCATTATCATGCACATTGATATAGATTCATACATTATTAGATTTCAACATGTAAATCAACAAATCATAGCACATAAATACATTTATTTTAACAGTAATCAAACGTGATCATGGATGATAAATTTTAGAGAGAGAAAGCATAGTAAAGTAGTCAATAATATTACCCTCATGAGATATTCTGACTCTGAATTGCTTGAAGTCCATATCTCCACTTCGATTGTAATCTTCGTGTTTCAAAAAACTAAGTGATTCTTTATATGTATATATGTTCTGATCAAAGGAATTGTTAGAGAGTTTTCTTCTTAGAGAGAAAAATTGGTTTCTTCCTTTGAAGAGTTGTCTCTTTAATCAAAGAATGATTTTCCCCCCTTAGAAACCCTAATTTATTTTACTTTTATACCTAAGGTAGAGTTGGAGTTGATTTCTAACTCTAACTCTCCAAATCTGAAGGTATTGATCCCCCTAAAATTCAAACTAAATCCTCTTTGATATCTATCTTTCCATTTTTCAATTTCCTAAATTGTGGAAAATTTGGGTATTTAACCACAGACGATCATCCTTTAAGACAGACAATCGTCCTTCAAGTAAAAACCCAGAATTCATATAAATACCCTTGATCTGACTTGGATAAGAGAGATATGACCATAGATGACCTCCCCTCATATGATAGATGACCGTCTATCACCACTAAAGGCCAAAATTATAGTTTTTCATGCTCTTTGTTAAAACCTTTTGAAAACACTTGAAGAATTATAAAATCGTTGAGAAAATTATGAGAAATTCACAATCGAAGCTTCGAGATCTGCACTTGTCGTCATAAATATACCATTTTCTTATCATCGGTAACCCTAATCTAGGCTACCTCAGGTCATGGTGTCTACAGATACAAAGTTTAAAAGCATAAATGAAATAAATTAAAAGTAGGATTTTGCTTAGATATTAGTAAATTTATGATATGATACTAAATATTGCTACTAAAGTTAACATGATAAAGAATTAATAGGTAGAACTACATGATTATGATTTCCAATTTTAAGGATATGTAGGAAGCTTGGAATACATATTCCAAGTCTAAACAAAATTGTAGTAAACTAATAAATACTCAAATTTTAAAGATAACCCTATGAATGGAACCTGACATAAAGTTATATGTGCCCAAGCTACAATTATATATAATTAGTTATGATTAGCACTATAAAAATACTGATAATTAGCGACGAAAAATTTCTTCGCTAATTACCTATTTTCTGTCGCTATTTTAGATTAGTGACGCTGCGACGAACAGTCGCTAAAAGGCCAATCGCGAATATATTAGCGACGGAATTCAAAATCAGTCGCTAATTTAGCGACGAAAAATTTTGTTGCTATTTTTTTTCGTCGCTAATTTATATTCCTAATTAGTTGCCGAATTATAATAATAATATTTAGCAACTAATTTTCCATCGCTAATTATAAATTTACTATAAAAGTTAGCGACGAAATATTTGTCGCTAATTATTTGTTAAATTCTAACGTTTGTTTAGTAGCATCAGTTGCTGTCGCGAATCCGTCGCTAAATTTTCTTTTCATGTATTTTTAAATTTTCATCCTGTACGCAATATAAATAATAATCTTATATTTTCATATGTATATATAATTTGTAATGAATTCATTACAAATATAGAGTTAATATAAAAAAAAACAATATATAAAACAAAATATTATTTATACAATCCATTTCCCTAAAATTAATAAAAAAAATTAAATCTTTACAATTTCCTACCAAATATAGAATTAGCTCCTAGCTGATATTGCTGTAATATCGTATACAGAATTATAAAATGAAAGGAACTGCAGTCTGGTATAATATGAAAAGTGCACGCCTTGTAGGTGTGGGAGGCAGTCCATGTGGCCCTACAACCTAATAAAACGACCATCAAAATCAGCAAACAAATAGCACAAAAAGTAATCTGCAAGGAGTGAAAATTCATTAATCCCCGAATTGTATCGGGCAAAGCAAAACATAAAAAGATAAGTTTGAGTTAGTTTTGAAGTAAATTGAGTTTATCATGTTTTCAAAGCAGCAAACTGATTTCATTTTTGTGTTGTTGATTTGGTTTTGGTGATATATGGAAATGCAGGACCAATATAAATTGCATACTGCTGAATCACAGAACATTTCACTTTCATTAGTATGTAGGCATGGTATTATTTTCTAATTCACTCAAGAGTTGTGCTGTATGTGTTAAATTTGGACATATTAGACAGTTATTTCCTCAGTTTCAAATAAAGCCCACTTTCTGATGTCATGCAAAGAACGTTAGGGTCTAAGATTTTATCTAACAAGAACAAAACTTTAATAAGATAATCAAGATTAACATTCTGTCACCTACCCTACAAAATCTTACTTTCCTTAACCTAGGTATCGTGTGTGTGCATGCCCGACATGTGAACGAGCTGACAGATTAAAATGAAATGCTTGAACATTTTTTAACCTAACCCTGATATAATTATGACCAAGTAAACAGCCTAGGATCACAAATTATGATGTTAAGTTGTGCTTGTAAAGAATAAAAAAAGCAAAAACACATTGTCTGATGCTGAAAAGCGCATCTGAATGTGTCTCATAACCATTCTGAGAGCGAACAATGGGCAATCATAGAAATCATAAAAAATTTAAAGTTCATACATTAGTATTACTCAATCACACTATCCATACATTAGTATTACTCAATCACACTGCTCATCTTATAATGTAAAGTTCAAATATCAAAGAAATCATAAAAAATTCCATATAATTCATATTCTGTGTATTCTAATTAAGTCTTCATAATTTTTTTTATATCGTTCGTGGCTCAAACATTAATAATTTGATATCATAATAAAACAGAAAAGGTCATCGGTTTGCATTATTCTGTACTTAGTCGCTTACTTGGATATAAATTCCTAATAACTAGGTTCTCATGATATTCTATTTATATCTTCTCTAAAGCACATTTTTATTCACCTACTCAATTTCTTCCTTGACTATTTTCAATTTCTATAGTTTATAATCGATAATGCTAAAAGAAAATGGGTCTTAATTAATTCTCAATTCAGGAACTCGCTATTATGTTCACTAAATAACAAATACTTGTTAAGTTGCACAACCTTTGAACAAAATCCGAAAACTCAATCCTAAATTTGTTAACAATGATTTCCATAAATTAAACAATGTAACTGACCAAAGCTAGTATCTTCTCACAAAAGCAAATGATTAACTTAGCATATCCACTTTGACAAAACCACAAAAATTACAGTTAATTAATTAAATAAAAAATAAGCTTCTATAATACTCCTACTGACTACAGTGACTGTAGAAAAGATAGACTGAAAGGAAAAATGATAATATACACATTCTAAAAGGAAGCAAGAATCATAGTACAGTAGTCAATATTAAGGAAAAGAATAGACAGCTACAATAATAGTTTTGCTAGGGTACCTTGGTCACGTGGATACTTCCTTGGAGTGGGGCGATCTTTCACACATAAAATAGCAGTTCGCTGTCCATATGGACTGTGCGATTCAACTGCATATTGAAAAGATGTAACGATATCACTTCAACGAGAAAGCTTAATCCTAATAAGGAAAAAAATTTATTTTGCCTTGGAATTCCTGTCAAATCTCACAACTTCATTCTACAGACAGCATATTGGATCAACCAAAAACTATAGGATGATAAATCCACTTTTCCATGCGTTGCTTGCATGTGGATGTCATTTTCTACATTTTCTGCTCTAGCTCTGATGGCAGAAGCATAAATTTTGAGTGCATGCCCGCACGCACAAAAAAAACACATGATAGAAAGAGAGGGGGGCCAATATTGACAATGATCGGA
Source organism: Excoecaria agallocha (assembly GCA_037975025.1). Taxonomy (NCBI): domain Eukaryota; kingdom Viridiplantae; phylum Streptophyta; class Magnoliopsida; order Malpighiales; family Euphorbiaceae; genus Excoecaria; species Excoecaria agallocha. The sequence continues at coordinate 29,815,823 of CM075817.1, read as the reverse complement.
TGCTTAAGTTGCTGTGAATATGTGATTTCTCAGACTCATAATGTGAGAACCTATTCAATTTAGTATCACACTCATCATCATCTAATCGAAGCAGCAGAATCCATATTTTACCTTACATATGAGAAATGATGGATCAAACATTGGTAATTCATAAGAATTTATTATCAAACACATGATGGACTAATATCTCAGAAATGACAACACAAAACATATACCTGGGCACATAGATAGGAAATCATATGGGTCTTTTCATATCAATAAATTTTCTTTATAGATTATAACAAATATGAAAGCACGTAAATTAAGGAAATTTTGTGCAAATAATAACTGGCAACCACACCATACTTCAAATATATTATAAAGCATGAACTGTGTAGACCACTGAACAAGGTCTTTGAGAACCATATGATTTACAAGTCTTAGAGAACTGCATGTACAAAGTTTTTGAGATTTGTAACAAGGCTACTATGAGCAAAACATAAAAAAATTTAAAAAATAAAGAAGCAAGAACTTCAAAAATGATGATTAAATATGGGTTACATGCATTCTGAATCATTAAACAAAATAGGAACAAGCAAACAGGACTTCACCAAATGTCTTACATGAAAGATATATATTCAAAATCCCATTCAATATATATGTGAAAATTATTAGCACGAGATCAAAATCTAACCATAAATCCACTATATGTGATTCACAGTTCAGAATTCCATGCCCTTCCAAGTTCAAAGTTTAAATGAGAAGTTCCATCTGCCCACAACATTATCAAACCATCTCGTAAGACAATCCTTGAATTCATATGCATTGACATGCCTTTTTCAACACATAACAACAATTCATAGCTAATGATTTTGTAACCAATACAGGAAGATAAATCATCAAGGTAAATCACAATGCAATGCAATGCAGGATAAGAAGCAAAAAACATACCATCATCCCTATCTAGGAAGCCAGCATGTCTTCTCCTAATGAAACAGAAGTGACAAACAACAGGTAATTTAACATGTTAAAGAAAAGCAGAGGAACAAGTCGAAGGAGAAGAACAATTTGCAAAATAAGGAAATCTAAACATTTTGCCAAAAACTATCAATAGCTATAGCGCCAAGCCAGTTAGAGGCATTTGAAGCTTGGCAATGTGCATAGCAAGAGTCGATGAAGTATCCATTCCCTAAACTATTAGTAGAATCTCTTAATAATAATAATAATAATAATAATAATAATAAGATTCACGTATACGTTCTCACCAATATCCTCAAATTTCAATATTTTGCTATTGTATAATTTTAAAAAAGTATATAAACTCTAATTAGTATTATACTTGCAAACCTGAAAATGAAAAGCAAAGCATTTTAGAATTACTTAAAATATGCATGATAAAATTAAACGAACAATATTATAACATTATTTATAATTAAGAACAAAGAATGAAATGCATGCAATCATATATTGGATAGCATGTTTATTAATTGAACCCAAAGATTGTCATATAAATGAACTGATATGTAAGAGTAGGTAGAGCAGGCATGATCAACAATGAGCCATTCTGGTCTATTGATGACATACAATCCAATACAAGCTCCGTGTAATAATCAAATGAGAAAGTCAAATGTCCAGAGGTACCGAACAGAGATGGTTAACACATATAAATGAAGCATTAAATGAGTTTGAACAAAATAACGTGGAAGCTCATTTTAGCATGTAATTGTAGTTTCAATACTTGCCTTTTGTATTCCATGATATCTTAGGCCAGAACCTATTGATATTCTTGTAGTACCTTCTTCTCCATATGTCATCCATTTATATCTAGCAAGCAAAAATAAATAAATAAATAAAAATGGTTGAGGTAAAGCTTACAACAAATTATATCATTTAGCTTACAGGAACTTACTCTCCTACTGTTCCATTAACCCGAATGCGTGTGCCCAAATATTTGTAATCTCGAAAAGTATTAATAGCATGCTTACAAAGATGGAGAACCCCTTATTTAGCTTTTAAAAGTGATGGTTGAATGTTAAACGCATATAAGAAAAAAGTTGCAGATGCAGCACAATAAGAACTTGTAGCTTAAACAAGTCGGTCAGAAAAAGAACTTTTACACAAAATTATCATGCAATGTTCCAATTTCAGGATGATCAGGAAATCTTCTCGCCAGCTTCAAAAGAGAGTGGGCAAACCTACAATAAGAGAAAAGAAATTAAAGATAAGAACATTGATAATGTATAAAAGTTCAGGAATAAAACAGAGGAAGTTCAAGAATAATGGTTGATAAGTAATTGTATACATTCCATTTGCCATCTTGTAATTTCTCTGGAAGCACAACGTTGTTGCATAAGATAAACAAATGCAATTCTTATTTTACTTTATATATATATATATATATATATATAACGTAATATTTTCAGGCTTCAGCAACAAGGAAAGTTGGCTTATTGTTTGCCTCCTGGTTACGTGATTTTCTTAAATTATATACCTACAAACTCTCACATAATTTCCACTCAATATGGCATTTAAAAGAGTGTAAAACCAACCATATACTAATTTATTTTAGAAATATTGTTTTTTCATATTTAAGAAGTATTCAAATGTTTCAACTATTTAGTAAAACTTAAATTGCACATTGATTCGTCTCTCGGTCTCAATTTCAACCATTCTTTTTTATCTCACGCATCAATTCTATCACAAAAATTTATTATAATTTTCATTTGAAATAACATATATATATATATATAACAAGGTTTGATTTTAATATTATAATCAAGACATAGTAAGATTGATTCGATACTGTGCAAAAAAGACCAGAACCAAAATACTCATAACAGCCAAAAAATTCTGAAATTTAGTATAAACAGTAAGCAAGACTTCCATTTTGTCTTCTTTCTCCTATGTAAGATTAAACAAAACATTTACCAAGTGAGCTGGTTATAAGCACCTCAAGGGTCCGACCAAGTCAATACCCGAACCAATAACCTAGTGTCTGGTTAGATTTTGAGTCATCCCCAGCAAGAGTTGTCTGTAAACATGGCGGTTTGTTCTTGACTCGAAACCCTTTCTTCAGGCGAGTTATGCAGTAATGCAGTAGAGAAGGGGAAACACACCCTCTCAATTCCATCTATCTCTCTCCACCCAATAACTCCCACATTTAATTCAATAATTACAAGAAGCAACAAAAATAAGAAAAGGTTAAAAATTTGGAAATAATTAAAGAACAAAAAAAAGTAGAAGAAGAACCTGTTGTTTAACACCAAGAGGATAAGCATTGAGATAAGAAATAGTCCAGTCAAAAAAGACATAAGGGTCATCGGCAAAACACCCAGTAAAAGAGAAACCCAAGTAGAGATAAATGAAAGAAGGAGATGAAGCGAGTAGAGCCTCGCCGGACCGATCACTGGAGCTTCGCCGGCGTGAAGCCAAGGACACCTAGGGATAGCTGAATTCGAAAGGAGTCCTATAACACTAGTCACGTGCTCCAACGTACCATCATTTGACCTGGATTTGCTCAAGAACCGTTGGAGTTTTCCCTCTCCAATACACTCATTGCCGGCGAGTGGAAAGGAGCAGTAAGCATCAAAAGGATCATTTTGACCTCGGGGTCTCACCGGTGCAGATCATGTTGTCTGTCTCCATCGAGAATCGATAGAAAAAAGGAGGGTGATTTCGACCTAAGAAGAGGAATCAGGGAGGTGGAGGCACAAGACACCGCAGCTGATGGAGGGATAGGCGATTAGGGGAAAGGTAGTGGCGAAGCAGTTGCTGCCGATGGAGCAGCTGGGGTGGCACCACTGATCGGTGAGAGGTCCGACATTCACTCTCCTATTTTCGATCCTCCCTCTCTCTCCTCGCTCTTCTCTCTTTTTTTTCCTTCAACTGTCATTGCTTTTAAAAGTTATGGCCATAATCTTTTTCTATCAACATTATTAGTGTATTATAGTTGATACTTGATTGGTGTTTAAATTAAAATAAATTTCCATTAAGTTTGTTGCCAATAGATTGTACAATTATCAATACAATTATCATTGTTTTTAATGTAATGCTACTTTTTTTTTATTTTTTATTAACAAATAAATAAACAATACTGTAATATAGAAATTTATAAGTTGTTCAAAAGGAGAATTTAGTGTAGAAAAAATCTCAATCAATAAATATAAATTTTTACAAGAGAATTAAATAAATGATATTGATTAAATTTATTAAAATAAATGAAATTACCATATCAAATAAAAAAATATCTCTTAATTATTTACCTAGAGTTTTTTATTTGTACCCATATATTTACATATGTATTGAATATATTAATACAACATAGAGTATATTATAATTATTTTTATAAAAAAAATTTAAAAATATATTCTACATATTAATTTATACATTTTATCTCATTTAATTATTTTATTGTGATTTTAGTCCTCAATTTATTTGAAATAATTTTTAATGTTAATTAGTAACAATAAATATGCATTTGTATTTTTCATTTATATTGTAATTTTTTGAATAATAGATATTATAAATTTTTAAAAAAAATTAATATAAAATAGGCAAATAATATCATAAAAAATATTTTTAAAAATAATTAGTGAGCATAAATATTCACTTAATATTTTTTACTGAAATAAATTAATATTAGCAACACAAGTATTCCCAAATTTCATTAACTTTTACCCTTATATAACTATTACATAATTATATACATTAACCATTTTTCATTTTCATCACTACCAAAATGATTATATATATATATATCAACCTTCAAATTATACTTACTCGTATAGGATCCTCAATAAATTGATCCTCGTGAACCGGTATCAGAAATATTGCTCACATATAAAAAAGTATTTGTCGGATGACTCAAATTTTGGGGCGTTACAGATCAAACTCCCCAATTTCAGATTTTATTTCTTATTTCCATTAAGATAACTTATACTTTTTTAGTATTATGATTAGTTCATATTTATTTATTTATTAAAATAAATTAAAATTTAATGAACAACCAATTCTATTTATTTGGATGCTAATTTTCATTTGATTATAGTAATTTCATATGGTCTATATTAAAATTACTTCAAACTATACATAAATCATGTGAGTGAAATTAAAAAAATTATTTTTAATTTATTTGCGATGGATTAGCGACTAATCGGTCCGTCGCTAATATTTACTGTAGCAAATTACTATTAGCGACATTTTTCTGTCGCTAAACCGTCGCAAAAAAGGCGCTATAATTTCCCTCCAAAATTAGCGACTAAAATGTTCGTCGCTACATTTTCTGGAACTAATTTTATGAATAAAAAATTATAAAATTTAGTGACGGAAATATTTGTCGCTAATCCGTCTCAAAAACATGGCTCGTATACATCCCTCCAATAATTAGCGATTGTTTATTTATGCCGTCGCTAATTCGTCGCAAAAATAGAAAATATCCTCCTCACGACGGTTGAAAAACAGTTCGAATCCGTCGCAAAATTTGCGACGAAAATAATTCCGTTGCTAAATTTAGTCGCTAATTGGCAGTTTTTTTTAGTGTAGCTTATAAAGGTAAATGAGTATGAATGCATAATTGTTAAGTATTAAGTAAGAGTAATATTACATAAGCATAAGATATAAAAAGTAAATGAATTATAATCATGTAAAATGATTCGAATTAACCGTACATGTTGAAAAATGAGAGTGGTACATGCATTAATATGAAAGAATTTATGAACATGAACTTTCGACAAAAGCAAATAGCAAATAATATGGACGCAACAATCGAATTATATTTTATGCTTTATTTTTATCAACCCTAAGATTTAAATTACTTAAACAATTATTAGTTTATTAGTCTACAATAAGTAGTGCCCCACTAAGTATAAACTTATCATGTTTTCTATTTTGCAATGTAGGTAAGGGTTCGAAAGCTAACTTGAAGTGAAGGTCGAAGAAGAGTTGAAGAAGATAAATCATACAGTGTAGACAATATATGTAACTTGTTATGTTGTGGCATACAAGTTGTAAATATGTATTAAGTTGTAAGTTGGTAGCCAAATATATAAGTTTTGTACACATTATAATAGCTGCTTAACTTACACTTCTTATATACTCCTTAGTTTAAACAAGTTTGTATGTTTTGGCTATTAAAAAGATAGTGAATGGAATAGAGCAATATGTGAATCTTCACTTTAAAGTTATGTTTTGATAACATGTGACCTATAAATGAATTTGTATATGATTAGTTACATGATCTTGGTAGCACTCTTATCTCCTTCCTAGGGTATATGGGGGTGTTATAGAGTGGCCAATACTGGGCACTACACTCACTTTTTTTTGATGCAGGTTCTCATTGATCTACAATATATATCAACTGAAATTCTATCATATGGCTGGCCAATTGTATCTTACCCATGATTCCCACCATTTACCAAAGGCATTTATTTAATATTCTTCTCATCAAGCTTTAATTAACACCTCATTATTAACCAAATAATCAGCATATTCAAAATCAAATCCATCACTTATAAGGCTATATTCTATAACCTCATTTCAATACAAGAAATGCACATAACTTTAATATTAATTACTATTCTTGTTCGCTTCCTACCCTTTTTTTAAATCATTATAGGTAGATTAAACATATCCACCTCATTAATTTATATTAAATAATAAATTAAGTTTAAACTCCTTATGACAAAGAGTTTGGTTCAATACCCAATTCACATTTCCCATAATCTCCCACTTAACTAACTAATTAATTTCAAATTTCAAAAGAAAACCCAAATATGCATGCATTTTTATAACACAAACTTTATATCTGCAATCTCATTTACTTTCTAGTATCACACGTACTAACTTAATTTTACCAAAAATAATATCATATTAAAAACTAAGAATTTTGGCAATTGTGTACTTTTCCACCATCAAATTACTTCAATAAACTCAAACATACATCAATTCCATATATTTTAAATTAATTCTATCAAAATTCTGTCGTGCCATAGGTTTTTAGTGTAAACATAGAGTAAAATAAATAGGAAAAACAAATTTAGTGGTTGCAAACCTCAATGCATGGCAAAAACAACTTCAATCCTCGAAAAACACTTCTCAAAAATAAAAATCAAACTCCTAATTTTTTTCTTTCTCCTTCTTCAAATGCTTTTCTTCTTTAACAATTTTAAGAACCAATTCAATCAAAAGTTTAATAAATCGCAAGAATAATGCAATTTAAATTAACATTTAATGACATAATGTATGAAATTCTACTTACCATACTTTTTAATGCAAAATTGAAAATTTGGATTTTTAAATCCCTAAACCCAAAATCTATCTTCTTTTCATTTTTTTCAATTTTTAGATTTTTAGTAATTGGATCTCACTTCTTAGCTACTATTCATGGTGGAAAAGGTTAGGGAAACTCTAGTGGTCGGCAACAAGGGAAAGATAATAAGTTGGCTGCCAAAAGAAGGAACACAACAATCAAGGTTGCTGTCTCCCATAGAAACCTATGGAGAAGGAGAGAAAAGGGGAGGAGGAAGGCCAACAATCAATGGTTCATTGTGGAGGAAGTGGTGGTGGTGGCCATAGAAAGGAGAGATGTAGGTGATGATGGCTGGAAAAGAGAAAGAAAAATCGGGAATGGGAGGGTTTAGAACACGGAAAAGAGAAGAAGAAAAAAAAGATAGGCAAAAAATGACATCGTTCTGGTGTAGATATAAGGCTAATTTTTGGAAACATTTTACTTTAGTCCTTCTTTATTTTCTCTTAAGTCCCTCCTTTTAAAGCCACATTTAATTGGATCCAAAATTTTATATTCTTTCATACCCATTTTTATTATTTATAAAATGCTAGTTGCTCCCCTAATATCATCTTTATTTAGCTCAACACAAATTTAAATTTTTAATATACTCTCATATATATTCAATTTATGCCTTTATTTTTGGAATAGACTGTTTATCGTATTTTGCATAACTTTTTGGAATATACCATTTATTGTATTTTACTTAACTTAAATTCCTATTTAATTCACCCACTACAAAAAAAATGTTGATTCATAATCGCATATTAGTGACATATATTGTTGTCGCAAATTCGTCGCAAAATATAACATAATTTAAATTTTTTATTTTGTATTTATTAATTTACAACGTATATAATCAACAAATTAATTTATTATATACATAATCATAGTTTAAATTAATTTATTATATAAGCAAATCATAATATAATTTTTATAAATAAAAAATCTCAAATACTATTAATTTAAAACTTATAATATTACCCAGATACATTAAATTGCATAATACTTAAAAAGTTAAACCTAACAAAAAATACACAAAAACTAAATAATGTACTATTGCACTAGCAACTATATATAGAAGATCCAATATCCACATTCACTTCCAAAAAATTCTATACTACACAGTATTAACAGCTAAAGGCATGCCCGATTATAAATACAGGTTGCTATCTCCAATTACCTTTCTTTTAATCCAATAGCTCCATCTGATTTGATTATCTCTATCCATTCACTTTCACAGTCAATGATTTATTCATGCTTCATTTTTTTACAGATAGATATAGTAAAAATGGACCCTAAGTAGTTAAAAGTGGTAAAAAAGCTTAATTGCAAGTATTTAAAAAGTGGTAAAGAGAGGTATAAGTGCAAACCTCATCAAAAACTTGTAAGAAAACTTTAATGGAGGCTAATCTATCCTTAAGTTGCTTGATCAGATTGATGGTTGAACTAATTTCAAAGATAATAGGCATAAGCAATGTCTAAATTTGGAGCAAAATGTATGAAGAAGAAAGAAAAAACAATTAAATTGGAAAATAGGTAGATTGTTCAAATGAGCCTATAGTTGCCACGTGATAATTATATTAGTACAAATTCTATTAACTCCACTTAATTAGGAAAGACAAAAAGTTATGGAAAATCTATATAATTATTGATAACTATAAAAAATACATTCATATAGGCCCAATTAACAGAGCCCAATAACATTTGGGATGGCCCAAGTCCACTAGCAAAAGGGCAAAACGTGAGCTGGAAGATAACACAGGGAAGCGTGGTGTCTGATCGGACAGATGGGACAACTTGTCCTATCAGCCCACTGACACAGGCCAGCGCCCATTCTTTCCATCTACTTCCTGTTACATCGCCACTCACCCACTCTAATTGCCGGTTATCACCCCCCAAAGTACTCAAGTACCCCTCCAAATAACTCCTATAAATAACCTAAAGTACGATGGCTCCAGGTATTGAATTTCAGAGACTTTCTCTCTCCTATTGAATACTCTCTCTCTTAAGTTGCTAACTTAAGCTTCGGAGTACTAACGCCTGAGTCCGACTGGGCACTCCCTTTTGCAGGTTCAGCCATCCGACCGGTCTCTCAACTGCCAGTTTTTCTTCTTACAAGATAAAAACCTTCTAAGCTTTATCAATTATAATGTCAAATAACCTGTCAAGAAGCAGGGATACATAGTCATGCTTGTTATGGTTTTCTCATGACAAGATAAGGGCACTTGGCTTATTTTACACAATAATTGCTCACACTCCCTATTATAGCCCTGTTCGAAAATTATTCATATTAGTACTTGAATAGGGAATTTTTGACATTGGTTCATCATCTCTTCATCGCTAAATGGATAAAAATAATTTGATTATAAGTAAAAAGAGTGAAACTGGCCTTTTAATTTTTCCCAGGCCACGCTTTCCAACAGTAAGCGTACTGATATTTAGCTTTTGAATCATATCGCATGTGACTATCTTAGGATCACCAATCTCTGTGATTATCTCCGTATGCACCTATTTAAAACTGTAAATAAAGTTATGAAAAAACCAACAAGAGCACCACAATATGAATAAGAGAAGATTAAATATGTATTTAACAGTAAAAATATAGACAAATTCAACATATATATTGAACCAAAATCTTACTCAAAATTAAACAAGCAACAAAAATAAATGTTGTTATTTTTTCGAAAGCATTTTAAAACTCACTATAACTATATAAATCTATTTACCAAACATGTTTTATGGATCACTAATGTTTAATTATCACCAATATAAGTATCATCAGAAAACTACTAACCACATGCACAATGTCAGGCCTATAATTATAGGGATTCATATTCTTTTTATACTTGTGAAGCTTCTTTGTCACGTTTCCGTCAGTTTGTGATTCTTCCTGAAGCATTATATTTTTATATTTTAGAAATTTACAGTTTTTCATAATAATAAGAAATTGAACCAATACTTTTTAAAAAATAAAAATAAATAAAATACAAATATATAATAGAATTGGTTCCAAAACTCTTATGGCATTTGAAGATTGTACATACAAAATTTAATTTATTTCATTTAATTTTGTAAAGTAGAATTAGAGTAATCTAGATTCAGATTTGTGTTTTCTAAAGTAAAATCTACGGTTGTTATTAGTTATAGTGAAAGGACACGTATTAAAACTCTATTCTCATTAGTTTATACCATTAATTCAATGGGCATTTCTAATATAAATGATATAAAAATTTAACTAATGAATATAATTAATTTAGTTATATATATATATATATATATATATATATATATATATATATATATATATATATATATATATATACACACACTATTGATTTGGTTCTAACTAAAAAATAATCCAATCATATACCACCATTAAGTCATAGTGTCACTGTATACCAACCACTGAGCAAAACTCATCATCCATATTAGTTCTTATCACACCTAATTAATCAATTGTCCTTTATAATGTAATATTGATTTTGGATTTAACCAATAAGAGAAATATGCCATTTATATATAGATAGTACTATAGTGTGGGTCCAAAGCAATTCTCCATTTCTGTATATGCAACACACAAGCCAAAAACAAAAGATGAAGAAAGTGAGAAGAACTGATTTATCTTTCCCTCGCAGCTTCTTCAAAAAGCAGAATAGCCACAAATTCCAGTTAAAACTTGAGAAAAACTTAAAAAAAAAAAAGCAACTCATTTGTCAAAAAAGAGAAAAACAATTAAGAACCCAAAAATAAAAATTGAAAAAAAAAATCACATACAAAGTATTAGCATGTTGAATGTTAGCTTCAAGAACTTTGAGAGAGTCTTTGAATAACTTGTGCATAGAAGCTACGTACATCTCCTTCAAAAATTAAAGCTTTCTTCAAAAATCAAACAATATTAAATTAAGCACAATATAATCCATGTTAAAAAGAAAACCATAGAGAAGTAATAGTCAAATGATAAAGGAAGAAAATAACAGGAAGAAATGATGGTGACAAAATCAAAGGCCAGTGAGAACCTACTTGGGATCGTGGAGACTACCTCACCCATCTGAAGCTGATCTGAATTATAGATTTAAAAATTACACTAAAAAAAATGTCAAAATAGCAATGGATCAAATTCCGTTCCTAATTTAGCAACGGAAATCATTTTTCGTTGCTATTTAGCAACGAAAATTAAATTCGTTGCTAATTTTGGTTAAAATGTTTAGATTTAGCAACGAAAATAAAAATGGTTATCTTCGGTTGCTAAAAGTGGAGGAAATTTTTAGCGCCAAAATATAGCAAGGATAATTAGCAACGCAATGCTATACCGTTGCTAAATAAGGCACTAAAAGATGGCAAAAAAATTTGGGAACAAAAATTAGCAACGAAAATTAAATTTCGTTGCTACATTTCGTTGCTAGTTTAGCAACAAAAATATGATTTCGTTGCTGTTTTAGCAACGGAAAGCAACTTTCATTGCTAAAATAGCTAAAATAACAGTGGATATAATTTCCGTTTCTAAATTAGCAATGAAAATCAAAGTTCATTGCTAATTTAGCAACGGAAAAATGATTTCATTGCTATGTTAGCAACAAAAAGCAAATTTTGTTGCTAAAATAGATTTCCTTTGCTACATTAGCAACGAAATTTACTCTTCATTGCTAAAATAGCAACAGAAATTACATTCCATTGCTATTTTCATTTTTGCCAAGTATAAATAATTCCTCACCAACTTATCATTGCTTAATAAAATTTCCGTTACAGTGGACTTCCCAGCAATAACACGAGTTAAACAAATATATATATATATATATATATTGAATAATATGTGTATAGATGAAGTAGATGATGAGGTGTCAAAGTATAATGTGGGTATTGATAATACTCCTTGTAATGGAGTGGATGTTTGGCTCTTTATAATTGAATTAAGAGGAAGACAAATAATTCACGTCTGTTAATTATTATCTATTTATGATATGTGTATTAATTATGAGTACTTAGCAATTATAGTTTGGAAATTCTTGCAAGACACGTAATTACTGTTACAATTCAATGTTTCGACAAATTATTTTACTAATATTTTTTGAGTTATATTCATTCATAATTTTATATACTCCAAATTCATCAATTTATCTATGGTTTAAGATTTTTTAATCCGTATCGATAAGTCTATCTAATATCATAAATTTCAGATAAATTCATAATATATTTTTAAAAATATCTGTATTTAAATTAGTATTAACCATTTATTTAGAAAAAGATATAATTTAAAAAAAAGAAATTCAATACCCTTAAATTTCTCAAAAAATAGATATTTTAGAATAAAAAATTAATTAATACGAAAATCATTTAAAAAAAGAGAGTATTCATTGATTTCAAAGCACGACTTTACTCGAATTTTCAAATTAATTAAAATTTACTGTGACTTATATGCTTCATGTATTTTATTTGTATGTATATCACTAGCTTGTGTAATAATAATAATAATAATAATGATAATAAAGCACAAATATCAATGGGAAACAACTGATGATTCCCCACAAGTGTTAGCCCGGGTTAGGGCCTAAATATAAGTAGCACGGGCTATCCGAGCAATGAAACCATCCGGTCTCATTAGTTCGGTAAAAGCTTCGACCAAAGATTAGAGCAACAGCCATGGTAAGGAGACAACTCTCCCCACGTTCTCTACAACAGACAGAGACGGTTATCCCCACGTTCCTCACATTCTCCACAATAGTAAGGACGTGGGGATAATAAGCGAAAGAATTGGGACTTCACCCACAACCTCCGGAAATGGTGGAAAACGCTCCTATAAAACAGAAAGTTTAAGGTACGCAAAAGGTTCCTGAAATCTCTTATCAGAAATTTACTCTCTTATACAAAAATCCTAACTTGACCGTCGGAGACTCCCTATTCAGAAACTCACTGGTCCTTTGTTTCTTTTTTGCAGGTGATCGCAAGGAACTTGCTTCCTATTTGATCTGTTATCATTTGATGTGGTGAGCGTGGAACATAGACCTCTTCCTAGAACTCAACCCAAACACTTACAAATAGGAAAACCAAACCACCAACCCCGCCCAGCCTAGAAATAAACAATTTCTCCCTCAACCCAATGACACCAACTCTGTTTTCCCAACCATGGTCCTCCCAAACATTACCCCCAACATCATCCCTCAGACCGCGTAATCTCTCATTACTGCCCTGTCAGCCATCATTGCTCAGGCACAACCCCAGTCCCCACCTACACAAAACACCAACCTACCTCGGGCTTCACTGCCTCCTGCTCGAGAACCCTTCTCACTGGCCCTGCCTCAAAATCTTAGCTCCACCATCACCCTAACTACCGAATAATTTAACCGCCTCTTAGTCGATCGAATCCAAAGGCAACAAAACCAAACTACACTGCAATACCAAGGCAGTTTTCGATCCCTCTCTCCCGGAAAATCTTAGCTGCCCTATTTTCCAATATTCGTCTCCCCCACCTAAAGACCTACAGTGGTAACACCGACCCTCGAGCTCATATTGATCAGTTCCAACACACAATGCTATTACTCACGGCAGATGACACTACCTTGTGTAAGATATTTCCTCAAATCTTGGCAGACTCGGCTCAGATTTGGTTTCGCAACCTCCCTTCCAACATTCGACTCCTTTACCTAAAGACCTACAGTGGTAACACCAACCCTCGAGCTCATATTGATCAGTTCCAACACACAATGCTAAGACTCACGGCAGATGACACTACCTTGTGTAAGATATTTCCTCAAATCTTGGAAGACTCGGCTCAGATTTGGTTTCGCAACCTCCCCTTTGAGAATTTCGAGCAGTTCAGTGACATGTTCATTGCAAAATTTATGGCGGATTCGCTCGAACAAGGTATCTGCATATTTAAATCGGGTACAGCAAGAAAAGGGCGAACCACTGCAGGTCTATGTGGAAAGATTCAATGACGTGGCGGTGGACATACAGAACTTAAATTTGGAGGTTACCATCAATACCCTTATCCGAAACACAAGATGCCGGAACTTCAGTGACTCCTTGAGTAAGAAGCCCCCCAATGACTTTACCGAGCTAATATCTAGGGTGCACAAGTAATTCAGTATGGATGAGGCTCGGCATCTTCGTCATACCTCATATAGACATGGATATCTAAGAAGGAGGGAGGTGAAGGAGGAAGAACAGCATAGGAGGGGGGAAACCCAAGCAAAATAGACTTGAAGAAATACCGTGATGGTCCCTGGCACAACCGATCATACACCATTACCAATCCCCCCCCCGGATAATCGAAGGGACGATAGATTTATGCCCCTACCTGCCTTTTGTGAACATATACTGGATTGGATGAAGCAAAACATATAGGTTAATTGGTCGGGATCTATGAGAAAAGACCCAAATAGAGACTTAGGCCTTTACTGTGCTTTTTACAGGGATAAAGGCAACGAGAAAGAAGAATACAAACAACTTAAGTGGGAGATTGAACACCTGGTTCGGAAAGGTACCCTAACACGGTTTGTAAAATCGGATGAAAGAGGAAAGAGGCAGAGATCGTCATCTCTTCAGCCGAGTAAAAACAGGGCCAATGGCAACAGGAGGGCACCAGCAGGAGTTATATATGTGATTGCAGGTGGCGAGCAATGGGATGAGTCCCAAAAAAGGAAGGCCAATGAGGTTATATCCGTCAGACAGGGGGCGAGCTCAGCCCCACTCACGATTCAGTTCTCACTGATGGATGGGGCCCATGTTCGGTATCCACACACAGATACTTTAGTGGTTGAAGCAGTTATTTAGGATTTCTTGGTCCAGCAAATATTGGTTGATACAGAAAGTGCGGTCATTCTCATAACAACTCAGGCATACAGAGCATTAGGGATGTCAAATCATCTGCTTGAGAAAGTAAACGTCCCCCTAATTTGTTTATCCAGAAGGCCTGTTCGGGTAGACGGGATAGCGACTTTATCTGTACAGCTAAGAGATGATTTAGTGGTCTATGCTTGTCGAGCAGATTTCATGGTGGTCAATATCCCGTTGTCTTATAATGTGATATTCGGACGACCTCTACTGGATGAGGTGGACGCTTATGTTTCAATGAAGAATCTTGTGCTCAAAATCCCTATAGAAGATGGAGTGGCAATTTTGAGGGAAAATCAAAAGATAGCTCGGGAGACGTACCTAACCATGCTCAAAGAGGCTAATTAAGCCTTACCCTTGGACATAATAGATATACCCGAAAAAGAGGAACGACGAACATAGCTAGCATAGGCGTTACAGGTTGTCGAACTGAAGCCGAGAAAGAGGGTTCGGATATCCGCTGGCAAAAGTAGGACGGAGAAGAAAGCCCTCCTTTCAATGCTCCACAAGTTCACCGATATCTTTGCCTGGCAAACCTCAAACATCTAAGGTGTATGGAAGGACTTAATGGTTCATTCGTTGAATGTTCATCCAGAATGTAAACTAGTAAAGCAGAAGAAGAGAAATCATGCGCCGGAGAGATAGAAGGCCATCGAACAGGAGACTGTGACTTTGTTGGAGAGCGGCTTTATCAGGAAGATATTTTATTCGAACTGACTAGCCAACGTGGTGCTTGTTAGAAAAACCGGTGGCAAATGGCGAATGTGTGTTGACTTCACAGACCTAAA
Organism: Excoecaria agallocha; assembly: GCA_037975025.1. Classification (NCBI taxonomy): domain Eukaryota; kingdom Viridiplantae; phylum Streptophyta; class Magnoliopsida; order Malpighiales; family Euphorbiaceae; genus Excoecaria; species Excoecaria agallocha. Next base: position 29,799,941 of record CM075817.1, on the reverse strand, counting down.
TAAAGTATGCTCAAAGGACTGCTATCCGTTGCCGAACATTGACATACTAGTGGACTCTACGGTAGGATTCAAAAAGTATACCTTCCTTGATGCCTCTGCGGGTTATCATCAGATTCCAATGGCCCCAGCAGATGAAGAGAAAATGGCATTCATCACTCACAGGGAAACTTATTGCTATCGAGTCATGCCTTTTGGATTGAAAAATGCAGGGGTCACTTACCAAAGGTTAATGAATCAGCTGTTTGCTGAGCAGCTAAGGAGGAATATGGAGATTTATGTGGATGATATGATCATCAAAAGCCAAACCTCAGCAGATCTGTGTACGAAACTCAGGGAGACTTTCCAAAGGCTCAAGGATTCGAGCCTCAAGCTGAACCTTGAAAAATATGCCTTTGGGGTGCAGTCCAAAAAATTCCTTGGCTTTATGATATCGAAACAAGGGATTGAGGCAAATTCGGAGAAAATCAAGGCAATCATGACCATAGACCCAAAACAATCCGGGAAGTTCAGAGGTTGAATGAAAGAATCACAGCTTTGGGAAGATTCATATCTTGCTCGGCCAGACGGTGTTTTCCATTTTACCGAGCAATAAAAAACCTTAAGAACTTCACATGGATGGAAGAATGCCATTAAGCATTTCAGGCCTTAAAGAAGTTCCTTTCAACCCTGTCACTGCTCAACAAACCACTGGTAATGGAGATTTTGTACGTTTACTTATCTGTCTTAGAAGGGGCAATGGGTGCAGTTTTGGTCAGAGAAGAGGAGAGCCAACAGTTTCCTATCTATTATACAAGCAAAGTGCTCTGTGGTGCCAAGCTAAATTATCCAATCCTTGAGCATCTTGCTCTTACACTTATCACAACAACGGTTAAGCTCCGTTCGTACTTTTAAGTGCACACGATTGCAGTGCATACAAATTCAAACTTGAGGAAGGTGTTACAAAGGCCAGAGCGTTCGGGGAGATTGACAAAATGGGCTGCTCACCTAGGGGAGTTTAATGTTCAGTATGAGCCGCGAAAGTCCATGAAGGCACAGATATTGGTGGACTTTATAGCCGACCTACATGAACCTGCCCCCGAGCACAGATATTGGCGGACTTCGATAGGGCTTCAAGCTCAAAAGGCACGGGGGCTGGAGTATTTCTGATGAGCCCGATGATAATGCTTATTCGAGCAAGGCATGCTTGACCTTTCCAGCTTCCAACAACACAACAGAATGTGAAGCTTTATGCTACAGGTTGCAATTGGTGATAGAAGTGAAATCTGACATCTTAGAGATATTCTCAGATTCCCAGCTAGTCGTCAGTCAATTGAAAGGAAGCTTTGAAGCCAAGGACAACTCTATAATCCGTTACAAGAAATTGACTTCCATATTATTAGCCAGGTTAAAGGGCAAAGGAGGTACTTGTTCAATCACCCAAATACCCCGAGTAGAGAATGTGGAGGCGGATACTCTAGCTAAGAGAGCTTGTCTCATCATTTCCATAATAATTATACGTCCAACTTATGAAACTTTTCAGGTCAGAATGCAGGAGCCAATAGAAGGATGGCGCCTACCTATTTACCAGTACCTGATATCAGACACCCTATCAGAAGATCCAATCCAAGCTTGGAAGGTAGTTCGAAAATCAAACTTGTATGCCGCAATGGATGACAAGTTGTACAGGCAATTTTTCTCCAACCCATGGACTTTATGTGTAAGCAATGATGAAGGGGATTAAATCCTTAGAGAAATTCATGAAGGAATCTGTGGGGCTCATGAAGGTGCACAAGCCATAGCTCAGAAAGCTCTCTTATAGGGATATTATTGGCCAACAATGGAGACTAATGCAAAGGCTCTAGTCCAAAAGTGCGACAAATGTCAAAGATTTGCCAACATTTTGCATCAGAGCTCAGCAAAGCAAAAATTGATTCACAGCCCGTGGCCTTTTGCCCAGTGGGGGATCGATATACAGGGCCCTTTTTCCCAATCGACGGGACAACAAAGAGTTCTGGTGATAGTGGTAAACCACTTTACTAAGTGGGTAGAAGCTGAACCACTTTCCACCATCACACCAATGAACATCATCAAGTTCCTAAACAAAAATATCATTACAAGGTTCGGTGTCCCACACTCTATTATATCTGACAATGGCAAATAATTTGATTGTTAGGTTTTCAAGAACTTCTGCTCGAAGCTAAAAATTCAATTGAATTTCACTTCAGTCTATCATCCGTAATCCAACAGAATGACCGAAGTGACAAACAGAACTATCCTATCCGGGCTTAAGAAGCAGCTTGAAGGAGCCAAAGGCCTTTGGACTAAAGAACTCAACAATGTATTATGGGCATATCGGACGTCACCTCGTGCAGCAATAGGGTTAACAGCCTTTGCACTGACGTACGACATAGAAGCTATTATCCCATGTGAAATAGGGATTCCAAGCACCCGAACATCTCCTCCTAACACAAAAAACAAAGCTGGTCTCTTGTACAACTTATATCAACTCGAAAAAAGCAGAAAGATCGCATAGATACAGTCTGCAGCATACAAACAATGCATGGCGGCTTACCAAAATCGCAGGATTAAGCCAAAGTCATTTCGGGTTGGACAGTTGGTACAAAAAAAAGTGGTATCTGCCCAAATAGCAGTAAGTATAGGCAAGCTAGACCCAAACTGGGAAGGACTGTACATTATTTGAGAGGTAGTCAATGAAGGGGTATACAGACTGAAAGATCTCTTAGGAAAACAACTCCCACACTCGTGGAATGGGTTCAACCTCAGGCCATACTACCAATAGATCATCAAATTTATTTGATGGACTACTTTGTATTCATTCTTATTTAGCTATCATTAACTTTTGTTCGGTGTTATCACCGTTTCTCTATTTATTATGCCATAATTACAAGTTATTGCCATGCTAATCTGGCTTTAATACAAGTCCTTCGGATATTTTCTGCCTGCAGGATGGATGTTTAATGAATGACATATTTCATAAAAAGTACTGGGCACATCTGGAACACAATATTTTTGTGTAAATGGGCTCAGCAGTATCGCTAAAATTGTCCTATCTTATAAGTAAGTTCGACATGTATCGCCAAATAACTTACTAACTCAGTAAGCCAATTGTGGCTGCTGACAAGGGCTCGGCAACATTGCCACAACTGCCCGACCACATCAAGTAAGTTTGGCATGTATCACCAAATAACTTACTAACTCAGTAAGCCAATTGTGGCTGCTGACAAGGGCTCGACACCATCACCACAACTGTCCGACCACATCAAGTAAGTTCGGCATGTATTGCCAAATAACTTACTAACTCAGTAAGCCAATTGTGGCTGCTAACAAGGGCTCGGCACCATCGCCACAATTGCCCGACCATATCAAATAAGTTCGGTATGTATCACCAAATAACTTACTAACTCAGTTAGCCAATTGTAGCTGCTGACAAGGGCTTGGCATAATCGCCACAACCGTCCTGCAACCTTAGAGTTTGGAAAATGTTGCAAAATAACTCTCATTCTATGCGAACATCCCTACAACAAATACAAGCAAGGTGATTACAAAGCCTTCGTACTGGTTTATGTATTGCACTATTTTCAACATGACGAACTCATTTTTACCCTTCATTAGGCGGTTCTTCTTTTTAAGTTAGTCACGCTTAGTTTTACGATCACAAAATGTTCAGTACCTCAAAGAGAAGTTTACTTCGGCACACGTAAACATTCTTTTTATCTAAGTATTCTTATGCAAACAGTTCAAAATTAAATGACAAGCTTAAACATGAAATAAAATGAAAAGCAGGCAAAAAAGGAATTCGTTCATTTAATCGGATAAGTATAGATGGTTAGTCCTCGTCTAGATACACATCATCCATAAAGGACAAATCTAATTTAGGGTATTTTCCCTTTACAACGGAAGATATTTTTGCACTGAAGACAATACACTTTTCTGCTAATGCTTTGGCCTCCTTTTCTTCTCGTTTGGCCTTTTTTTTCTCCCACTTTACCCCCTTGAGCTTCAGTTGCTCGACTTCGGCCTTTAGAGTGGAATTGGCTTCCTTTTCTTGAGCAAGGGAGGTCTCCAGCTCTGCAACATTGCTTTCTAATTCTTCAGCTCTCTTTTGGACCTTCTTGGCCTTCTACTCAATTTTGTCAACCTTAGACTGAAGGGCATCGTAGTTTGAGTCTGCCAACCACCATTTGGTTATTAAGTTATTCATCTTTACGATGGTAGTGCCAATCAACTGAGATCCTTGTAAACAAAAAGAGAGTTTATATTAGGTAATCACATGATAGCATACACGCAGGACAAGCAACTAAGTCACTGACCTTGGCTTGGTGCTGCTTCAGTCGGCATGCCAGCTGGTCGCAGTTTAACGTGAGAAGGGCAGCTACCTCCTGAGGCACGCAGGATGCCATATGAGCAAAAGTGATAAAGTCCTCATCGTAGGAGGAATACTTCCCCCTGTTTCTCCCAAAACTCGTAGAATTTGTTAAGGAAAGTCCACAGATCTTTTGCCTTTTCGAAATCGGACTCCTTGGGGTCGGCAGTCGACCTGATAGCGGTACTAGCAGGCGAAGTCCTTGTAATGGAGGCAGCAGGGGGACCATCTACTACCTCCATGATAGAGGGAGTCTGTCCCTTCAAAAGAGGAGCCAAGGTCATTCCAGGTCAGGTAGCAGGCATGTGGGAGGGACCCTTGGTGAGCTTCTGCCTCTTAGCCCTCATAATTTCAGTTGCTTGGCTTGTCTTCTTCATTGCTGCAAATGAATATATATATATATATACACACACACACACACTAAAAAGAAAAAGCGGTAGGGCTACCTTTCATCTTCCGAGGAACAAGCTCAGAATCATAGGGGTCGAGAAGATTCCTGAGATCCCACTTATCCTGAGCCGACTCTCGCCACCTTGCTAGAGTACCCTCCTCCTCTTCAGTAACCACAAATAGTTATCATTACGATTTATGAACCGACCCTAAGAAGTTTGGACAGAAAAGTCCGCCTTCACCCTCTTTACCAGAAAGTACCAATTTTCCACCTTTTTAGGGACTCATGATTTCCAATGGACGCGTCGTAACCTGATCGAGCCTGTATGTAGTTGTGGTTTTCGGTACCGACACGTAGACCAACCACGTGCATAACACGGCATAGGTTTAGCGTCAGTTGGATATCGTACTCCACAATCCATATTTGGAGGGCAGATAGGGTGCGCCACGCATTAGGATGAAGTTGCCCAATGGACATATCAAAATAGTTCAACACCTCTACCTTGACAGTGGCAGTCGAACACCAGCCTCTAGCTGAGCCTCATAGATGGCAGTATTCTGTTTGTTGGCAAATGGAGTGTTTGCCCGCTGAGAAAAGCTCGGCTTGCATACCACATAATCCACGTCAGACATTAATCTAGCGAGAAGAGTCAGTAATTTATCTTCTCTTATAGTAAACCCAATGCTACCTACCATCGCGATACGACGAGTAACATTCTTAGGGGATGCTGACTCGACACTCTCACTCGGGGCATCAGACAATGGGATCTCACCATTGTTCCTCGTTCCCACACTTCGTTCCTTGGTTGAGCTCATGACTTCGAATGTAATAAAAAATAAAATAAAGAATAGTTAATGAACTAAGGTTAGAACAAACCTATTAAAAATGATGTATCCACTTATATCAACAGATAATGTCGGCACCAGGAGAAGATGCCTCACAAATTGCCTTCAGCCAAGGAGAAATTAGAGAGGAAAAGCAAAAACACAAAACAAAAAAAAGAAGCGAGAGAAAGAAATGAATCAGGGGGAAATCAGAGACTTATAAATCGAGCAAAACCACCTCAGTAGGTCCATGAACTTTCTGACATAAATGTCATAAACAAGGGGGGACTTATGATGATACCCCACAAGTGTTAGCCCGGGTTAGGGCCTAAATATAAGTAGCACGGGCTATCCGAGCAATGAAACCACCCGGTCTCATTAGTTCGGTAAAAGCTCCGACCAAAGATTAGAGCAACGGTCATGGTAAGGAGATAGCTCTCCCCACATTCTCTACAACAGACAGAGATGATTATCCCCACATCCCTCATGTTCTCCAAAACAGCAAAGACATGGGAAAAATAGGTGAAAGAATTGGGACTTCACCCTCGACCTCCGAAAATGGTGGAAAACGCACCTATAAAACAGAAAGTTTAAGGTATGCAAAAGGTTCTTGAAATCTCTTATCAAAAATTTATTCTCTTACACAGAAATCCTAACTTGACCATCGGAAACTCCCTAGTCAAAAATCCACCGGTCCTTTGTTTCTTTTTTTGCAGGTGATCGCAAGTAACTTACTGCCTATTTGACCTGTTATCAACAATTATATTTCTGGAGTCTCTAGAAATTACGAGACAAAAGAGCAAGGTCTCCAATTTTCAAAAAGAAAAAGAGAAAGGAATTAAAAAAGAAAAGAAAGAAAGGGAACAAAAGAAAGAGGGATCGGGAAAAATGAGAGGATGAAATTCTCATGGCCAGCTGATCAATGGCATTATGCTGGTAGTACCGTTGCCGTTGTACTTCCTTCACCGGCGCTACTGTCCCTTACGGCGTTATGTTCTTTTTTTCTACCAGTCTGTTCCTCCTCACTCTCTTGGCCAAAGTTTTCCTCCTTCCCTTTAGCGATCTATGGTAGCAGACGGCAATATGAACACGACTGATGAGTTCCTCCGGACGAGATGCTCACCCCGGTACCCTCCGTCCGTCCCCAATCGTCGGCAACGAGTAGATCGAAGGGAAAGAAATCGGTGGTTCTTGAGCAGATCTTGACCAAACAGGAAGGTGTTGGGGGCACATGAATACCACTAGGTGATCATCGGTGGCTCCAGCTACATGCGGACAGCATTGGTGCATCTCTGGCGAGACTCAGACGAAGCTCGAAAAGCAAAGTGAGTTTTTCATTTCAAGAATATATATCTTTTTTCTATTTTGAATGCAATTACGTATACGTGGTTGCTTCTGTTTTCTCTTTTACTTCGAAGTAGTATAATAAATGCTTTTAAAATATGTAATTAATGCTTTTAACAATGCACATAAAACATTTGATTATTTGCTTAAAGGAACTATAATATTTTAGTTCACAGCGTCAATGCTGTTACAATGATGGAGCTTTATTATTTCTATTTCTCCAATCTATATGCCTGCTAAAGAAATTTCTTACTGGAAACATATATGCCAAATCCCACTTTGATATTTTTCAGATTTGAAATTTTCTGATTAGGATTATTAATTAACTGTTCTTTTAACTTTTTCAATATTTAAGGTCTTCTGGATTTATTGAAATTACATCTGCAGTTTCTGATCATAATTTTCTTTTTTTGTTTAAAAAATCAAAATGGTAGTCATTATGCTTTATCATGAAGAAAAGTGATCATATGACGGAATGGTGGTTATAAAGTGCAGAAAACTTGAAAAGTCACTTTCTTTTATTTATTTTGACAAAGAAGTTATCTTCTCTACCATTTGGGCAGCTCCTCCCTATTCCTATATACCACCTTCACATATTCACCCTTTTCCTATTCTAAATTCTTATCTTCTTATTGGTCAAACAATTCAAAACTCTTTGTTTTGTCACTTAAAATAAAACACTTGTCTGGTATTGGTATTCAACAATTAAATACTATTTTATTTCACTATGATCAATTTTATCATCATTGGCCGAGGACCCATAAAATAGACTATGTAGCTGATGTTTTTGTTCATATAATTACCAATAATATATATTAATTTTGGTTTGACAAATATTTTAATTCTTTGTATTTTATGGATTTTATTCTTAAGGTCAAGATTAATTATGTATTATTTGATCTAGAGGCCCAAATTGTGCCATTTGTCAACTTGTGATTGGTTAATCATTTTTATTATCAAATTATCATGAAAAATAGCCCAAAAATATATAAAAATATTATTTAGATTGTGTCTAAAATTTCAAATCAAAATGAGATCATTTCGATATTTTTCTTGATTATGAGGTGAAATTACAGGTCAGAGATCCTAAAATTCAAAGTTATCCAAAATTTCTTTTTTCACCACCAAAAATTCATTGGAATTATTTCTAATAGTTCTATGTAATTAGAATAATTTTTTGAGGTTTGAAATATTTTTTTTAGCTGGTCAAACTTGGTTAACCCTACTGTTGTATCCCGCAAACCTGCTACTTAACTTTATTTCTAACTTTTGAGAACTTATTTTACCTTATTTTAACCTTAAATTATATCATTGGACTTGCCATAAATTGTACTTTCCAGTGACGAAAAAACTTTTGTAGGTCCTAGGTGATACTATTCACCATTGTGCCACCTAATGACATTATTCACTACCGGTAAGCACTATTCAAGTAGCCGAATTTATGATGCCATTATAAAGCCTTCTTACTTAAAATATGTAATTGACATCATATATAACTTATCATATTGGCCTATTTGTTTTTGTCGATTTATCGGGTTAACTTTGACTACTGTCAAATTTAGTTAAACATGTCCTATTCACTGCAAAACTGCGACTCAAATTTTAATTTCAATTTTTAATACCTTAAATGGATTTATTTTCACCTCAAATTCGATTCTTGAATTTATCTCAAATAACACTATTCATAGCTTGAAAAAATAATATTCATGTCATGAGGGGCATTATTCATGCCCTGATAGCACTATTTATTTTGAAAAGTACTATTAATGGCTCTAAATTTACTATTCAAAAACCCAAAATTTTTGGAGTATTTCACATTGTCTCAAATTTGAGATGTTATAATTTGATGAGAGAAAAATCAATAGAGTATGACTGAGTAGCGGCAGCAATACAAGATGGCAATGAATTAGGGCATGAAGCCAAAAATAATCAAAAAAAGAAATATTCAAAAAATAGAAAATAGTTAAATAGAATATAATTATACATCACTTAATTATTATTTTTCATTTTAATTTTTTGTTTCTTTTTCTTTTTATCTTTTGCAAAATTAATTTAAATAAACAGGCTTATTTTTAACCAAATCTAATTTTTCTATAAATTTGAAATGGAGATATTAATAAAATGGTGTAATGTGTAAATTCATATCTGATTGGATTACAGATATTTTCAAGCGAATTTTTTGGATTTTGGGTTTAGTTAGATTCAAATCTTAAATTCTCAAGTCATTTTGATTCAAATTGGATCAAAAATTGTCAAGTCTACTAGTTTTAATTTTTTTTTCGTTCTTTTTTTATATAATTATTCACTATATGATTGTCATAAGAATATTTTATGACAAAAAGTAAATAATGTGAAAAATTAATAAATCATTTTTTCGGATGAAAATATGACAAAATAATGGTAAATTTAGAGATGTGTTCTGGCTTGAAAGTTAAATTTAATTAAATTTGTTAGTGATAAACTGATGGCAGCCAATAATACAATGGATTCCATTGATAGTGATAATTATATACAAGAAGTGGTTGGCTATGGATATGCCGTTGTGATAACACCGGATTACAAGAGATAAAGAATAAATACAAATTTTAAATTTTGAATACTAGGTATACCCTTGTCATCTTCCCTCAAGTTGAGGGGGAGGTGACCGAACCATCAACTTGCCTTTCAAGAACTCAAAACGCTGGCATGGTAATGGTTTAGTAAGCAAATCAGCCAATTGGTCATGGGTAGAAATATAGCAGACGGTAAGAGCTTTGGAGAGTACTTTATCTCTAACATAATGAAAATCAATCTCTAAGTGCTTGGATCTTGAATGAAAAATCGGAGATGAAGTAAGATATGTGGCACTAAGATTATCACACCAAAGTTTTGAAGGTTGGAGGATGGGACAACCTATTTCTTGCAGTAGAGAACACAACCAATATAGCTCACTGACAGTGGCAGCAATGGCATGGTATTCGGCTTCAGTTGATGAATGAGAAACTGTCCTTTGCTTTCTTGAACCCCAACAGATAAGATTATTTCCAAGAAATATAGAATAACCAGTAACAGATTTTCTATCATCCAAATCACTGGCCCAATCTGAATCACAATAGGCCGAGATAAGAGAAGAGACAGAGCGAGTAATGAATAAACCTTGATGACAACTGCCACGCAGATACCGCAATATACGTTTGACAGCAGTCCAATGTTCGTGCCTGGGGGAGTGCATAAATTGTGCCACTTTGTTAACAGCGAAACAGATATCAGGTCTTGTGAATTGAAGATATTGGAGACCACCCACTATGCTTCGGTACAGGGTGGGATCATCAAAAAAAGAGTCCCCTGTATGCATGAGTGTAGTAGAGGAGTTGGATGGAGTAGAAATGGCATGACAGTTCTGCATGTTGGCTCGTTTTAGAAGATCTGAGATATATTTGGATTGATTGAGTAATACACCATTAGAGAACCAATGAACTTCAATACCCAAGAAATAATGAAGTTTACCCAAGTCTTTGAGAGCAAATTTTCGCTGTAGAGCAGCAATAATATGTTGAATAAACAAAGGATTGCTACCCATTAATAAAAGATCATCGACATATATGAGGCAAAAAGCTCGAACACCATTGTTTGAAAAATAAAATAATGACGAGTCGATTTGAGATCCTTTGAAACCAAGAGTAAGTAAAGCATCAGTGAGACATTTGTACCATTGTCTTGGTGCTTGCTTGAGGCCATACAATGATTTATGAAGCTTGCAAACATGTTGGGGATAGGTTTGATCCACAAAACCTTGAGGTTGTTCCATAAAGACATCTTCCTCTAATTGACCATGTAGAAAAGCATTAGAAACATCTAGTTGCCGAATACTCCACCCATTTGAGATTGCTAGTGATAAACATAAACGAACAGTAGTTGGCTTTACAACAGGACTGTAAGTATGATGAAAATCAATACCAGGGCGCTGATGAAATCCCTTTGCAGCCAAACGAGCTTTATACCTGGAAATTGAGCTATCCGGGTTTCGTTTAATGCGAAAAACCCATTTACAACCTATGATATTCTGTTGGGGATGATAGGGAACCAAAGACCAAGTCTTATTCCTTTGTAAATCATCAAACTCATCTTGCATTGCTAGTCTCTAATGTTCATTACTATTGGCAGCTTTAAAAGAAGTGGGTTCAATTTGATCATCAATGGCAACAAGAAAGGATTTTGGTTTGAGAGAATTTGTTTAAGATCGAGTTACCATGGGATGAGTCTTATTTGGGGCAGATGAAACAGGATTGGATTGATCTCTACTAATATAACCTGTTAAATTAACAACAAGTGATGAATTGGGGGCATTTGAGATAAATGAATTATGGAAAGGATCAAGTGGGAGAGGGATGGTTGATTGAGTAATTGGAGCGGAATTGGAATTGGATGTGGGAGCTGTTGGTAGATTTGATGGAAGAAAAATGATTGCAGGATTTGGTGATGATGAACTAGATACTGGCACATGATCTTGCTTCGAAAAGGGAAAACCCTGCTCATCAAATAAAACATGGCGTGAGACAATAATTTTGTGTAAAGTTAAATTTAAGCAATAATAACACTTATGAATTTTGTTGTATCCTAAAAAGACACAAGCAGCTGATCGAGGAGATAATTTATCTTTAGCATATGGCCGAAGCCAATGATAGCAAAGACACCCAAATGTTTTGAGCTCATGATAATTAGGCAAAGATTGAAAGAGCATTTCATAAGGGGACTTATTATCTATCATTGGAGTGGGAAAACGATTTATAAGATAAACAGCAGTATCAAAAGCCCGATGCCAGAATTGATTAGGAACTGAAGAATGATGGAGAAGTGCAAGACCGATTTCTACTATATGCCTGGGCATTTTTTTCAGGAGTTTTAGGACAAGAACTACGTTGTGAAATGCCATTTTCAAGCAGATAAGATGATAGAGCCTGAAATTCACCACCCCAATCTGCTTGAAAAATTTTAATTTTTCGATCAAAAATCATTCAACAATGTGCTGAAATTTAATGAATACATTGAGAACCTCAGATTTGTGTTTCACAAAATAAATCCATAAGTATTTGCTATAATGATAAAAAAAATAACACATAATATTTATTATTGTCAAAGGAAGAAATCGGAGATAGTCCCCATAAATCACTGCAAATAAGATCCAATGGACCATGAACTTTAGTACTAGACATAGGAAAAGGCAACTTATGAATTTTACTTAGACTGCAAGCATGACACAAGGTATTAAGATTATTAGAACTAAAACTGGTGGAACTAGAAGCTAAAGCACGACGAACAACTCTAGGGGAAGCATGGCCTAGCCGAGCATGCCATGTTGATAAAGAGACTGAATTAGCTTGCGGGACAGCCTTTGATGGAGTGAGAGACAGAGAATATAAGCCACATTCATTTCGGCCTGAATGAAGAACTTCCTTCGTGTGGATGTCCTTAATATCAAAATGATCAGAGAAAAATTCAACAGAGACATTGTTAGATTTAGCAAAATTAGAGACAGATAATAAGTTATTAGAAACGGAAGGAACACGTAAAATATTATCTAGCTGAAAGAAATAAGAATTAGAAGTTGAAAATTGATTACAACCAGTATGAGAAATAGGTAAGGTATTACCATTGCTTATTTTAACTTCATCAGGCCCTTGATAATCATGATGAATTGCAAGATTTTCCATGTCCGAAGTAAGATGATGTGTTGCCCCAGTATCTAGTAACCATTGTTGAGGGCTAGGATTGTGAGAAGAGGCAAAATTGGCTACTGGTTTGGGCAAAAGTGGCTGTGAAAAATCAGGTTGGCGTCGAGGAGAAGGACATTGTCGTGAATAGTGTCTGCTGCCATTATAATTATAACATGTAACTGAACCTTCATGAGAAAAAGAAGAGTAAGAATTGCTCGCCTAAGGTGGTAAACGACCACCATTAGGGTGCAGATGATGCTGTCTTCCACGTCCTCTACCACGACCACCACGCCCACGAAACTGAGAATAGCCATGAGTATGGGAAGCATTGGTGGTGTGAACAGCATGGGCAGTAGGTAAAATAGAGTCATGCGAGATGGAATTATCATTTGTAAGACTCATTTCTTCACTGAGTAAAAGACCATATAACTCATCAAGAGAAACCGAATCTGTCCTATTTTCGAGAGATCTCACAAAAGGTCTGTATGTAGAACCAAGACCATTGGTGATAACTTGAACAAGATCGTCTGCAGAAACAGGATTTTTTAGTGCTGCCAACTGATCCAAAATTCATTTTGCTCATTGAAAATACTTTGTAATGGATTCATTTTTCTTTTCTAGCTTGTATAAGCTATTCTTCAAATTTCGTACCTGTGCTTTAGATCCAGAACCATAGGTTGCTTCAAGCTTCAGCCATGCTTCACGTGCAATAGCTGATCCAACAATTTGAGAAACATAAGTTTTAGACATGGAGCCAATTATCCAACTAAGAACTAGCTGATCTTGTTGAAACCATTGTTGCCAGTGAGGATTAGGTTGATCATCAATGAGTTTAGATGGAGGAGAAACCGAACCATCTATATGTTTTGCAAGATCATAACTGTGTAAAAGAGGAAGTAGTTGTGTTTGCCATAGTAGGTAGTTTGTAGAGTTCAATTTGATTGGTAAATGATGGGCAATATTTGGTGGATTTGTAGATGAGATCGAAGAAGAGGAGGTAGACAGGGCCATAGCGTGAAAGAGAAAAGAAAAAAAATAATAAAACGCTGTTAAGCTATTTCAGCTCTGATACCATGATAAAGTGATGGCAGCCAATAATATAATGAATTCCATTGATAGTGATAATTATATACAAGAAGTGGTTGGCTATGGATATGCCGTTGTGATAACACCGGATTACAAGAGATAAAGAATAAATACAAATTTTAAATTTTGAATACTAGGTATACCCTTATCAGTTAGCAGTTAACAAAAAAAAGTTTTATTTTTTTTGTATAGTAGAAAAAGTTTGAGTTTTACTTTTTTTTTTAAATGTATATTTAGTTTTTCTCTCTTTCTTTTATATTTATATTAAAAAAAAAGTGAAAGGTATTAGTTAATAAATATATAATAAGAATTTAGACACATTTTTTTCGTTCAAAATAACTAGTTAATTCAGAAAGAAATAATTTAGGCTGAATGGGCCCCCTTTTATTTAATGGATGGTATTTGTAGTATTACAAAAATTAAGTGATAATTGTATATTATTATTTCCAGTGTATATAAAATAGTGAATTTCATTTATGTCATCTTCATGTTAGATTTTTAAAATTTATATTAAATATTGTAATTACATCAATCTGTTATAGTTTTTTATGTGCTAACTAGTGAATAAAACATTCCATCAATGAATTGTGGCAACGTTATGATGAAAAACGTTACCGTATGAATTAATTAATTTGACACATGATACCTGATAATATCACATATTATCCCTTGAATCCGACCTTAGAGCTGTAAACTGAATTAGAGATCCAGAGTTAAGAGATCCAGTTGGTATCAGTAGCAGATGAATTATTAACATGATCGGAACAAAGACGATCAAACACAATGTCAATCGAGCCTGTCAAATTACTAGGTCATGCCCTGCAAGTCATTACATTAGCCACTCTAACTCTTTATACTGTAAATATGGCTAGATTTGATGCTAATTTACTTAAATGCCAATCAGCGCTCAGATTTTCAACTTCACCTGCCATCCAATTCAGTCTTTGACATTCTTGAACTTATCAATATCTAAGCTTATGTTTACAATTAAGAAATACACCATTAATATAGTGAATCACTTGTTTTTAGAAGCACCAAAACCTATTCAATACAATTTATGACAACAGTGGCAGGAGGGAATTCGATACTTATTTTTTGGCATTTTATTTGTATGCATAGTTGTTTAAGCATATTTAGATGATTTTATCACTAAAAAATTAAGCACTATATATTTTAATTGGACCAATTTCATCCTTAAAAATTAAAATTAGGCTAAATAAATCCTTAAATAATCAAAATTGAATTAAATGAGTTCTAATTGAGATAAAATGTGTTCATATTTTTGCACTCTAACATGTCGAAATCATGATTTGATCCTCCTACTTAATGATTTCAATCTGCCACAACCTTAACAATTAAGCATCAAGTATTTTGTCAATTAACCGGAATGGATCATTAAATTAGGATCTATTTGATCCAATTTTTAGTTTTTAAAAGTGAATATATTCCAACGAAAATATGAACGCCTGACTTAACTATTGAAATGAAGTTGAGAGTTTTATTTGGCCTTTCGAAAATTTATCGAGTTCTAAGTAGCTCCTAAATTAGCTTTCTACTGAGGATTCTGTAAAGGTACGTAGACCTCACATTTCTCATACTGGATTAGAATTCAGAAATGATGTCAAGAATAGATGTAAAATAAAATATGGAAATATCGATCTATTCAGATGAGTTGATATTCTATTTATCATGGAATGGGTGAAAATTACAACTTATTGAAGTTACAAAAAATATATATATATATTGATAATAATGTTGGAATTTATCGGTTAGATGCATCTCATACATAAGCGGAATTTAAAATTTTTTAACCAATGTTACTGATCTTGCCATGAATGTACAATATTCATATTGATGAGAACAAGAAAAATCACCTTTGATTTTTGTTGAACAGTTGATTTTACTTCGCACCGGGTTGTCGCAAACCACAGTGTCCAAAATCGAATACCTCCAATGAGTAATCCACACTAGAGATTGATAGAATGAACCAACAAATTGGTAGAGGACAAGTGCTGGCCAAAAAACCCTACAGCTAGCAAGGGCTTGGGCGGCTAGGGTAGAGAGAATAATAGAAGAAATCTTTCTTAAGTGTTATATCACTTAACCCTAATTTCTCATTAGTTGGCTTTTTATAGTTAGGTTAAAAATCCAACTTCATAATGAGATTGAGCTCTTTAAAATTGCTGGAGAATTATTAATTGGGTTTCTGAAATTCTTTATAATTATTTGGGTTCAATTAAATTCAATTTAAACCTTTTCATAAAAGACTATGCACAAAACCCACAAACTAGGCCATTTGTGCAACTAATTGGATTTAATTACCCAAATGGATTCCAAATCCAACCAAATTAAGTATGTAGGTTCCACAACACTTATGTAACATATATAATTTAACTTGGTCCAAGAAATAGGCCATTAATTCCTTCTGTATGGGAGTTGGCATGTGACCCTCTACAGAAGGGCTTTTGCACCAACTTCATTCCTCTGGCCCCTTTATATTTCCTCCAATTGACCTATTAATTATTATATCAGTCCTATAACACTTATAGTAGTCCTATAACATTTATAGTCCAATAATAATTAATCATAAAATATATTATTATAATTAGGTCCAATTTTACAGAATATTTCTCAAAAGTTTCGCGAACAATTTTACTTGATCATAATTAATTAAACTCTTTAATTAATTATTATCTTATTCACTTCTCTACCCTCATAATAATATCAAATATTATTATACTTGTCATTTTACCATTTTATCATTTTCTCTATATGTGTGTGACCTATTGGGTTCCTGTCCATGTTGGCAGTATAATATGTAATTGTGAATTCTATTCAAAACTCACATGATTTAAACTCCTTTAAATCATTTTATCAATCCCTATTGATATTCTTGATACATCATTATACAAGTCATGATTGGCCTCTAGCTAGGCATCATGACTACCCAAATGTCAGGAAAGTCAAGTGGTTTGACTATACCATTTCATATAAATAGTTACCGTGCAATTACTCCTTTCACCACTCTTATCTCAATTAGATTTTGAGTATGGATTTCTGTCAACTCATATAAATCTAATCATGTATGTTCTATTAATTTAACCATTGTTCCCAAAATATCCTCCATGGATCTCTATCTATCTTGGCATATTACTCTGGCCAGAGATTATCTGAATAAGGCAATTATAGAATCATGCGAGATAACTTCCCTTATTAAATCTAAGATGGTGAATCCTTTGTCAATCACTCAACTATTCTTCAAGTAGGTCGTGATATATCCAATCTCCTAACCATGTTCACTCCCAGTTGGAAGTAATCAGTTATGGAGTCAAAGCATACCACTTGCTACTTAAGATAACTTTGGTGATCTCAAGTCTAAGGATACTTGTACAACCGCTATGAAGAGATTCCTCACTGACATAGATTTAATATCCATGTGAGGATTATCTATACAGGTCTCCAATGAACTTATTCTTCTAACAAGCATCTACATGTTAGCTTTGATTATCTTCCATAATCACAGTTATGAGAACCACTGCTTGAACCATTCAAGAAGCATAACATGTGCTAGTCTGTCCAAATTAACAATATCCTTATCTTGTTAATTCTATGACTAGGGATATTTAGATATTAACACATTTGCATGCAATAGACATCTCATATCATGAACACTTTCATGATTGCCTTTGCACTGTGTTTATAATATCTAATACTTCATTTATTAATTTAAGATTTACAAACTCATGTATTTAAACATAGCATTAATTAATGAATAATGCCTTTTATTAAGAATATAAATTCATACATATGAAAAATATCCCTATTACATGGACTCTAGGGTATACTCTCTAACAAATAAACAATGCGTACTTATTTTAATTTTGTTGATCTACAAAGAAAATAAATGAATAATTAAAATTGCCAAAAATATTGGCTTGGTTAGAGGCCCAAATCATATCTATAAGTATATATATTCTCCCTTATTTGAAGTTTTTAAATGCTCAAAAAATTTTCAACACTCCAACGAGTGCCCGAGACCATTTATATGATCTCTCATATTCACATAAAGAACCTAAATACATAATTAATCATAAAATATAAATAAATTAAGCACCTTATTAAATATATTCTTCAAAAATCGTATTGAAACATCTGCGGTACAAAGGAATTGAGATCACCAAAAATCATATCATCTCCTTCGGTTGAATCTTGGCACTCAAAAAATGTCTGGATATCTTCAGGAAACCTGGATTGTGGAGGCTCTGACTCCATTGAAGTTGAAGGACAATCAGCCATTGATGTCATTTCCATCATCTCCTTGAATTTTGATGATTGTAATAGTAACCCTAGGGCTGACGTGGCATTGGCTGGCCTTGGTGGCTCAACTAGATGTGTAGTTTCACATGTTGCTGGTTGGTAGGTTTGTTGACTTTGTAGAAAGTCAAACCCAAGTTCTTGGCTGGGATTAAGTTTAGGGTTAGCATTAGTTGAGTTGGTGACAATGTTAGAGTTAGGAGGATTTGGATCACTGGTATTGATATTATTATCGTGTTGATTAGGTTTAAGCCATTTAATATATCGACTTAGATCAAAATTAGTGACAGCATTTAAACCACGATATTCTATTGCAGCCATATCGTATGCAGTAGCAGCTTCCTCTTGAGTAGCTGAGAGAAAAGCAATTATGAAAAAATTTAGTATTGAATTTTTTTTATTGGAATTCGATTCATAAATTTTTCATAAAATTTTTTCAATATTTTATACAATGTTGGATGCTATTATTTATTTGTTCTTTTATTTATTTGTTTCATGAATACTTTCGTAGATTATATGCAAATAAATTTTTTATGGCATGAAATGAGTAGAAAGTGAAGGTAAGTGGTTGGTGAAGCAATATCCTAACTAATTGACTATATTCAGATTTAGAAATAACAAAATTAGATTCTAGTTTGGAGTTGTCCAACTCCCTAGTTACCTATGTAATGTAACTATATTTGCTTGTCTTTATTTAACACTTAATTAATTCAAATATATTTGATGACAAATGAATGATAGATACATAAAAAACAGTCATCTTTTAACAAATGGCAGAATCAACATTGTAGAAAGAGTGATATTTCTTGTTCTTTTAAGCATATATTCACCAATTTTTCTGAAAATATAACTAATTTTCATCATTAAATCTTGGTTCATTTTTATCTAATAATACAAACTACAACAAAGTTAAATAAAAGTTATCAAATCAATCAATTTTTTTAGTGGGTCTGTGAAATCTTATATTGAAATCTTTTGCATCCCCATTTTTTAAATAGTTTTAGTATGATTTTTCTTTTTCTTTTTATTTTTTTTTCTTTTTGAATTATTGAAAAGCAGTTAAAGTAGAAATTAATGATTAATTACCATATGTCCCAAGATAAAGGTATTTGTTACCAAACACTCTGCCAATTCTGGCCTCCCATCTTCCATTGTGGTGATGCCTGCTTGTTATAATGAAATTAAATAATATTAAAAAAATTGAAATTAAATAATACTAAAAAATTGACATTAGATATTGCAGTTGGAGGTGAAATTGGATAACTAAAAGATACCTAATAAAACAACGGGGGATCATTTAATTTCATTTGATTAAATTGCTGCATAAAATAAATTAAAAAATTTTTTTTGAAGATATAAATTTTAAATTTTATAACATACGAATAATATAATTAATGGCATGTCCTTTTGATTAATTAAGTACCTTGCCACGCCTCTATATTTTGATACTCCACGAGAAAATCCACTGCTTTTCCTATAAATTCAATGCAAAACTTAGCCAATCATAAATGTATAAGTATGATGAATTAATTTCAAAGACTAAAAAAAATTAATAAATTTACCTTCTCAATGATCCGATATATTCTTCTCTGGATTGAACCTCCATTTCTTTCAGTTCATTTTCATATGTAGCTAACTATAAACAAGAACAAAAATATTAATGTTCTTCATTTTATTCTTAATTAGAAAAAAAAAAATCAAAATAATAAAATTTACCGGAAAATTAAGAATTGTTTCGGGGCCCCAATATTTGAGTGCTGCTAAATCGTAAGCATGAGCTGCTGCTTCTTCATCATCATACGCTCCTGAACAGTTAAATTTCGATAAACAAATATTCACTTTTTTTAAAGAAAAAAAATGAAACATTTTCTTCATAAATCTAAAAATTTCATATTCTGATACATACCTAGATAGACTGCATTTTCCATCAATGCCACCATGAAAAAAAAAAATTCCCAGACTTAAAATCACCATAATTATTATTGTGTTGTTTTTCATTAAAAAAAAAAAAAGTAAGAAAAGAAAGAACAAGAAGAACCTTGCCGTCCTTTCTTGTTCTGTGATTCATTCCAGCAATTTTTATCCCACAAATGAGCTTCATATCGCCCAGTCCATCGATGCCTAAATTCATAGAAAGAACGTTAAAATTTGAGAAAACAAAAGAAATTAAAAAATTATATTTATATATATAAGGAACATGTAAATTAGAGAAAGATAAAAACCTAGTAACACCACGATAAATGGAGCTGCGTTGAGGAGGAGAATCTCTTGGAACACTTCTTCTAGTGCGTTTTACCTTTGTAATTCCATTATCATTGGTCGTTTTGATATTATTCGCTGCATTTTTGTGATTGTGTTGAGATGGTTTCCCCATATAATTTGACAGAGAAAAGAAAAAGAAAATATGAAAAAAAAAATGAGTGAGTGAGTGAGTGATACAATGCAAAATAAAGGATTATAAAGGAAGAAATGGGCTGGCAATTAATGACAAATATAAATATAAATATTCAGAGAATAGAGAAGGCCGGCTAAGAGAGAAATTTGCAATTAGCCGTCTTAAACCGGCTTATGTGATTTATTTCTATCTTGTCTTTTACCTAATCAACTTTGTGTTCATGTGCTGTTCCAATCATATTTCAGCTTTTCTGCTTCTCTTTATTTATTGGTTAATAATTTTATCCTTTTCTTTTAAAAATTTTACTGTATAAATATAATACATCTTTAAGCACTTGAAAACTATCATCTTTAATAATTTTTTAACACTTTTTAATTATTTTGAGTTACATCTTTAAACACATGAATATTATCATGGTTCGTAATTTGAACACTTTTTAATTATTTTTTTTAAAAAGCTATAGAGACATAAATTCGTTAATTTTGTTACTTTTTTTTTTACAATATTAACTTTCGGTTAATGTTAAATTTATTGGACAATATAATAAAATATTAAAATTGACAAGTTCAAATGTTTATATGATTTTTTTAAAAAAGTTATATGTCCACCAAATTAATAAAAATGTCACGTTTAGCTGTGTATAATTTATATATAAGGCTTTTATATTATATTTTTTTTTAACATATAGATTAGATTGCTTTGGTGGGTTGACATTGTTATGTTTTCAATATTTGAACTTAAAAAAAATAATTAATACAGTTCTAGTTTACGTCGAGACAAATTTTCATAAAGATGAAGATGAGGGTTAACTTTGTTGAATTAGATTTTAGTTAAAAATTAACATAGTTGATATCTCTCTATCCCTTTCATGCTACTTGTGGTTATTTAGATAACGATTTCTGTCAGCATATATATGTACCTATAATACTGATAATCTACCTATCTATCGATATAGATAAGCCAATTTTAATTTTAATTTCTATTTAATTTTGATTTTAATTTTAACTAAATTAATTTTAACCAAATTTTCAAAATTAAATTAATTCAATTTCAATTTAATTTATAACAACGACCAAGTTTATAATTTCAATTTTAATGCCAACCTCAATTTCAATGTCAATTCCAAATCAATTGTAATTCAATTTCAATTTTAATTTTAATTAAATTAATTCCAAACAACCCAATTTTCAAAATTAAATCAATTTAATTCTAACTTCGATTTAAAGTGAAAGAATGATCAATTTCAATTTCAATTCCAATTCCAATTCAATTTTTAATTTTAAATTAATCGAATTAATTCCAACTCAATTTTAGATCAAATTAGTTTTTAAATTTCTATGCTTATTTAAAATAGAAAATTAAAATTACATTTCTTAATTAATTTTCGGATAAAATAACTATATATATATATATATATATGTTAATTAGCATTTCTATTTTAAATGAGATTTGCACGAACTATTTATTATTCATTAATAATAATTAATGACTGACTTATATCAATATAAAAATGAAATTTTATGGTTATGGCCAAATATATATAATAAAAAAATATAGATATCAATTGAAATAATCAAAAATTAATTTCAATTTTAGACTGAAATTAAAAAAAAAAGTATAAAATTTTATTATCCAATTCAGTTCCATTTTTTTTTAGAAATATATAATAAAGATTTGTTTTGGTGTAAATTTACATAGAGTTTTTCAATAAAAGTTTATAATAAATTCACATAAGAGTTTTGAAATTTTTTAACAAGTACTCCTTCAGGTTAATTTTAAACTTGTTATGAAATATTCATATTTAATCGGATGATTTCCTCTATTGGTTATTT
Organism: Excoecaria agallocha; assembly: GCA_037975025.1. Classification (NCBI taxonomy): domain Eukaryota; kingdom Viridiplantae; phylum Streptophyta; class Magnoliopsida; order Malpighiales; family Euphorbiaceae; genus Excoecaria; species Excoecaria agallocha. The sequence goes on along the minus strand of CM075817.1, from coordinate 29,777,699 downwards.
CCTTTATTACTTTATTTATTTCCTAAATTCAGTTGCTTATTAAATGTATTTGTTTCCTCTATAGATAAAAAGTTTTTATCTATAAATACTCGCAATGTTATTGTTTTAGGATGACAATAACATAACAAAAAAATCATACTTCTTATTCTTCTCTATATTTTGTTTTGATTTTACTTTTATTTATAACAAATTATCAGCACAATAGCATTTATTGATTATTGAAAGTCAATGGTTTACGACAACCTGACTCGAAGGAATCAAGAATTATAATTTACAAGATTAAATGGTAAGTAGATTTAATTTAAAAATTTTAAATTATTTTAATTCTCATGAGTTAATAAGATTGATTAAGGGTTGAGTAATTCTATCCTACAATAAATAATTTTAAAAACTTCAATATACGAAAATATTAAGAACTGAGAATAGCATTTCTATTACCAAAGACATTAACATGATTTTAATGATTTGTTTTGCATAATTGCAATTTGATTCTTGCTTAATTATATTTTAATCATTATATTATATATGATAAATATATTTTATGTAAAGCCATTTTTGATTTTCAATTTGCTATATGTGTAACGCTCTCTTTTAAATACATACTCAATATAGTTTTTCATTCTCTTTATGAAGGAGTTTGGGATACGTTCATAACTCACGAGATAATAAATTGGCCCCGATATAATAGAGATAATATCGGAATAGGAAATAATTTATATGGAATTAGTTCCATATTGGTTTTTCTCTTAATTAGAAAATCTACTATTTATATGTGCATTAATATGGACAGTTACATATTAATTTCGTAACTGCCATATTTATTATTTTCTTATTAATATTATAACTGCCAATTTAATTCATCATTATTAAGAAAATTAAGTATTCCTTAATTAGAGCCCTATATAAGGGCTTAGTTTCTTCATTTGAAAGTGAGGAGAGAACTTAGAGATACCGAAATTTTATCGGTTTGTCTCCATGCATATTCTATTTGTCTAAGGGGCTTTTAGTTCGTGCATCTATGTTTTTATTCCGTAATTCATGACACGTGGGTGATAAGCTTTGCCGGTAACGTGAAACAATCGATTTCTGTTTTCGCTTCAATGATCTGCGCTTCGAAAGGCATTTATATCTACTTCTTGCAATATATCATGATGTATATAATTTCTTACATTTGTATCAGAGACCATATTTTTGCTTTCTGACATATCTATAATGTAGATCTGATTTTTTTGTGAAAATTCATATATGTTTATAGGCTGAATTGATATGCATATTAGATATGTTCTATATGTAATTTTTTTATTCTGGTCTGGAAATTTTTTTTTTGTAATTTTTGGACACCGAAATTAAATAATTATTTTTTAAAAAAAAAATCTGTAATTAAAATTTCGAGTGAAAATTTTTTATTTTTGACCACACCATTGGACTCAGGGACCTCGAAAACTCCACCTTAAAAAAAATCTGGCGGCCTGAAACCACTGGGAAGGCGACGCATGGCTTGCACGTGCCACCAGTGTGTTGGGCGAGTGCCATAGGGCTCATCTCCAGCACACACCTAGCCACACGCGCTGAGTGAAACGTCACTCATCTACGTGGCCCAATGGGAAAACGACACGTGGCATTATGATGAAGCGCCACATGTCAGATGACGTGTCAATGGGGTCCATATGATGCCACATGGCATCACATGGACCAACCATATGACGACATGTGTCACAACGTGGTAGCCTGTGGGGCTGACACATGGCATGGGTCTTGCCACGTGGCATGACGTGTCATGCCACCTGGCATCCATGTGGCAAACTGCGGTGCTGACACGTGGCTTGTTGGTGCTGACACGTGCCTATTGAGTCATACCGAGTGTCGACACGTCGGCCAATGACTAGCTAACATGTGGCAGATCATGGTCATGCCACGTGTCAATTTTGTCAATATAGTTGGCACCACATGGACATGTCAGTAATTGCCACGTGGCAGTGGGGGGGTCATGCCAGCCATCGCCATGTAGCCCAATCAGGTCATGCCACGCCACGCAGTAGAGTGCCTCAAATGGCGCGTGGTGCATCTATCACGTGTGGCAGGTAAGGCCCACTGTCGCCGGCCCGTGATGGCATGTACGGCCTCCTCTGACCTCCAAATCAGCTCAATTTTTTTTAATCTAATTTTCTCAATTTTTTTGATTTTTTGGTTATTTTTTAAAAAAATTTTTGAGGACCAAAAAATATTTTTTTGGATTTTATTCCTATAAAAAATTATTTTAAAATTGATAAAAATTAAGAAAATTATTTTTCTTGCCTTATTAAATTTTCAAATTTGTTTGAAATTTATATTATGTGGATATTTCATTGTTTGTTGATTAAAATGAGTTTCAATCATACGTATGTTTGTACATAAATGTATTGACCATTTTATATTCTGTTATGAGTAATAATTTGTCTTTATCTTTTGGATTAAAATGAGTTTCAATCATACATGATTGTGCATACGTGTACTTACTGTTTAATTTTTTTTATTATGTGTAACAGAAATGGTGAAGATAAGGACTTCTAGATGTCCGTAAATTCCTCAAGGAATTGTAGAAACTGAAGCAAAAGTGCAAACGGTTTGCAAAATGAGGATGCATAAGAAGGTTCAAGCTGATAACATTCATGCAATAGTGCATCATATTTTGTGTATGCATGAAAAGATGCAAGTGTGCATTTGGGCTAATGGCCTGGACCAAGGAGGTGTTGACAGGACCTTGTTTAAAGTGATGAAAGACTTTTTTGATTGCCATCTAGATATGAGAAACTGGTTGGTTGATGCTTGGATCAAGGAAAATGGAATTTATAAGAAAATCATTATCCAGTTTTTGTATTTGGTGACCAAAAGAGGAGTGTTGAGAAGCAACATTAAATATGAGATGTTGCTCAAAAGCGGACATTGTGTGTATCATCCATAGCTTTATTATCGATTTTATGGCATACCTCTCGATTTGTTCAAAAGGGTCGAGAAATTATTTCCAGTGCGAGACTAGTTTTGTCGTATTCTAGGTTTCCTGAGCTATTGATATGAGTGTCAAGTTATTAATGGTTAACAGATTTGTGGTTAGGATTTATGTTTTCTATTACTAGATTAAAGACAAGTGTGTTTTTATCTTATTTTAAATGTTTCATCTTTTTGAGATTATTGGATATTTAATGATTGATTAAATAAATGAGTTTATTTATCTTTTGGATATTATATTGGCATAGTTTTGTTCTAGTAGAATAAGTTCTAACCAGAATAAGCATAGAAGCTTTAGTGGTAAGGGTAAAGGAAAGGCTCAAAAATCTAAAAGGCAAACGATAAAATAGAATCACATAAGGTCTAAAGGTAATAAAAGGATAAATATTTCAAGAGTGAAATATTTCTTTAACTGCCAATAAAAGGATCACTGTGTAAGAGACTTTAATGTGTCCCAATAGGTACACTATCTTGACTTATGAGTAAGTGATATCTGTGTATCTAGTCATGTCTTTTTACTAAATTTCATCCTTTGTGGGTGATAAATCCAGAAGTAATGGACCTTGCGACAAAAAGGATCAAGATTCTTTTGTCTGGTTAGTTTCTATTTTTGCTTCAATGAAACTAGGTTTCATTTATATTTTAAGGATAACAACGCACGCTTATGTTTAGATAATGCTTAGTGTGATTCTGATTTTGTTTTGAACATTTTCATTATCATGGATATTGATCCTGATTATTAAAATACTACTATTTTTTCATTAATTTCTTCTTCTATTTCACATTGTTATGAGCATAATGTGAAATTATGGCATGCTAGATAATACCACATTAGCCAAAACTGGACGAGTTAGTTAGCCAAAGTAGGATTGATAGGTGATTTGAATAAGCTTGAATTACCTACCTATGAGCATTGCCCGAAAAGAAAACTAGTGAAGAGACTGTTCAAAAAAAAGAACTAGAACCAAAACTCCATTGCAATTGATCCATTCAGAGATTTAATGAATTTTACAGCAAGGCATGGGCCTATTATTATTCATCACTAATATAGATGACTATATTAGGTATGATCATGTCCATTTAATTTCTCATAAGTCTGAAACATTTAGTTGCTTTAAAACTTTTATAAGTCTTGTTGAGAATCAATTAGATAAGAAAATTAAAGCTTTAAGAATCGACCGTGGTTGAAGATATCTTTCTAATAAATTTAAAGTTTTATGTGATGAAAAAGGGAGTGGACATCAGTTGTCTATTCCTCAAACTCCATAACAAAATGATGTTATAAACTATATGCCCTCCAAGTTTGTTGCTTCCACTTTTTATGAGTTATGGACTGGTAGGTAATTCGACCTAAGACATTGATGACCTTAGGGTTGTGTTGCTTATATCCATAATACCTCAAATAAATTTGGTAAATATGGACCATAAGGTTAAAAAGAGTATTTTTGTGTGATATTCTAATGTATCAAAAGGATACGTGTTTATGGGTGAACAAGAAAATGGCTCAGTAACAAAATTTGAATCACAAGAAATCATATTTTTGGAAAATAAGTTTTTTAAATTGGGCGAAGTAAGTTGAGACTTTACTTTTATGAAAGTCAAAAAGAAGAACTAACTGGATCTCTCCATCCGAGTGGGAGTAAAATTAAAAAAGAAAGTCAAAACTCTCTTCTTAACGATCCAGATGATTGGGATCCGTTCTCCAGTGGGAGGATAAGCATGCCTAACTCCAGTAGGAGTATGGATATTTAAGATCTTTATTTGAGTGGGAGCGTAGAGCTTAATTTCAGTGGGAGCATTCCGAACTATGATGAATATATGAGACATGTTTATCAAGAATTGGAATTACAAAAAATTTAAAAGGAAAATTATTCCATGTCGATGATTTTTTAATTATCCCATAAGAATGCCTAGCAAAAGATAAATGGATTAAGGCAATAGAAGAAGTAATGGATTCCATGAGATCAAACCATGTTTAGGAAATAGTTGATCTACTTGAAGGACACAAACCAATTGAGAATAAGTGGGTTCTCAAAATAAAGCAAAGAGTTGATGGTAGTATCGAAAGATACAAGGCTCGGCTAGTTACTAAGGGGTTTACACAACAGAAAGGAATTGACTATAAGAAGACTTTTTCACCTGTTTTTAGATTTACATCGATAAGGTTAATTCTAACCTTGACTGCTAGTTTGGGCTTAGAACTACATCAAATAGATGTAAAGACTGCTTTTCTCATTAAAAAAGGCAGTGAACATAAGGTTTTCTGATTGATGAGATCAATCTATAGTAGTTTTTAAGACAATGGTATTTGAGATTTCATAAAGCAATCATGTCAAATGAGTTCAACATGATCGATGAAGACCATTGTGTTTATCACAAAAGCTTTAAAGACAAATTTGTCATTTTGACTTGGTATGTAGACGACATACTAATACTAGAAAATGACATAAAGTACATAAATCTTATAAAATATTGGTTGTGATCCAAATTTGAGTTAAAAGATATGGATCAAGTAAATTATATCCTTGGAGTCAATTTCGTTGCTAACATTGGGTGAAGTTTTAGGGATTTAGCAACGGAATACAAAATGGTTAGATTTTGTTGCTAAAAAGGGAGGGAGATTTTAACGCCAACATATAGCAACGAAAATTAGCAACGAAATCTAATTTTTGTTGTTAAAATAGCAACGGAATCTAATTTTCGTTGCTAAATATAGCGGCATTTAATAGCGGAAAATTTTTGGGATGAAATTTAGCAACGAAAATTAGATTTCGTTGCTATTTTAGCAATGGAATTTAATTTTTGTTGCTAAAATAGCAATAGAATCTAATTTTCGTTGCTAAATATAGTGGCATTTAACAGCAAGAAATTTTTGGGATAAAATTTAGCAACGGAAAATAAATTTTGTTGCTAAAATAGCAACGAAAATTAAATTTTGTTGCTAAAATAGCAACTGAAAATAAATTTTAGCAACGAAAATTAAATTTCGTTGCTATAAATAGCGACATTTCATAGCGAGAAATTTTTGGGATGAAATTTAGCAATGAAATTTAATTTCCGTTGCTCTTTTAGCAACAAAATTTAATTTCCGTTTCTATTTTAGCAACGAAATCTAATTTCCGTTGCTATTTAGCAACGAAATCTAAATTCCATTGCTAAATATGGCTACATAAGAAATTTTGAATGAAATTTAGCAACGGAATATAATTTTTGTTGCTAAAATAGCAACGAAATCTATTTTCCGTTGCTAAATTTGAAATCATTGTTATAATAGCAATGAAATTAAATTCTGTTGCTAAAAAATAATATATATAGGGAAAAACCCTATTTCTTTTATTTCTATTCTTCTCCCCGCCTCATTCTATTTCATTTTCTCTGCTTTTTGAAGCTCGACTATGGAGAATTTCAAATCAATCCACAGAGATCCGTTGGTTCAAAATTCATCAATTTTCACAAATATAGGTACCTTTTCACTCTCTACTTACCAGATTCTCTACAACTTGTTTGGCTTTGATATCACTTGTAGTTTATTTGTTTCCTGAGAAATTATTGAAGGGCAGAAGGAAATAAAATTCATTTAAGCATATTAGAAAGAAGTTATCTTAAGGTTGCTGCACTTTCGAGTTACCTTTATTTTTGTTTGGTAGCTGAGAAAATTAAGGCAGGAAAGATGAGAAAACTTGTTCTACTAGGCTTATACTCCTTCTAATATAGGTACCCTTTTCTCTGTTTTGTTTCTTTCCTTTTTTGATTACTGAAATTAATTCACTTTCATTATTTTTGTTAACTTTTGGATTATGATTCAACTGTTCTTTGTTTCTTGTTTCTTGTTCTCACATTTAGGGTTAAGGGTTTCAGTTCGGCCCCTTCCCTTCCTTTTCTGCATATTAATCTCTCTATCACTTGGTTCGTAGTTGCGGTCTCTCTCTCGGCCAAAATGGGGTTAGATTTTTTGTCTGCTCTTTTATTTTTGTATTGTAAATTTAATTTGTTTTCCACATTTCAATCAAAGTTATTTTTTGCGATTTATCTAGTTTTTGCTGTAATTAATGTTGCAACTATAAGATGTTGCTATAAATTTAATTTGTTTTCCACATTTCTATATTGTTTCTTCTTGATGACGGTACCTTGTTTGATTTCTAAAAAATTGGTGGAGGATGAAGAAGATTTTATTTATTCGAGCTTCGGCAATTTTATTTTTAATTGCTCAGTACATAACTGCTTTTAAAAATGTTTGTATACCATTTAACTTACATTTAGTTGCTACAATTAAGTAATTGGGTTCTCTGATAATCATTATTTTGTGAGAGTTGAAGTTCAGTTTAATTTGTTTGTTTTATAGCTTAAAGATTTGTTCATTGTTCACATTTGTCTATGGTAATGGCTTTTTATCGTCCACTTGTTGGTTTGATTAAATTGGAACTTTCTGCTTTAGTTTCTTGCTCTGGTTATAGGAGATATGCTCTGCCTATTTATGTTTTCGGTCCTTTTCTTTAGTAAATGAAGCATAGGCTTGAGTTATTTGAAATCTTTGCAAACTAATACATCTTAGCTTTCTCTTTTGTGTTGCATTTTTCCTTGTTTGATAGCTCTTCTGCTTCTAAGAAACTGGTAATTGAGGTTCTCTTCTCTCTCGTTGTTATTTGATTTGTTGCATTTTTGTGTGATTTAACATTTTTATGTGCAATTATTTTAATGTTTTATGTGCTTAGTATATAAAAGATAGTGGTTAGAATTTTCCATAGATTTAATTAAAAATTATAAATAATAAATAATTATATTTAAATTTATTATTAAATTATGTGATTAAGATATGGATTCCTTTCACTTGAACTAGGGAAAGAAAATAATTTGTATGAGTGAAAACAAGAAAAGACCAAATGTCCCTGAAAAATCCTAAAAACTCTCTTTTATGTTACAAGAGCTTTGCTCTATGACAAATGATCGTCTCGAAACGAGCTTTTCAAAAACATATTATAATAAGAAATTTGATACTTGTAGCAAAAGTTATGACCAAAATAGTATGTACCGTAAAAATAATCTATTTAGGCTTTATGTTAGCTTTCTTCATTTATTCTCAAATTCTAATTTAATTTAGGGTTTTTAATATCTATATTTCTGATGATAAATTGTTGGTAATTGTTGATTTTATCCATAATTTATTGAATTATATGTGTTTGTTGATAGAAACTTTTAGTGTTTTTTATGCCAAGTTATGTTGTTAATTTAACATATGGGTCAGTAACAATAAGTTGGATTTGCAGCTTATAAAAAAAATTGACTTTTGGTTGCTAAAATTAGCAACGAAAATGTCAATATTTTAGCAACTGAATTGATATTTTCGTTGCTAATTTTAGCAAAGGAATTTCATTTTTCTTTGCTAAAAATTACCAATTCACAAAAAATGAGTTAGTTGAATTTTGCAATGGAATTCATTTTCCATTGCTAAATTTAGCAACGAAAATAAAATTTCGTTGCTAAAAAATAGCAACCGCCGGATTAGCAACGGAAATTTTCGTTGCTAATTTCCGTTGCTATTTTTTATTAGCAACGAAAAATATCAATTTTCGTTGCTATTTTTTATTAGCAACGGAAAATATCAATTTCCGTTGCTAAATTGCATTTTTCTTGTAGTGATATATGAGGTTATATGCTTTAGATTGAGATCTAAATTAGATTAAGTGTAATCTTATGATAAATTAAACATAACTATCATGTTCTGTCTTAAAAGCCAGAAGTAGTTCTAAAGTGGGAGAACTAAAGTTGAATGCTTAGGTGTATTGCAACCTTGTGCTTCAGTATGGTGTTAAATAATGTATGTGGTCCTTTAAGGGAAAGAAAAGAATATCATAACACATGCATCATACCATGTGTGCTTGAGTTGACAAAGGGAAGGAAATTTTATGTGAATGATCTCAAAATTTCCCTAGTGTGAGACCCTAATTTTTCCGACACTTAGGACTCTTAACATAGACCTGAAGTATAGATCAGTGTGGCTAGCTTAGTCTCTAAAGGGTTATGAAAAAATTTTGACCCGATTGATTTAACTAGAAAAGTGAGTTGGACTATGATGGAAGGTATATAGAAAAAGGGAAAGATATTTTTCGATCACATTCGGTAGTTTCGTGGTTCACCAGTATACCTATTGTAGTATTTATAAGTAAAGACACAATAGTGAACAAGAAAATTGTTTTTATGAGATCATGAGATAAAACAACGAATGTGAGAAAACTATCTAGGGTTTGGCATACAATTGTGAGAAGATCTTGTTTCTCGAGACGCTATATATCCCTAACAGGTATATAGCATTAGTATTCTCGACGTATGCTGGTCACATGAACTATCTGCCTATATGATAGGAGAGAATGACTGAAAATTATTTCGTCATGTGCGAGTGGGAGATGAAAGAGTTTGGGATATGCCCATGACTAACGAGATGATAAATTGGCCTCGATATAATATAGATAATATCGGAACAGGAAATAATTTATATGAAATTAGTTCCATATTGGTTTTTCCTTTAATTAGGAAATCTACCATTTATGTGTGCATTAATATGGGCAGTTACATATTAATTTCGTAACTGTCATATTTATTATTTTCTTATTAATATTGTAACTGCCAATTTAATTCATAATTATTAAGGAAATTAAGTATTCCTTAATTAGAGCCATATATAAGGGCTTAATTTCTTTATTTGAAAGTGAGGAGAAAACTTAGAGATATCGAAACTCTATTTGTTTGTCTCCACACATATTCTCTTTGTCTAAGGGGCTTTTAGTTCGTGGATCTATGCTTTCATCCCGTAATTCGTGACACGTGGGTGATAGGCTTTGTCAGTAACGTGAAACAATCGATTTCTGCTTTCGCTTCAACAATTTGCGCTTCGACATGTATTTATGTCTACTTCTCGAAATATATCGTGATATATATAATTTCTTATACTTTAATTGACCTTAAAATTACTAATTAATTTTATAAAAATTTTGGCAACATAACGACTAAAAACTTAAATTTTCAAAACCTGTAAAAGTCAAATTACACTCCCTATTTCAATCTTCCTTTCACCCAAACTCTGATCAGTCAATTCAACACTTCTAAATTCATCAAACACCCAACATTCATCCACTACAAGAAAATTGCAAATTAGCAACGGAAATTAACAACGAAAATTTCGGTTGCTAATTTGGCAGTTGCTATTTTTAGCAACGAAAATTTTATTCCATTGCTAAATTTAGCAACGAAAATTGAATTTCGTTGCTAAATTCAACAATGCAATATTCGATGAATTGGTTAAATTTAGCAACGGAAATAAATTGTCCGTTGCTAAATTCACCTATAAGTAAAAAAATTAACGACGGTCTTGTCCGTCGCTAAAAATTATAACAATTTTTTAATACCAGAAACCCATGAATGATGGGAAAGAAAGTTTAAAAGATTGCACGCATAGAAGAGCCATTAACTGTAAAACATATATATAACAAGCAACAACAAAAACATGAACTCAAATTGCAATCCCCTCCACAAAATGAAAATGATGAAAGAACCTAAGAATGACACCTTCAGGTATTTTAGCAAACATGTAACCACAAGGAAAAAAATGAAGAACGAAGAAGAAGAAGAAAAAGACAGTATTGATGTAGTAATAGATTGAAAAGCAATATTTGATAAGCAGTAGAATTGAAAAAGTACTCTTTGATAGTTCCACCTTAAAACCAAGCAAGGATCGCAATGATAGATGATATTGATCTAGCAGGGAAAAACTTTAAGGCCAACTGAATCTAGAGCATTAAACATATAATCAACTAGAAAAGGAAAAGGCAAGTATTTCAAGAAATGATTGTGTAAAATAGTTAATAAAAGGACCTAAAATGCTTGACAACCGAAGTATCCATTATTTGTAATGAAACAAATATACAATTAATGCATTTTGTATGAAATAAATACACTATCAAAATTATGTCAGAAACACAACTACCACTAGTCGTCCAGATGAAGTAATTGAAATATTAACAATAGGAGCACCCAAAGTACCCAATAAAAAATATTACCATCATCCTTCCTCAAAGTTCCCTCATATATATATAATTCACTTGACTTAGCATTTCCACTACTTGACAAAATGATATATTAATTAGACAATGGAAACTGATCTGAGACATACCAGAGGAAGAATGTCTGATGTCTCTGCTCTAGTCCATCCGCATGTGTGGTTCAGGACGTAATTAGCATAAAGCACAGATTGCATCATCCAGTGCAAGATGCACAAATAGACCAAACTTCTTAGCAGACTGACATTAGCAATCGGTAGACTTATTCCTTGAAAAATAACAGATTATGTTGCTTTCACTAAAACCACAGGGAAGCAATAGCCAGATTTATTTTTCAAGAAACCAGAGCATAGACCAATAATGCAAGCATAAATTTTCCACCGAAGCAGTACATCAAATGCATTAAAAGTCAAGTGTTGTACAGATAATTTAAAAATGTTTACCTGGGTTTTGGGATAATGGATTGTCCATAGCAAGGTTAGGAGAATGACTTCCATCCTTCAGCGTATGCGGATAAACCAGGAGACATACCAAAGAAATATCCCTAATTCATAAAACAAGTTGCATTAAGATCAAGAAAACAATTTAATAATGTTTGTTTTCAAGGCATTAATTTCTATTCTTATAGAACAAAGAGTCAAAGATGAATTTTTTTGTCCCAAACCACAATTATTGGATTTTAGCTTCACCATGAATTCATAACCTGATCCTATTTAAGAAAAAAAATTAATAAATTAGCTAATGTAAGTTAAAAGCAGTTAAATTCTCTAACTTCAAGATAATCATGAGCCATGAAATGTTAGAAAAAAACGTTTTTTATGGTCGTGTACTTCATAGTTACATGATGATTGTTTAATCTTTTACTAAATTTAAGCAATAAATTGTGCAACACAAATCAAATGTAAAAGTTCAAGTGGTAGAGTTTCCATAGCCAGCTGAATTTTAAAAGAAGTAAGTTAGATACAACCATTAGATTGCCTCTATAGCGAAATATAGAGATAATTCTTACCCACAGTCTTAGAGTTGTTGGATCAGATTTTTTGCAACTTGGACAATTCTAACTGAAAGCTGATACTAATGGACACTTTGAACTCAAATAGAAAATGGACTGCAAAATAGAATGAAATTGTTGTTAGCAGAACCGAAGAAAATGAGATGCTGGCGACAAAAGATGGAAGGCCCATTTGGTGCTATGAACAAGCAGCCATTGATTAAATTAGAAGGACAAAAGAAGTACAATAACGTTTGAAACCATCGACTTTGGTGCTGCTAGACTGCTAAAGTCTTTAATTTATGCGTGTGCTTATCTCTAGGTTTGTTAAAATTTGTTATTTCTAGGTTTTTAAATAGAAGATAAGGATTGCATATTATAAAATTAATTCATACGAGAATAATAGAGAAAATAGTTTATACAAACAAAATTACCATTAATATGTTGTACACAAATTTCTCCAATATTAAAAGACATTTTAGAAGATGTATGCTAATTTCAGTATATTAAAAAATATCGATTTCAAAATTTCTCTTCTTTTTTCACTTATTAAAAAAAATATACAAACAAAATTTTGTTTTGTCTTGAAAAAAATAGAACCTATATTATATTATCATGTAGTAATTAATTATAAACCTTTAAAAAGTTAGGTTCATGACAAGTTGCTCTTCATTGTCAAAATTAAATTTAATTAGCTGTTAAAATCAGTTTTCAAAGCCATAAAAATTGAAATTGACTTGGATTTCTTTAAAATTGTCCTGTGAGATTAGGTTGTGTAGATCGGGTGTAAGTATATTTTATATTTAGCTTTATGCAAGTGCACTAAGGTCAAATCTGGCCATACATCCTTACATTACGTAGGATTATATCACAAAAATTAGTTTATCACTTTATTGTAAGTAAAAAATTATAAATTATCTTTTCACTTTTTTAAAGGAAAGAATAAAAAATACATTACGTAGGAATTAATAGGCAAACAATTTGACATAACTCTCCATAAAAAATAAAAAATAAACAAATCAATAGCTTTGGAGGAATTTTCAGACACCAGAGTTGGTTCCAAAAAGTTGCATCTACAAGTTTAGAAAAACCATTTGGTTGCAAAAGTAAGAAAGTTGCAGATACCACCAATAAATATTGGACAGTGAAGAGGTTACCAATGTAGGCAAGAGTAAGAAAGTTACAGATACCACCAATAAATGGTTCTATCAACAAAACAAAAGCCAGCTAAAGAATTACAACTAGATCGTGAATTAGGGAATAGAGATAAAAAAAATAACTGAATGTAACAGAAGTTGGGAGAAGATCACTCCAACCTGTATAAAAAATAGGAAAGGCAAAAGCAAAGGCAGCAGCTCTACTTTTACCCATCTCCTGCACAACTCTTGCTGCTACCTGCAGTACTGGCCCAGAGAAACTACGTAAAGCACTCTCCAACTTGTATAAAAAAATAGGGATAGGTTAATTACGTCCTCTTTCAAATTCAACCACATGGCTAATCTGCATTCCGTGCTATTAAAATTGTAACAACAAGTCAAACATAACATTTAACTTGCGTTCATAATCAAATTCCTCTTCCCCAAATACACACTCCGTAATTATAGTGTGCACATAGACTCTATCTATAATTGACGAGATTGCTTTTAGCAACCATTTTGTAAGAATTTAATTAGAAAACTAATTACATCATTAACATAACTTAATTATTACAACATTGTACATCTCATCAATAAACAAACTCCAGACAAGCTCAATTTTCCTCACCCCTCCAAAACTGCCCAAGCTCATGAACAATAGTTGTATAAATATATATAGTTGGAACTTCAATTCTGAACTTCAAGAATTCTAATTTTGAGCTTTGAAGGGAAATTAAGAATCTAGATTTAATTAATTCCATTTCCATCCAATTCCCTCAAAACAAACAAAAGGGTATACATTAAAATGAAAAAAAAAATAGCAAATTTACTATCAGAGAAATAAAGAGGAAATTAAAAGGAGAGTTAATTACCTCTTGGAGAAGTTAGAATCAGAAGTTACAGTGATCTTGCTCTTGTCATGAGCAATAGTTACAATATCACCAAGAGCACCAGCCTTACCACCAACCAATAGAATAACAGCTAAAGAAAGGGAAAAAAAAACAGAGAAAGGAACCTGCAATGACGAACTAGCCATAGCCAAAGAAGAGAACAATCCAATAATTTCTTCAAATCCAAATCTCTCCAACACAAATAAAATGAAAGCACAAAAAATAGAAAGGATAAAAGAGTATGTCTAGAAAGGAAAAAACAAGAAGACAAGGGGCAGTCTTTATACATCAAAACATTAAAGGACATAGGTTGATTTTTGAAACTACCAGCCAACACTATGACTAGAAACTACTACCACTTGGTCAAGGACATAAATATCTCAAAATGTGAAAGCAGACTTTTAATGAGCTCAAAATCCAATGCACTCTGCAAAAAATCTCACAAGTATTAATGATTAATCAGCATGATTTGCTAACAAAAGCTGGATATTATTTATTTCTCACCTCCATTAGTTCCAAGTAATCAGCAACTGGGTCTATTACTGCCATTTTAATCTCAGATATCTGCATGGCATTTACATTTTATTCATCAGCTTTAAAGCACGTGGATTAAGCTTGTATCAGAGAGTGAACAAAGCCACAAGCATTTAATAAGATCAGGAAAGTAAACCAAAAAAAAAAGAATATCTTTACTGAGCTGCAGATAAAACTGACTTTAAGAGTGAAACCAATGGGCAAAATTTGTGAGACCCCTTTTCTGAAGAAAGAACAACTTTTTAATCAAGACAGCCAAAGGAATTTATATGCGAGCAGAAGAAACTTCCATGCCCTTGAGTAATGCAGGCAAAAACATTTATACATACTACATCAACACCCTAATATTTGTATTCTGAGATTGTTCAGTAATAGGAATTTAAAAATGCTACTAAAAAGGCAGAGATGTGCATCTGCACAACTAATACTACAATAATTGCCTTCTAAATATTAATTCAGGCACCTCATTCTTATCTTATAATAAAAACAACCCAGCAAGAGTAACTTCTGCATGAATGCCAAAACAAATTTACCGCATTTCCCAATCCTTCAACTTCTTGATTCCTTTGGGTTTAGAAATTGGGGCATTCATATTCCAACCATCTTCATATTATATTTGGCCCGAAGAGCATCATTATATGTCCATCTGCATACAAAAGGATTATCAGGAATTATTTAAGGAATAAAACAAGTTAGAGCAGAACATCCATCCCAACAAAAGGATGATCAGGAATTATTTTAAGGGATCAAACTATTTAGAGCAGAACATCATGATTAGAAACTCCAAAAAACACAAACTCCAGAAAAACTTGAAGAAACATTTAACCATTAAATTTATTATTACAAGATAACAATATAGAGAACAGTAATGATCATAATTGCAACCAATTTAACATATCGATAGAAAAAAAACATGTTAACCTAAAACATTTAATGAAAATCGTAATAAGAAAATGGGAATCATACCTCCAGGAAATACAAGTTTTCCTGCAAAAAAGTAGCAGAATAGGAGTAATGAACAACCAAATCCTGCAGCCAAACATGGTGTTTCTCCATAACCCAAAAAACTAAAGAGAAAAAAATGGCTAATATCTCGAGAAGTTATAACTGAGAAACTAAAAATGCTTAGCACAATACGAATAAAAATAAGGAAAAAAAACCCCATGATTTTATACCCAAATTATTGAATAAAAGCCCCCACTTAACACCACTACAAT
Source organism: Excoecaria agallocha (assembly GCA_037975025.1). Classification (NCBI taxonomy): domain Eukaryota; kingdom Viridiplantae; phylum Streptophyta; class Magnoliopsida; order Malpighiales; family Euphorbiaceae; genus Excoecaria; species Excoecaria agallocha. The sequence goes on along the minus strand of CM075817.1, from coordinate 29,761,895 downwards.
GCACTTCCCAAATTCAGTATCCCTGTTGCTATTACAACAAAACCGAAATAGTATCCCTGTTGCTATTACAGACAAAAAATATATCAAAAAAAGAGCCCATCACCTGAGAGGTTGATTTTTGTCATATTACGAAAAGTTAATTGAAAAAAAAGAAGAAAATAAATCAACCATCACCTGAGAGGTTGATTTTCTTCACTTTTTATGTATACCGTTGAATTTTGCCACTAAATAGCTGGAGCTTCTCTAAGGTTTCTGGATGGAACTGTTTCTAAGAGAAATGGTTTCTGAAATAGACATAAGATACTATCATATAAGCAATGAACCCAAATAACAAAAATCAAGATTCCCTAAGAGAGACAAGGAAAGAAAGAACCAGGAAAACCAGCATAAAATGCAACCATCCTGCATTCACTTGCTCTTTAAGATCCTGGAGCTAACACTGTGCCCACAACAATATCCCTAACTTCACTTGGGTTTAAATTTGTTTTCTCGATCAATGCCTGCAACAAGCAACCAGAATAAAAAATAAAACAAAAATGAAGCAATTCCCGCCTTCCCCCCAAAAAAAAGAAAAACAAAGATAGCAAAATATAGAGATACTCGTATTATTTACAGACTAAGGCATAATACCCGTCAACAATCATGAAATTCAAAGGTTAGCATAAAATTCGGGTGAGAAGAAGATGAAGAAGGGCGGAGGTGATCGAGAAGAACTCGTTGCTAATATGAGAACATGGAAGGAGGCGGCGTTCAAAGCTGATGGTGAAGATGAAGAGAAGAGAAGAGATTGGGGGTTAATTCATACCTAGGGCAACAAATAAAAAAATTACATAAATACCCTTAATTTTAGCAATGAAATTTCTATTCGGTTGCTAATTTAGCAACCAAAATTAATTTTATTGCTATTTTTGATTAAAAATGAAAATTAGCAACGGAATTCAATTTCGGTTGCTAATTCAGCAATGAAATTTTAATTCGGTTGCTATTTTAGCAACAAAAATCCAATTTCGTTGCTATTTTTATTGAAAATGTAAATTAGCAACGAAAATCCAATTCAGTTGCTATTTTCCATTGAAAATGTAAATTTGCTAACAACGAAATTATATTTCGTTGCTAAATTAGTAACGGAATTTATATTCCGTTGTTATTTTTTCTTCCAAAATGTTTTCTCCATCTTTTAGCGCCTTATTTAGCAACGGTATAGTATTTCCGTTGCAAAATTTTGGCACTAAAAATTCCCTTTACTTTTAGCGACGGAAGATAACCAAATATATTTCCATTGCTAAATCTAGAATATTTAACTAATTTTAGCAACGAAAATTTTTTTCATTATTTTTGTTGCTATTTTTCCGTTGCTATTTTTAAATTTTCTTGTAGTGATCATACATAATCACATCTCAATTAATATGCATATAGTATTTAATTTACATAACCATAATCTCTATTACAATTACCCTTACATAATAATTTACAATCCTAATTATTTTACATAACCAAAATAATACAAAAATAATTCCTAGGTATGTGCCATAACTTCTTCTTCTTCACTATGGGTCTCCCGGTACCTGTACCTGTCCCTGCATGCAGTCAAAATAAAACTACACGCTGAGTAACATAGTCGCTTAGTATTAGATATAATTACATAAAATTTCACTAACTAATTTATTTATAATTTTTTAACTTAAATTTGTTATTTTATTCTTAATAAGTTTAATTTCTTCAATTTATTCAAAATTTGTCTTCTTTACACCATTATACATCTTAATTATTCTCTAATAATAAATTTGCTTATTAAATTTTATTTAATTACTAAACTTTATAAAATTTTGCAATTAAATCCTTAAATTGACTTTTTCCTTCATTTAACTTCAATTTTGACTTGTTTGACTTTATTTGACTTTATTTTAATTTTCAATGGATAAATTAAATTTAAGTCCCTCTATTGTCTCAAAGATGGCAAATTTATAATTTAGTCCTTCAACTTTTGACTAATTACGATTTTACCTTTTTTTACTTCATTTAGCTATTTTAATTTTATTAATCACTCTTTTTATCTCAAATTATCATTTTACCCTTGCTTTACTACCTAATTACTATTTTGCCCTTATTTATCATATTAATTTCATTTTTCACATTATTTACTTCATATTTATTTTTATGGCATAGAGTTCATTACAAATCCTCTTTTATTCCAGTTTTTGTGCAAAATTACTATTTTGCCCCAAGTTAACACCAGTGGAGAACCTCGAACTGGATAAACGGAACGTAAATACGGTGTACTGGGGGGATCGTACATCTAAGTACGACACCAAAATCCTTGCACTAATGCATATAATACGTCGGCTATCCTATCTCATATCTTATGGTTATTTCTGATGACCAATATTTCATAAACTCATGGTATCCCGCAGAATAAATTCCTATGGCTAGCCATACTATCCAAAGAACGGAATTACCCACTGTACACTAAGGGCATTAATAGATTTTATCTCGTATTGCCTTTTTATACCATTATTTACTCTTATCATTTTATTTTAGTCACATTAAACTCTCCAACATATTTAATTAAGCTCATTACTCATGCATTCATCATATGGTCATTTATTATTACAAAAATTCATCCAATTCACATAGTTTTGCTTATAGTCATCATTCTGCCGTAAAAGAATTTTACACTTATAAAAATTCTTTTACTTCGATTTGGTGTCATACACAAGTTTACATGCATTTTATGTCAATTTAAGGTAACATATGGTAATTACACATGACAAATATTAAGTTACATAAACTTTCTACATTATGTAACTATAGTATAATCAATCTTAATAATTATTTTTCATCCCAATTAACATTATTACACTTTTCATATACTAATTTGAGTAAATAACATCAAATGCCCAATTTTTCTTCAAATTACATTAAGGAATCCTTAATAATTAATTTGGCCACTAACTCTCCTTCACTTAAGTTTTGATTTTCTTCATTTATTTGTGTTTTTAAATACTTATTCTAACATATTATCAAGTGATATTAATTTAATTCACAAATTCAAACCATTTTACATAGTTACATAACATAAAATTCAAGAAAAATTCAAGAAATTTAGTGAAATTAAAGGTAATTTGTATCCACTAACCTCTCTATGGCTGGAATATAGCTGATCACACCTTTTCCTTTCCCTTATCCTTGCTAACTTGCCTTTCCTCTTCTTTTTCTTCTATAGGCCAAATTTTGCAAGGAAGAAATCATAAGTTTTTAGCACAATTTTAAGCCATTTAAAGCTATAAATAAACTTTCCTAATCAGTAACTACATGCTCATACAAATTCTCTCACATATCTTATTTAATTCTCACATAATTATAAAACTTTTGTTACTTTCTCTTACCTTTTTTCTTAGAGTACTTGGCCTTCTTTTGGTAAAAGCCTTTTTTTTTAGTAAAAGAGGGTGAAATTTTGAGTATAGGATAAATTTTTTAGCTTAGGATTCAAAGAGAAAGAGCTTAGTTGAAGAAAAATGGAAAGCAAAGTGAGAATATGGAGATTTTGGTTTCTCTTAAGAAAGAAGGAGAAGATGGTCGATTTTTCCAGATATTTTCTGTGGGTTTCCTCTTTATATAGGGTACTAGAAGTATGCAAAATGAGAGGCCAAGATTCATCCATGTACGATTGAATCCAATGGCTTTAAAATTAGCCACTTGTCACTCATATAGGCACTTAGACTTATCCTACTATTCTGAGATCACACACACATAATAATAACACTAAAGTGGCCTCTCATATAAAATATCATGGTCAAATTCTCAGATTTAACCTTCTAAATGATTTTGATTTTTCACTCTGAAATATGAATTTTTGATCTCGATGTCGGATTGTCCTGAAATTTTGTCTCGAGTGTTACTATATATTATAAAATATGTGATAAAAATTTCAGTTTATGCCGATATCGATTTGGTATACTTTTAGCTTTGATAACTTATACGGTCAGTTCGAAACCCAAATTTCCAGAATTACTAGAATTGTCATTTTTAAGTTCTTTGGATGTCACTACACTACTTATAACATTTGTATGAAATATAGAGTCAATTGGAGGTCTCTAAGGTCTCCAAATGTTCAGTCAAAGTTCTTCTCAACCCTTTGATCGAACCGCGAAATTTTTCTTCGATTGCTCATTTGGAGGCATATTTGACTTCAATTCCCTCTTAAATTGTACCACTAGACTCCACTTATCATATACTTTTATATGTTATCTTAAACTCACTATGCTCACCGAATCTCCCATCCTCGAATTTCCTGGCTCGGACACGTTTAACTATATATTCTACTCAAATTTTCTGTTCTGTTCAAGTCTGATTACTTCAAGACTCAACCTAGGTTAACTGTTCATACTCAACAATATGTTATGTATGGTATATGCAAATTTGGGGGCGTTACAGTACTCCCCCTTTAAATAAAAATTTCTTCCTCGAAATTTACCTGAGCTGAATAGGTGAGGATATTGTTGTCTCATGGTTTTCTTAGGCTCCCACGTAGCCTCTTCTACATTATGGCGTGTCCAAAGTATTTTGACCAAGGAAATTTGTTTGTTTCGCAGTTGCTTGATTTCTCGAGCTAAAATCTGCATCGGTTCTTCATCATATGATAAGTTAGACCTCAACTGAAGTTCCTCCGATGCAATGATATGGGAAGGATCTAAATGGTATCTTCACAGCATTGAGACATGGAACATGTCATGAATCCTTTCTAACTTTAATGGCATCTTTAATTTGTAAGCCACTGGCACCACATGCTGCATCACTTCATAAATGCCAATGACTCTGGGACTAAACTTACCCTTCTTGCCAAACTGAAGAACTTTCCGCCATAGAGAGGCTTTCAAGAACACTTTGTCTGCCACATTAAATTATATATCTTTTCTCTTTAGGTCTGCATATGATTTCTATTGGTCCGTTGTTGCTTTCAATCTCCGATTAACTTCACTTTCTCTTTAGTTTCTTTAATCAAGTTAGGTCCTACTAGCCTGTTCTCAGTCAACTCTTTCCATCATAGGGATGTCCTACACATCCTCCTATATAATGTTTCATATGGAGCAATTTTAATACTGGACTGGTAGTTATTATTGTAGGCGAACTCTACTAGTGGTAGATACTTCTCCCAACTGCCACAAAATTCTAGTATGCAACAAAGAAACATTTCTTTCAATATCTATATTACCCGTTTGGACTAACCATCCGTCTGTGGATAAAAATCAGTGCTATAGTCTCAGCGGGTTTCCAGTGCTTCCTGAAGCTTTTGCCAAAACCTAAAGGTGAACCGTGGATCCCTGTCTGAAATTATAGAGATGGGCACACCATGGAGTCTCACAATTTCATTTATATAGATTTTTGCAAGTCTGGATAAAGGAAAATCTAATCTCACAGGAAAAAAATGAACTAATTTGGTCATTCTGTCAACTATCATCCAGATGGAATCACGTTGCTTCCTAGTAAGTGGCAACCCAGATACAAAATCTATAGTGATTTGTTCCCACTTCCATTCTGGTATGGTAATGGGATGCAGTAAGCCTGAAGGAACTTGATGCTCAGCTTTAAACCATTGACAAATCAAACATTTAGTCACAAAATTATCTATTTCTCTCTTTATGCCTAGCCACCAAAAACGTTTCTTTAACTCTTGGTACATTTTGTTACTACCTAGGTGCATGGCATAATGGCTACTGTGTTCTTCAGTTAAGATATTCTTCTTTAGCTTTGCATCATCTAGTACACAAACTCTTCCTTTGTAATACAAGTAGTTATCACGACCCAAAGCAAACTCAATACTTTTGCTTGCCTGAACCTGAGGATGAGAAATGATAGAAGCTAATATGTCATCTTGTCTTTAAATAGCTTTCACTTGCTGTAAGAGATCGCACTTTAGTTGCATTTCAGCTACTAGTGCCCCATTTTGTGCAACATCTAGCTTCATTTTCATTGCTTACAATGCCATCAAGTATTTTATGCTAAAAGCATCAGTTACCACATTTGCCTTGCCAAGTTGATAGTCTATCAAAAAATCATAGTCTTTGATAACTCCAACCATCTCCTCTATCTCAAGTTGAGTTCCTTCTATATAGGGAGATATTTCAAGCTTTTATTGTCAATATAGATGTAACATTTCTCCGTATAAAGATAGTGTCTCCAAATCTTCAAGGCAAAGACAATCGCTGCTAACTCCAGATAATAGGTAGGATAGTTCCTCTCAAGAGGTTTTAACTATCTAGATGCATAGGCCACAACCTTTTCTTTCTGCATAAGCACACATCCCAACCCATTCCTGAAGGCATCACTAAAAATAACATAAGGTTTACTTGAAGTAAGCTGGATAAGCACAGGAGCTTCAGTCAACATCATTTTCAATTCTTCAAAGCTTTCTTGGCATTTTTCTGTCCAGTCAAATTTGGCAATCTTTTGTAGTAATTTGGTGAGTGAAGAAGCTATCATGGAAAATCCTTTCACGAACCACCTGTAATAGCTAGCTAACCCTAGGAAGCTTCGAAGTTTTGGAACATTTTTGGGTGGCTTCCATTCAAGGATTGCTTTAATCTTTTTAGGGTCCACTTTGATACCTTATGTTGACACTACATGGCTAAGAAAAGTAACTTCATTTAGACAAAATTCACATTTACTGAACTTGGCATATAACTACATGTCTCTCAAAGTCTACAACACAATTCTTAAATGTCGATCATGCTCCTCTGGTGTCTTGGAATATATCAGGATGTCATCAATGAATACCACCATAAATTGATCCAAATAAGGATGAAATATGAGGTTCATTAAGTCCATGAAAGCAGCTGGAGCATTTGTGAGGCCGAATGGCATAACTGCAAATTCATAGTACCCATAACATGTGCGAAATTAAGTTTTGAGGATGTCTCCCTCTTTCACTCCAAGCTGATAATACCCTGATCTCAAATCAATCTTGGAGAACGTGCTGGCTCCTTTTAATTGATCAAATAAATCATCAATTCTGGACAATGGATATTTGTTTTTTTATGGTAATTTTATTTAACTGCCTGTAGTCAATACAAAGCCTGAGAGATCCATCCTTCTTCTTTACAAATAACATTGGGGCTCCCTAGGGAGATACACTAGGTCGAATGAACCCTTTTTCTAATAGCTCTTGTAACTAGATCTTTAACTTCATTAATTCTGCTGGTGCCATGCGATAATTACCCATTGCAATAGGTGTTGTACCAGGTAAAACATCAATTAAGAATTCAACTTCCCTTGCTGGTGGAAATCCTATAGTTCATTAGGAAATACATTAGAGGAGTGTCGTACAGTAGGTACATCACTAACTTGTAGCTTCTCTGGTTTTGCATCAGTCATAAATGCTAAATAAGCTGCACATCTCTTTCGAATGCACCAATGTGCTACAGTAGCCAAGATGATATTAGATAGGAAGTCGGATCTTTCTTCTACCACTGTAATCTCTTCTTCTTCTAGAGTCTTTAAAGTAATTCTTTTGGCATGACAATCAACTATCACTCAATGATGATGAAGCCAATCCATTCCCAAGATAACATCAAACTCATGGAATGGAAGTTCAATCAAATTCGTAGGAAAGGTGGACTGTTGAATCTGGATGGGACAACCCCTATATATCTTGTTCACGACCACACTGTGTCCTAATGGGTTACTTACCAAGATATCTTGGTCTAATGGTGCTCTTTCTAATCCCTTTTCCCATGCAATTCTTGTGCTCAAGTAGGAATGTGTAGACTCGAGATCTATTAATGCACAAATAATATCATCAAATAGGTAAAATTTACCTATAAACACATCCAGGCCATCCTGATCCTCCCGTGCTCTCGCTACATATGTCTTGACATAGGATGACCTGTCGGTAGCTAATGGAGTTGGAGCACTACCCCTATTGGAAGTAGCTCTACAGGGTCCTCCTCTACCTCTACCTCAAGTTGCAAGAGCAGTTGATCTACTTGTAGAAGTCTGAGCAGCTGGAGTAGTGGTTCGTGGCTATGCTCGTGGACAATCTCTTTGAAAATGCTCCTTAGACGCGCACCTCATACAAGCACCTGTCAACCTCCAACACTCGCTTGAATGGCGGCGTGCACAATGTTCACATACTGATGTCTCAAATCTAGCTGGACCCTATCCTTTGGGAGCATTACCAACTGATGGCGTAAATGGTGTTAGCCGGGAAGGAGTACACTAACTTGCTGCTGATGTATCCATAGTCTCCTAAAATGCCTCCTCCTTAGCTCTCTAAAACTCTCTACCCACATATTTATCTTTGAAGTGATGGTAGAAGTAGTCCCAAGTGATTTTTTCAGGTGGAGTATGGCGCCTAACTGCATCCCACCATATATATGCCGAACCCTGAAACAATACCACTTCTCCCTCTAATTTCTCCTCTGGTGGGCTATGGGTGATCTCAAATAACCTCTGAACTTTATTAATCCATTCCTCAGCTTCTGGAGCCGTTATCTGATCCCAACCATAAAAATCTTCTGCAACTAACCATTTAAGTCACTTCAAGATAGATCTTCTGGGTGGCGGTGGTGGCTGAGGCTGAGTAGGAGTCGCAGCCTGAAATCACTGAAAAAACTTCACCATCATTTGCATAAAATCGACTGGAGCAAGGGGTGGAGGTGCCTGAGTTACTGGTACAGCGATAGGAGTAGGCTGTGTAAGCTGCTGAGCTCTAGTACATGGAATTGATTCTTGTATTTCTGGACTTACTGAAGCTTCACTTGCAGCATCACTTGCCAGCTTAGCAATTTGTCGAGATTTAGAAGTCATAACCAATAATGAAATAAACAAGGGACATGTAAGATTCAAATTCCAAATTTATGTCACATTTATGTGGCATGTACATTTATCCAATCATTCATCCCATTATATTACATATTCTCACTCCGATCTTAGGACCGCTTAAAACCACACTCTCATACCATTAAATCTAACGCTCTCTTTTAAATACATAATATAGTTTTTTTATTCTTTTTAATTGACCTTAAAATGACTAATTAATTTTATAAAAATTTTGGTGGCATAACGACTAAAAACTTAAATTCTCAAAATTTGTAAAAGTCAAATTACACTCCCTATTTCAATCTTCCTTTCACCCAAACTCCGATCAGTCAACTCAACACTTTTAAATTCATCAATCACCCAACATTCGTCATACATAATCACATCTAAATTAGTATGCATATAGTATTTAATTTACACAACCATAATCTTTATTACAATTACCCTTACATAATAATTTACAATACTAATTATTTTGCATAACCAAAATAATACAAAAATAGTTCCTAGGTACATGCCACAATTTTTTCTTCTTCACTATGGATCTCCCTGTACCTGTCCCTATGTACAGTCAAAATAAAACTACACGCTGAGCAACATAGTCGCTCAGTGTTGGATACAATTACATAAAATTTCACTAACTAATTTATTTATAAATTTTTAACTTAAATTGTTATTTTATTCTTAATAAGTTTAATTTCTTCAATTTATTCAAAATTCGTCTCCTTTACACCATTATACATCTTAATTATTCTCTAATAATAAATTTGCTTATTAAATTTTATTTAATTACTAAACTTTATAAAATTTTGCAATTAAGTCCTTAAATTGATTTTTTCCTTCATTTGACTTCAATTTTGACTTGTTTGATTTTGTTTGACTTTAATTTAATTTCCAATGGATAAATTACATTTAAGTCCCCCTATTGTCTCAAAGATGGCAAATTTATAATTTAGTCCTTCAACTTTTAACTAATTACGATTTTACCCTTTTTTTACTTCATTTAGCTATTTTAATTTTATTAATCACTTTTTTTTATCTCAAATTACCATTTTATCCTGGCTTTACTACCTAATTACTATTTTACCCTTATTTATCATATTAATTTCATTTTTCATATTATTTACTTCATATTTATTTTTATGGCATAGAGTTCATTACAAATACTCTTTTATTCCAGTTTTTATGCAAAATTATTATTTTTCTCCTAATTAATACCAGTGGAGAACCACAAACTGGATAAATGTGATTTAAATATGGTGTACTGGGAGGATCGTACATCTAGGTACGACACCAAAACCCCGGCACTGATGCATATAATATGCCAACTATCCCGTCTCATATCTCATGGTCATTTTTGATGACTAATATCTCATAAAATCATGGTATCCCGCAGAATAAATTCCCATGGCTAGCCATACTATCTAAAGAATTGAAATTACCCACTGTACACTAAGGGCATTAATAAATTTTATCTCGTATTGCCGTTTTACATCATTATTTACTCTTATCATTTTATTTTAGTCATATTAAACTCTCCAACATATTCAATTAAGGTTATTACTCATACATTCATCATATGGTTATTCATTATCACAAAAATTTAACCAAATTACATAGTTTTGCTTATAGTCATCATTCTGCCACAAAAAGAATTTTACACTTATAAAATTTCTTTTACTCCGAATTGGTATCATACACAAGTTTACATGTATTTTATGTCAATTTAAGGCAACACATGGTAATTACACATGAGAAATCTTAAGTTACATAAACTTTCTACATTATGTAACTATAGTATAATCAATCTCAATATTTATTTTTCATCCCAATTAACATTATTGCATTTCTAATATACTAATTTTAGTAAATAACATCAAATGCCCAATTTTTGTTCAAATTACATTAAGGCATCCTTAATACTTAATTCGGCCACCAACTCTCCTTCACTTAAGTTTTCATTTTCTTCATTTATTTGTGTTTTTAAATACTTATTCTAACATATTATCAAGTGATATTAATTTAATTCACTAATTCAAACCATTTTACATAGTTACATAACTTAAAATTCAAGAGAAATTCAAGAAATTTAGTAAAATTAAAGGTAATTTGTATCCACTAACCTCTTTATGGCTGGAATATAGCTGATCATACCTTCTCCTTTCCCTTATCCTTGCTAACTTGCCTTTTCTCTTCTTTTTCTTCCATAGGCCAATTTTGCAAGGAAGAAATCATAAGTTTTTAGCATAATTTAAAGCCATTTAAAGCTATAAATAAACTCTCTTAATTAGTATCTCTATGCTCATATAAATTCTCTCACATATCTCATTTAATTCTCACAAAGTCATAAAATTTTTCTTTTTTTCTCTTATGTTTTTCCTCAGAGTTCTTGGCCTCCTTTTGATAAAAGCCTTTTTTTGAGTTAAAGAGGCAGAAATTTTGAGTCTAGGATAAATTTTTTAGCTTAGGATTCAAAGAGAAAGAGCTTAGTTAAAGAAAAATGGAAAGGAGAGTAAGAATATGGAGATTTTGATTTCTCTTAAGAAAGAAGGAGAAGATGGTCAATTTTTCTAGATATTTTTTGTGGGTTTCCTCTTTATATAGGGCACTATAAGTATGTAAAAGGGGAGGCCAAGATTCATTCATTTACTATTGAATCCAATGGCTTTAAAATTAGCCACGTGTCACTCATATAGTCACTTAGGCTTTTTATAATATTCTAAGATCACATATGTATAGCTTAACTACATGGTGTTATGATAAATTCATAGTTACATGGAAGCACATTGAATTAAGTATGGCATGTAATATGATTGTTGATAAAGGTTTACATATAATTATATTTATACATAAGTAAGGAATGTTGGTAATGATATAAAAATATTCATATGTAATCAAAATTATGTACATGGTTGTTGTGTGTAATTATGCTTTCATGTACATATTTTTAATAATGGAGTAAATGTTTATTTGATGCATGCATGTATACTATGAAGTTAAGAAATGTTTAAATATGATAAATGAAAGTTTATAATATAAGACTATCATATGATTACATGAATGTAATATATATAAATGTATATATATATATATATATATGTAAATATCTAAATGATTATACACGATTTTTATTGATCTCTTGAAGTTACTATGATACTTATAGTTTGAAATATTAACTCTAATTGTAAAAGGAAGTAATATGACTAGTAGAATATATGTGTACATATAAACATATACATATATAGTATGATCTTATATGATCGGGTTTGAAAGATGTTTTAGTGTAATGATTTAAAGCATATGATTTAAAGTGAAATATATGATTATGTCTTTAATTAAATAAAATGACATGAATAGGCATATGTGATGTCATATGTTAGCAAGCTGAAACACAGATCTACAGAGCAATAGACTAAATTATAGACATCTTATTAAAGTACATAATAGCAATGTTATATGAGAATACGTACACAAGTGTATGAATTAGAGACGGAGTATCTTGTCATGTGATTGTTATATGAGTAAATTGTATAAATTGTTTATGAATTGTGCATTTATGTTTATGTACTAGAGAAGATATATATTTTTACATGATTATGTACGGGTACAAATGGCATTATATAAGTATAGTCTTGACATACGAAATAGTTACAAGATTGAATAAGATCACAAGTATAAAGTAGTAATACCCAACAATGAGCATATTCACAGGTTTATAGAAAGTTACACATGAACATGTGTATGAGTACATTGTTTATAGTTACCCAAGAGTATACATATACATATAAGAATATGAATGAATAAATGAAAGATAAAGTAAATAGATTTTATTTCTTGTGTTGATTCTAGGAAGTGGATAGATAAGCATGCCTATAAAGGTACCTTGTAGCTGCTTCTTGATATGTTTTTTTTAAAAGCTTAAATACCGCAAGTATACAGTGTACCAGTTATAGTACTTCAGATATCGATCCTATGAGGACATGTTGATTAAAATTACCCACTATTACTACTCAATTTTAATCTTGTTTACGATGTTCATAAGTGAAAATTAATTCTAACTACTCTATTGCATAAATTACTTAAATCCTAATTAAATATAATAAAAAAAGACAATAAATTCAATGAAATTAAATAATCATGCACTTGATCCCATTATTTTAATTATAAGTTTTAATCTTATTAGTAAGCCAAGTTGGAATAAATTTCTAATCCACTCTCTCGACATGCATTAGAATACCTAAGACATGCAATTAAAGTACTAATTCTCAACTCTCGTTAACGAACTAGTTGATTTTAATTACACATTTTAAGATTAATTACCAACCTATAACAATTATCTCCACATGTGATCTCTCAAACTATGCTTTGATAATTAATTTCCTATTAACTTTCAATAAGATGTTGCTCTCGCTAACTCTCTTATTTAAAACCATTATGTTGATTTTCAGAAAAGGAATTGCCATCTAAGGTCTTTTTCCTTAACCAATAATGATACTAATAAAATTTTAATAGCAAATTCTACATTTAAAGATTAACTAAGTAAATGGAAATATAAAATTGTTCATATATAATCAAATGCCAACATAATATTCATTTAAAAGATTACAAGGAATAAACTAAAAAGTAAGAACAAGAACAAGGGGATCTCTTAACCATTTTTCCTTCACACAAGATGTCTTCTCCCTTGCTTTTGTCTCCTTCTTCAAGTCATGAAAATTAAAACAAAAGTACTAAAAAAAATAATTACTGTTCTCAAGATCACAATATCAAATTCCAAAAATTCATCCCCTAAAAATCTGTTCACTTGGCATATATATGCCTCTCTAAAAGATATGGCTCTTCAAAGATAACTTTTCACAAAAGTTGTACTTGGTGGTGAAAAATTACATCTCTTCAAAAGTTTAACTCCTCATCCGTCCTGTGTCGCGCTCGCAACAAGACACGCGTATGCTTGGCTGGCTTCGTTGGCTGTCGCGAGCCTTCCTTCATTGTCGCCCTCGTGACAATGCACGCTTCTGGCTGGCCTAGCTCTCTTCCTCATTTGCTGTCGCAAGCTCTCTTATTTTATCGTGCTCGCGATAACTCCCTTGTAGCTCACATGCTTCTCTTTCTTCCAATTGACTCCTTTGAGCCTTAATTCATTTCCCTTCTCCTACAAAACAACTAAAACAACCATAAACACACCAAACACATAAAAGCAACAAAATCTAGATAAAATATGAAAATAATACACACAATACTAAGCAAAACTACACATTAAAACACAATATTTATGAGCTTTTCAAGCTCATATCAATTCCTCACACTTAAACCTTTGCTTGTCCTCAAGCAAAAATTCAAGATGCAAGAAACCATCAAAGCTCAAACATTTAAAACATAAAACATGGAATATGGAGTTTATCATTCTTGAGATTCTCACAAATTAACACATGCAAGGTCTCTTTAACAAATTAATTATTGAGTCAATGTCAATAAATACCAAACAAAATCTTGGATCTATAAGGTTTAATACTCTCATGCCCCTAATAAGATAAACAAGAGAATGCAAAGTACAATTATATAAAGCTCTTAAAAACCTTATCTCTTATAACATGTACTCTAACCTAGCAAGTAATACAAAATTGTAGAGTTGTTCTCTCATAATTTGTGCCTTACACCACTCAAGTGTTTAGTGGATAGTGTTTAACTCATATCTCCTCTTGTACCACCACAAACCATAAGCTTGTATTAAATAAAAATCTCCATCACTAGCATAAAATAATGCACAAAATCAAAAGGGTCTTTAAAGGGTTATAGCTTGGCTTAGGTTAGGGTAGGAGCAATTTTGGGTTAAGTAGCTCATTTATGTGGAAAACATAGCAAATACTCAAATAAGTAAGACTTTGTATTGCAAAAGTTGCACTAAAGCATGATATCTATCTTTACTAATGAAATTTTCATATCCCCTTTACAATGATTCTTCAATTCCCACTAGTTTTCACCTATGCTCAACTTCAACTAGTTGCTTCTCTTACTTTTGTTTTCCTTCTTTTAAAAGCAAACTAGTGTAGTAGTTTTCTTCTTCTCATTTATATTTTTTTCTTTTTTTTTCTTCCTTTTTAAATCAATTGGAAAATACTAGTGGCTTTAAACTTCAGGGATCAAAAAGGATTCATGCTTATAATTCATGCTTATAAAATATCAATACTATATCCTACTCATCAAAGTATTACTACATCTTCCACATAAAAAGTTCAAAAAGAAAGTTTAATTCATTATAAATTGGCATAAGGTTAAAAATAAGCTTATGAATAAAATGGTTTAGTCTCAAATTGGCTACCTAAAGTCAAAAATGTTAGTTATTTAAGCAAGCTAAAATAGGTTACTTCTAATGCCCTTCTCATTTCTCATGCATATTATATACTAAATATGATTTCAAGAATTATCTAACACAAGTTCTAGAGTAATGAATACAAGAGGAATTCTCTCAATAAAAAATTTTACTGTGTTAAGGCTCAAAATCTCACCATGGCTATGACAAAACTCTACATCATATAACTCACTATTATAAAGCACATACTTAAAGAAACTTGGCCTAAAAGAGATGTATACCAAAGTACTTTACCTAAACATGCCCATCCATAGAAGCATAATCATATTAAAACTAAAGATCCTTAATTCTAAGTTAGTAGATGTATCCAATAGACTCATAATTAACTATGCAAAGATTACCTACATATGTTACTAGGCAATAACCTCACAAAGAATAACTCCATAACACAACTTAACACAACATAAAAATTTGAAACTAATCCTATATGAAAACTAACAACTAGTGTCCCCACACTTAAAGGACACAATGTCCTCATTGCGTAAGGAATACTCCACAAAAACAAGCAAACCACACAAACAAAAACACAACACAAAAAAGCACGAAAACATAAGAAAAATTAAAAGTAGGAGAGGAAAAAATTACTCAATTAGTCCACTTAGGGACTCCGGTGGAGAAGGAGTGAAAGGAATGTTCTGATGGCGAAAGAATGAAAGGAGCTTGCGGCTAAGGCTTTTATGACTTTTGTGCATTTTTTGAACAGTTGCCTCAAGGGAATCCATTCGGGCTGTCATGATTTGATTTGCAGCCTCAATGCCATCCAAACGAGATATGAATTGCTATAATCCAGCACCCTCTCCTTGCTCAGCACCAACACTTGGTGCACCACTATCATCACATCCAAATCCTGAGTCACTAGCAAGGGCAGCTTCATCTTCATGATCAGCACCATTTGAATCACCAGATGCTGCAGCAGTTGAAGACTTAGGTGCTTTCCCTTTTCCCTTAGCATGACTAGTACCTGTTTCCTACGTAAAACGTGAAAGAAACTGCGGAGGCCAAGCGCCTCTATCTAAAACATGTGAATTATGCAAGTAACGTATATCCATTAAAGTAACACTCTCATTTTCCTCCAAAACAAAATTATCCAAGTCACCTAAACACCCTAGAATGATGCCTGTTACCATGTGACACATTCCTACCGTTTTAGTTTTAGCAATGGACACATGATATAACCCATCAAAGATAAAATCTATAGAGCATGGCGTTTTATGTGACAACAAAATATCAAGCACAAACAAATCTTTAATTTGAACCTTTGTGCTCTCGACTCGTCCAAATAATTCATGGCATAAATATTTATGAAATAAAAACAACCCATTATCCTTAATAAGTCGATTGGAGGCATTTTTGTTATTGAATTCATTTAAACAAATGATTTTAGTCTAAATGGGCCGATGATCAAACAAATTGGCATTAAAACGTTTTCCCTTCAAAGGAAAACCAAACTAAGCATGCATTTCTTCAAAACCAAAAATAAATTTGGCACCCTGGTTTCTAAATTTAAATTGAGTCTTTTTATTGTCTACATATGCCAAGGTGACAAAAAATTCCACAGCCCAGTCCCTCCTAATAGGCAAATTCATAACAGAAAATTTTTCCCATTCATGTATTTGACAAATTTATCGAATTGGGTAGTGAGACCTAGATCCTTAATCAATTCATTGTCTAGATGCAACATACCCACATAAGTTTTAGTGTCAAAAAATTTAAACTTTTTTCCTTTATCCTCAGAGTATATAAGGAAGGGACACTTAAACCTGGCTTGAAGATGCTCAAAAGGCGACATTGGCGGAGAACTTGGCTCGACGACGGGTTACTTATCCTCGTGGCCTATGGACTTGCTACGAACCATAATGAAAATCGTGTTTATCCCCAGCTAAAATCACAAAAAATAGGTGAGGAAGAAAAAAGAAATCACAGTAAAGCCTAGCAAAAACTCCCACAAAATCAAATAAAAAAAGAGAGGAAGAAGAGAAGAAATATTTGAGAGAGAGAGCTAAAAACCCAAGAATTCGAAGACAGGTGAATGAGGAAGGTGAAAGGGTGAGGTAGGGTATTAACTATTTATATGGGGAGGTGAAAAGGCAGTTAAAAATGCAAGAAATTTGAATCCCGTGTCCTATCGCGACCTCGCTACACTGTCGCGATCGTGACAAGGCACGGTATTTGAACCTAGTGAGCTCGTGAAGCATGTCGCGCTCACGATAGAGACTAAATGCCTAATCCTCCTATTCATCAGTCATGATCATGATGGTTTCGTGCTCGCGATAGAACCCTAATGCCCATATCATGATGAAACAGTCGCGAGGGCGATGATATCGCGCTCGCGATAGAGTCCTGTGATCCATCCTTCTCATCCATGTCGTGCTCGCAACAAGGTTGATACTTCTTGACTTAATTTTTAATTTTTTTATATATATAGTAAATAAAAGAAAACACAAATAAATCAAACATAAATACCTGTAAAATAAAAAATAAAAATGTGTAAGTATTCTAAAGAAAAATAAAAGTATACACTTAAAAACAATAGAAAGTAAAAATATATGAATAACACTTAACCAATTTTAAAGAGATAAAAGATACCTCTTTACCCTCATATGCTCCATCAAAATATATTTTATATCGATGCCCATTAACTTTAAACAAGTCTCCTTTACTATTTTTTAGTTCTAGATATCCATGGTTGAAAACTTGAGTTACTTCAAAAGGTCCACTCCATCTAGATCTCAATTTTCCAGGAAATAATTTCAGGTGAGAGTTAAAAAGTAGAACCTTATCCCCTCTGTTAAAGCTTTTATAATTAATATGAGCATCATGCCATTTATTAGACCTTTCTTTATACAAACGTGCATTTTCATAGGCAAGAAGACGCAATTCATCAAGTTCATTTAATTGTAAACATCTTTTGAAACCAGCATCTTTCATGTCATAATTCAAGGTCTTGATTGCCTAATATGCCCTATGTTCTAACTCAACAGGAAGATGACATGCTTTCCCATACACTAACCTATATGGAGTCATTCCAATTGGTGCTTTGAAAGCAGTCCTATATACCCATAATGCATCATCAAGCTTATGTGCCCAATCTTTTTTAGAATTAGAAACAATTTTTTTCTAAAATCCATTTAAGTTCTCTATTGGACACCTCTACTTGACCGCTGGTTTATGGGTGGTATGGAGTAGCTACTCTATGGTGAACACCATACTTATGTAATAAAGATGCAAAAGAGCGATTAATGAAATGCGTACCTCCATCACTTATGATAGCCCGTGGCACTCCAAACTGTGAAAAGAGTTTCTTCAAAAAAGAAATCACCACCTTGGAATCATTGGTTGGTAAAGCTTCAGCTTCAACCCATTTTGATACATAGTCTACCCCAACCAATATATAAGATTTCCCAAAAGATATAGGAAATGGACCCATAAAGTCTATCCCCCACACATCAAAAATTTCAACCTCCAAAATATTATTCAAGGGCATCTCATCTCTCTTCCCTATGTTACCTACCCTTTGACACTTATCACATCTAGCTATAAAAGTCCTAGCATCATTAAAAAGGGCAGGCCAATAAAATCCACACTTTAGCACCCTAGAAGTAGTTTTTGCTCCACCATTATGCCTCGAATACAATGATGAATGACAATTAGCTAAAATATCCACAGTTTCCTCCTCCTCACTCACACACCTTCTTATAACACCATCCCCACTTATCCTAAATAAATAGGGCTCCTCCCAAATATAGTTTTTAACATCACTAAAAAGCTTATTTTTCTGTTGCCATGTCAATTCATAAGGTATGATTCCTACAGCAAGAAAGTTAGCAAAATCTGCAAACCAAGGCATATGCTTATAATTTATTGACATAAGAGATTCATCCGAAAAAGATTCATTGATTTCATGACTATCCCCTAGTGGTCCTTCAACATTTTCTAACCTAGATAAGTGATCAGCTACTAAATTTTCAGAGCCTTTCTTATCTTTAATTTCTAGATCAAATTCTTGCAATAAAAGAACCCAACGAATTAACCTAGGTTTAGCATCTTTCTTAGCAAACAAATATCTCAAAGCTGCATGATCCGTATAGATTATGACTTTAGATCCTAACAAATAAGACCTAAAATTCTCGCATGCATATACAACAGCCAACATTTATTTTTCAGTGGTTGTATAATTCACTTGAGGCGGTGACAAAGTATGACTAGCATAATAAATCACATGCAAATGCTTACCAATCCTTTGACCCAACACACAACCTACTGCTAAGTCACTTGCATCGCACATAATTTCAAAAGGTAACTCCCAATTAGGAGAAGTGATTATAGGTGCAGTTGTAAGGGCTTCCCTTAAAGAATTAAAAGCATGCATACAATCATCAGAAAACTCAAAAGGCACTTCCTTAACTAAGAAATTAGTTAAAGGCTTAGCTATTAGTGAAAAATCCTTAATGAATCGTCAATAGAAACCAACATGTCCTAAGAATGATCTAATACCCTTAAGTTTAGTGGGTGGGGGTAATTTCTCAATCAATTCGACCTTTGCTCTATCCACTTTAATGCCCCTACTGGAAATCTTATGGCCAAGAACTATACCCTCTTCAACCATGAAGTGACACTTTTCCCAATTAAACACTAGGTTAGTTTCCTCACACCTAGCCAACACTCTATCTAAATTATTTAAACATAACTCAAATGAGTCTCCATAGACTAAAAAATCATCCATGAAAACTTCTATGATATTCTCAATCATATCCCCAAAGATAGAGGTTATGGATATTATTTCTATCAATGATTTGGCCAATCATGAATAATTGGTTATGAAAACATGTAAATCGAAATTTTCCATAAATGATGAAGGGATAACAAAAAATTCATTCATTTCTATTATGAAATGCTCATACAGTATACTAGTAAGGATTGAGCAACTGAGTATTCAACTTCCTTAGACGTTTTTTACCTTTGAAAAGTCGCAGGTGCATTACATAACCCAAAAGGCATACGTCTATAGGCGAAAGTGCCATATGAACAAGTAAAGGTAGTCTTTTCCTGATCACTAGAGTATATAAAAATCTAAAAATAGCTTGAATACCCATCCAAAAAACAATAATTAGAATGCCCAGTTGCCCTTTCCAACATTTGATCAATGAAGGGTAAAGGGAAGTGATCCTTCCTAGTAGCTGAATTTAACTTCCTATAATCAATACAAACCCTCCAACCCGTGGTGTTTCTAGTAGAAATCAATTTCGGACTCTCATTCCTAACTACTGTCATACGTCCTTTCTTAGGTATACACTGTATTGGGCTCACCCAAGCACTATCTGAAATAGGATAGATAATTCCAGCATCTAACAATTTTATTACCTCCTTCTTAACTACCTCTTTCATATTCGGGTTAAGTCTCTTTTGCGTATCTGCCCTAGGTTCACAACCATCTATCATATTAATCCTATGCATGACAAAATTAGGACTAATTCCTTGCAAATCCGAAATTTGCCAACCTATACTCTTTATTCTCTTTTTAACCACCTCTACTAGCAAAGATTCCTGATCACTAGTAAGTTTATTAGACACAATGATAGGTAAAGTATGATTTAACCCAAGAAATGCATACCTCAAATGACTAGGTAGCTCTTTCAACTCTACCATAGGAGGACTTACTATTGAAGGTGGTATAGGTGCATCATTTTGATATAAGCGTTCTGGCCTTGCACCACCTTGCTCTTCCTCTCCACTAGCTTTTTCCTCAATGATCTCCTCATCTACACCTGCTTCATTAAAAACTGCTGCAACACAAGCATCAATGATATCTATTCTCATGCATATATTTTCCTCCATAGGGTATCTTAATGCCCTATCCATGCAATATTCTACACTATCATCCCCCACTCTCAAAATTAATGAACCCTCATAGACATCAACCAATGCCCTATATGTTCTCATGAAAGGTCTCCCTAATATCAATGGGAATTTCACATCATAAGTAAAATCTAGGATAACAAAATCAGCAGGCAAAATAAACTTGTCAACTTTAACTAACACATCCTCCACTATGCCATATGGTTTTTTAATAGATTGGTCAGCTAATTGTAAAACCATTGAAGTAAGTTTAACATAATCTAACCCCAACTTCTTGAAAATAGATAATGGCATAAGGTTAATGCTGGCCCCCAAATTACATAAACACTTAGGAAACTCAACATCTCCTAAAATGCATGGAATGGTAAAACTACCATTATCTTTCAGCTTAGTAGGCAAATTATTTGTGATAATAGAACTACATGCCTCAGTCAATTCTATAGTTGAAACATCTTCCCAACTTCTTTTCTTAGCAATTAAATCTTTAAGAAACTTTGCATAATTAGGAATTTGTGTTATAGCCTCAACAAAATTTAAATTTATATGTACATGCTTCAATTTATTAAGAAAAGATTGAAATTGCTTATCTTGAGTCTCTTGCTTCAACCATTGATGAAATGGTGGTCGTGGTTGGAAAACCCTCGGAATTTTCCCTTGTGCAACCCCATCCATCGTGCTCGCGACAGAAGGCTCTTCCACTGTTAATGGCACGCTCGTGATAGCTTCCTCACTCGCGATGGTGGTAGATCCCTCTCCTGTCACGCTCGCGATAGGTGTCATGCTTACGACACCTAGCTCATCTTGCTTATAACTTTCCTGCACATTACCAAACTTGATAGTGGTAACAAATTCATTAGTGTAAGATTTTCCTGACCTCAAATTTATTGCCTTTAAATGTTCTCTTGGGTTGTCCTCCGTATTGCTTGGTAAATTGCCTTGTAATCGTGACGAAAGAGCTTTGGCCATTTACCCCAATTGAACTTCCAAATTATGAATGGAAGAAGCTTGATTCTTGGTTATTTGTTCAAACTTAGTTTCCATCCTCTTCTGGGCCTCCTCTTGAGCATTAAACTTCATATTTATGCCCTCCAAAAATCTATCCATCTTAACTTCCAAGGCACCAAACCTATCTTGAGGTTGTTGAAACCCCACAGCACTATTTTGTTGCTACTATTCCCCCAAGAAAAATTCGGGTGGTTTCTCCAACCGGGATTGTAAGTGTTTAAATATGCGTTTCCTCTACCTTGCCCTTAGATGAAACTAACTTGTTCTTCTATACTAGCCATACCCAAATTACACCCTTCACTTCCATGGCCTAATTATCCACATATAGTGCATTCAATTTGTGGAGTTCCTCCCAATCCTAGACTATTGATCTTTTGTGTTAATGCAGCTACTTGGGCTTGCAAGGACATAATAGAATCTATTGAATGGACCCCCTAGTATTAGCATTGGAATTAGAATTAGGGTCTCTTACTCTTTCGGTTGGCCACATACAATTATTCATGGACATTTCCTCCAATAACTCAAATGAAACCTCCATTGTTTTCCTCATAAGAGATCCCCCAGCTGCAGTATTAATGGTGCCTCAAGTAGTTGGATTCACACCATTATAGAATGTTTGCATCAATAACTCCCTTGGTAGATTATGGTGTGGGCAACTTCGCTGCAATTCTTTGAACCTTTCCCATGCCTCATACAAAGATTCAGTGTCGTATTGAACAAAAGTGGTGATATCCTTTATAATTTTGGCAATTTTTGTAGGGGAAAATATTTTGATAAAAAGACTTGGGCTAATTGGTCCCAAGTTGTGATAAAAGCCCTAGTAAGGGAATTCAACCAAGCTTTTGCTTTGTCCTTCAACGTAAAAGGAAAGAGCCTAAGCTTGATTGCATCCGTTGAAACCCGATTAATTTTAAAGGTATCACAAATTTCTAAAAAATTTGCCAAATGAGCATTGGGATCCTTATTTTCCAAACCATAGAATTGTATACTGTTTTGAATCATTTGTAAAATCGATGGTTTTATTTCAAATTGGTTTGCATTTACCATGGGTCTTACCACACCTTGTTGAGCACCACTCAATGTTGGCATGGCAAAGTCCATCAATCGTGGTAGATTCTCTTCTTCAGCCATAGTAATTCTTCAATTCCGAATGTTTTTCTTATTAGACTTGTAGTTACTCGAAAGAAATCTCTCTATCTCAAGATTCAACGGTTTAAGTTCTCGTTGCGAACTCCTTGTACGTGGCATGAACTGTCAAATCCTGATAATACACAACAAAACAAAAACAAATTAAATATCGTAATCCAAAATCTTAAATCAAGTTTCATGATGTAATAAATCAAACAAACATCATCCCCGAAAACGGCGCCAAAAACTTGATATGCTTTTTCTAAAAGCTTAAATACCGCAAGTATACGGTGTACCAATTATAGTACTTTAGATATCGATCCTACGAGGACATGATTAAAATTACCCACTATTACTACTCAATTTTAATCTTGTTTACGATGTTCATAAGTGGAAATTAATTCTAACTACTCTATTGCATAAATTACTTAAATCCTAATTAAATATAATCAAATAAGACAATAAATTCAATGAAATTAAATAATCATGCACTTGATCCCATTATTTTAATTATAAGTTTTAATCTTATTAGTAAGCCAGGTTAGAATAAATTTCTAATCCACTCTCTCGACATGCATTAGAATGCCTAAGACATGCAATTAAAGTATTAATTCTCAACTCTCGTTAACGAACTAGTTGATTTTAATTACACATTTTAAGATTAATTACCAACCTATAGCAATTATCTCTATATGTGATCTCTCAAACTATGCTTTGATAATAAATTTCCTATTAACTTTCAATAAGATGTTGCTCTCGCTAACTCCTTTATTTAAAACCATTATGTTGATTTTTAGAAAAGGAATTGCCATCTAAGGTCTTTTTCCTTAACCAATAATGATACTATAAAATTTTAATAGCAAATTCTACATTTAAAGATTAACTAAGTAAATGGAAATATAAAATTGTTCATATATAATCAAATGACAACATAATATTCATTTAAAAGATTACAAGGAAGAAACTAAAAAGTAAGAACAAGAAGAAAGGGATCTCTTAACCCTTTTTCCTTCACACAAGATGTCTTCTCCCTTGCTTTTGTCTCCTTCTTCAAGTCATGAAAATTAAAACAAAAGTACTAAAAAAAATAATTACTGTTCTCAAGATCACAATATCAAATTCCAAAAATTCATCCCCTAAAAATCTGTTCACTTGGCATATATATGCCTCTCTAAAAGATATGGCTCTTCAAAGATAACTTTTCACAAAAGTTGTACTTGGTCGTGAAAAATTACATCTCTTTAAAAGTTTAACTCCTCATCTGTCTTGTGTCGCGCTCGCAACAAGACATGCGCATGCTTGGCTGGCTCTATTGGCTGTCGTGAGCCTTCCTTCATTGTCGCCCTCGCTACAATGCATGCTTCTGGCTAGCCTGGCTCTCTTCCCCATTTGCTGTCGCGAGCTCTCTTGCTTTGTTGCGCTCGCGACAACAACCTTGTAGCTCACATGCTTCTCCTTCTTTTAATTGACTCCTTTGAGCCTTAAATCATTTCCCTTCTCCTACAAAACAACTAAAACAACCACAAACACACCAAACACATAAAAGCAATAAAATCTAGATAAAATATGAAAATAATACAGATAATACTAAGCAAAATTACACATTAAAACACAATATTTATAAGCTTTTCAAGCTCATATCGCTTCTGAACATTTTGACCTGTTTAGGTCCACTTGAATTTAAAAGTATAGTGACCCTATTTGGCTTTAAAAGTTAAAGTTAATTTAAACAACCGTCGTGTGGGTTGTAGCCAACCCCGCTTGAGTCCGCTTGACCGGTCCATGTTATTTGATTGACCCCGTTTGGGTCCATGTTATTTGTTCGATCTCGTTTGGGTCCACCAATTGATCATACAGTTTTATCCCTACAAGGGATCATCATTTAATACCTTTGGGTATCTTATTTGTACCTTCGGGTGCCTCGGGTACTACCATATATCCCAATATCCACCTTTTTAGAATAGTGCAAGCTTTATTGTCAAAGGTTAAGAAAAGTTTAATAAGGCATGCAAATTCTTAATTGACTTCATATTATTCTACATATGAAATTCCTTTTGTTGCATACAAAACCCACATCTAAAAGAATGCCCAATAGTATATGTATATATACTGCTAGTATCAAAAATACATGTTAATTGTTTAATTGATGATTATATATGTGTTCATATTGTTGCATGTACACATTCTTTAATATGTATTTGTTATTTATGGTAATGATATACATGTGATATGTTTAGTTAATAGGCTTATTTTTATGAATAACTTATGGAACATAAAATAAGCCTTTGGTAATTTTATAATCTCATGGTAATTGGAAGTGTTGTTTTGTTATATAATTTTAATGTGTGTATACCCTAGACATACAAGAATAGAAGTAAGATAATTTCAACACTTGTGAAGATTTTTTTATGGAATTAATAATGGATAACTATACTTTTATGATTTAAACATTGATTAATAAAATAATCATATTATAAATAATTCAATTTAAGTCCAAAGGAAGTTGAAACTTGTATGATCATATATGATGATTGAAACATCAATACAAATTCTTACGATTGAACTTTATGATTTCTATAATTGAATGTAAATGTTCAATTTCTTTCATTTCTTGATATAAATCATTGTTATATTTGAGGCATGTTGTGTGCTTGTTGACGATCACTGTGAGTGGTCGTTTATCATAATTTAGTTTCCCACTAAGCTTTATAGCTTAGCATGGGTGTTTCATCCGTGTAGGTTACAAGGCTAGGACTTTCTCGCAAGACTGATATCTATAGCAGGTTGGCCAACACAATTCTTTGAAGATTATAAAGTATATAGTCTTATTTTTGGTTTTTTTTTGTATTTTGAGGGTTTTTGTTGTGTTGGAAATTTGTAAAAGTACAGCTATTTTGTAAGATGTTAATCAATTTTATATTTTGTAAAGAGACTCTAATGTATATATTAAAGTCTTAATAGTTTAGCACTCTTATAGATTAAGTATAAATAACAATTCTCTATATAGTTGGTATATGTTTATGTTGCACACTAATACTTGTGTAATGAGTTGAATAAAGTGATATGTATAGATTATAGGATAAGGGTGCTACAATATCTTTCTAAAAGGGAATTGAAATCAATTTCTATTTCAAATAGAAAAAGAAATTTGAGGTAATGAAAATAATTCAAGTGGTATCTTAGGTTCTATTTTGGTAGGGGTGTAAAAGGTGTTAATAAAGTATGGTAGGGTAGAATAAAATAAGGTATTTTATTTTTGTGATGTTTCGAACGAAGGTAAGGTAGTTAAATGGTTAATAATAAAATACATTTTTGGGAGAAAAATAACATAAGGTAAGGCTGATTAGTAAAAAGATTAAAATACCCTCAAACAAAATGATAAAAAAAATATAACCACCATAAATACACAATTTGGTTATGTGCATTTATGGATAATTAGACAATTTTTTATTAGTCTGTTTCCAATTAGATAATTCACTAGTCTATCATGTTAGAACCATTCTGACATCGATGGAGGAAGTCTCTAAAGAACAATATGTATATATGTATGTATAGAGAGAGAGAGAGTTTTTGATAATAAAATATTTGAGATAGAGACAAAATAGAGAAATTACTCATTTTACACCTATTAACACCTCAATTGAGGTTTTAAACTTTTTGCAATAATTGGAGGTTAAGTAACTCTTATGTAGACATCAAATCTCGAGACAGCTCAGATCAAAGTTACCTAATGAGGATATTGCTACTCATATTATAGATAGAGAATATAAGTGCTAGTCCTTATCCTTGGTTCTTAGGTGTTTAAAATCTTTTCCTCGGGCTTTGCCTTTTTACATCTTTTTTGGAATTGAAACAAGTTTTTTACTTACAAAATTTGGGTTCTTGGGTTGACAAAAGCTCATTACTCATAAAGTGATGCCCATCTATCTCCTAGATTGCCCTACTTATCTCTCACTAGCGGGCTTTCCTGTCTGTCTCCCTTTTTATCTATGACTTGCTCTGAGTTGGCTTAGGTCACCTCAAGTCGTGATAAGAAAAGGGCAATTTGGTCACTTTTTTCCAAATTGGTGACACCGACTCATTAAAAGATTTTTTCTTTCAAGTTTATTCTGCAAAAAATATCATAATGAATTTTTATCTTAAGGGATAACTCTTTGCGGATTTTCAAAAAAAAAGCTAGAGTGGAGAGTTTTCAAAAAAAAAAGAAGCTTTAAAGGAAAAAGAAAAAACACCATTTTTCTTTCTCTACAACTTTAAAAATCTAAGGAAAGAAAAGACCAAAGCATTAGATTATCTTGATTCTTTGAGATAAATACATTGAGGGTAATATTTTGAGCTCCAACCCTTTAGTTTTCCTAGTCCTAAAAATAAATTAAAAAATATGTAAATAGTGTTTTGTTTACTCTTTTTTTTTTTGCTTGAAATTTTGATTCATTGATTTTTGAGCTTCTTGCTATTTTACATGTTTTGATCTCCATTTTAGGTTTATTATGTCATGATGATTAAAAATCCATTTAAATCCATCTAAAAAAGCATTTTTGTAAGCCTTTTGTTCACTAATTCTTTTCTTATGTTTTTTGTGTATCAAATAATTAGTTGTTTTATTTTTATATTTTTATGTCTTAATAAATCACAAAATTTTATTAAAAGAGAACGAGCCCCTATATAAGGAAGATAGAGAGTGATGATGGGTTGGGAAGCAAGATCCAATCAAATTGTGAAGGATAGAACCTGTAAAAGGTAATTGCTCGATTGTACCAAGTGTTACCACTTCGATACCTAAGTTAGCGATTAGGGAAAAAGCTTTTAAAGAGATAGAGTATATATATTTAGAGAGAGAAAAAAGTCTATGCTTTTATGGAAATGAATCTACTATTTATAAAGCTTGAGGAAGCTTGAACAGGATTTCTAAATAGTTCATTCACTTAGATAGATATGGACTATTGTGTAGGTAATGGTGATATGATGGTGGTGCATATCAGATAGCCACATCACATCAAGGAGAGGTCACATCCGATCAAATGTCCTCGTGTCCTTTATCTAGCCAATTGGCTTTGAGAGGGCCTTAATGGGCCTTTAATTATGGCATTTTGGTGATGGGCCTTAATGTATTTTTCTAGTATTATCATTTGTCCCCCTCTAAATAGTTCGATCGTTCTTTAGAAGAGGTCGACAATTTTGGGTTTTGGTACCTTTATACAGTTGCTTGCCTATTCCGTGGTGGGCTTCTTAGTTTTTGAGATTACAAATTTATCTATATAGATCATTAATCAAAAAGGTGATTCATCGGATAAAAGCCCAAAATTTGAATTGCATCACTCGAGATGTTACATTGATCAATGAATTAAAAATTTACTTGGATTGGGATATTACATCATCGATCGACAAATTTGCTTGGATAGTTAACCATTAGATAATTTAAAAGGCTAATGCTTTAATTAGAGTGCTACATCGATTGAGAAATTTACGTCAATCGAGATTAACATTTTAATTATTTCAATCAAGATCTTACATCGATCAAGATTATAAGACTTTTAATTACTTTGATCTGGATGCTATATTGATTGAGAAAATAAGACTTTTAATTACTTTGATTGGGATGTTACATCGATTGAGATTATAAAAATTTTAATTATTTTGATCGGAATGTTACATTGATTGAGATTATAAGACTTTTAATTACTTCGATCGAGATTATAAACTTTTAATTACTTTGATCGGGATGTTATGTCAATTGAGATTATAAGATTTTAATTACTTTGATCAGGATGTTCGACATATTGAGATTATAATACTTTTAATTACTTCGATTAGGATGTTGGACATATTGAGATTATAAGACTTTTAATTACTTCGATCAATATGTTACATCGATCAAGATTATAAGACTTTTTCAAAATTTGTTATCCCATTTACTTATGTTACATGAATTGGTATGGCCTTTTTCTCACTTAAGCTTCTTGTCATTTTGATCCTTTTCTTTTTTTAATTTTATTTTATTATTTTCATAAGTTAACTATATCTTTTATGAAGTCAAAAGTTACCTGAAGGTATTACCGACTATTTTTGACTTTTTATCTGACAATAGTAATTCAGATTGTCATGTTATTTCTCTTTCCAGGTTGTTTTATCTTCCATGATTTAATTATTATGTCTTTTACTCCTTCATTAACTGGCATATCCTTATGGAGATGAGAAACACTATAAATAGGCATATTTTTTGTTCTTTTTCCTGGAATTTTCTTAATTTCCCCTTTTTCTTTTTTCTTTTAGAGTTTTCTTTATGAAACTGCCTGATTGCTCTGAAATTTGTTCTTTTTCTCTTTTCCATTTTAAGAAGCTGAATAAATTGCTAGGTACATTCCTAGCAATGCATGACTTGCTGTAGGAATTTATACATTTTTCCACCTTTTGCTACTTCCTTCTCTCAACCCTGGACTTCTCAATATGGTAGATATATCCATGTATTTGCCTCTCTATTTTCCTGATGCTACTTTGATGGAAGGATGTCACAAAAATAGAGATGGTATTATTGTAGTAGAGACATCTTGTCCTCTTTTCTCCTTTTTTTCTAGTAAAAAAGCTCTTTATACTCTCAAACATAAATGTTCTTTGCTTATACTCTTGAACGAAAAAAGTTTGTTACTATGTGCTTTTGAATGAATAAAACATTTTACTTATATACCTTGTATTATCATGAATTTCATTTTTTGGTTATATATTAGCTTTATGAAATATTATTAAGGAAAAACTTAAATGTATGAGAAAGGATAGCTTTTAAACTTATCTTATAAGGGTATTGTTTCATAAGTTTGCTCTTATCAATTTAGGTTTTTCGAACCTGTGGCCATCATTTCATCCTTCATCACTAGTGGGCTCGAAGATGACCTTGTTTTGATCGATCAATTTGTTATTTATGTCGATGATTTATATGCCTGCTTAGGTGTTCGATCATCTTCTTCTCTTTTTTTTAAAAAAGTGGTTTATATCCCCTACATTTGTTTACCCTTATTTCTTTGACTGGACTAGCAGCTTTATTTTTCCTTATTATCGATGGTTGACCCAAGGAAAAACTTTCATTTCATACTTTCGATCAGAATTGGTGCTTCTAAGCCTTTATCTGCCAAATGTTTATCCCTATCGGTTAATTCAATTGTTTCTTCCTGAATGGCTATGTTTGATCATGTCTCTTAGAAACCAATGCAAATTAAATGCCCTTTTTTAGTTTTAGGCCTTTTATTATGGCTATTCATTTTCTTTGACTCATCATTTATTGGGATTGACAGGTGTACCTTTAGATTTTATAAATAGAGTCAATTTTATTTTTTATCTATCCTTTTTCTCCCTTTCTACCTACTTTTTTTTTGCTGCTTGCTCTTACTTTTCTTACAAAGACTCCTGATTAATCCTTTCCTTTCTTTGACATTATCATTTTAGGAAGATGAATGAAATGCCAAGTGATTCCCTATCATGGCTGTTGGGAATTATCAGTTACATGCATCTCATACATAAGCGAAATTTAAAATTTTTAACCAATATATCTGATCTTGCCATGAATTTACAATATACATATTAATGAGAATAAGAAAAATCACCTTTGATTTTTGTTGTACAGTTGATTTTCCTTCTCACCGGGTTATTGCAAACCACAGTGTCCAAAATTGAATACCTCTAATGAGTAATCCACACTAGATAAGGAATGAATGAACCAACAATTAGGGGAAACAAGGGCTGATCAAAATCCCTAGATGCTAGCTTTTGGGATTGGCAGCTAGGGTTGAGAGAAAAGAGAGAAGAAGTTTTTCTTAATTGTTCACACTTAACCCTAATTTCACATCTCTTGAATTTTTATAGTTAGGTTAAAAAAATCCAACTTCATAATGGGATTGGGCTCTTTAAAATTGCTGGAGAATTATTAATTGGGCTTCTAGAATTATTTATAATTATTTGGGCTTAATTAAATCCAATTTAAGCCCTTTCACAAAAGACTATGCACAAAACCCACAAATTAGGCCCTTTGTATATATACTTGGATTTAATTACCCAAATGAATTCCAAATCCAACCAAATTAAATATGTAGGATCCATAACACTTATGTAACATATTTAATTTATTTTGGTCCAAGAAATAGGCCTCTAAGGCCTTCTGTTTGGAGTTGGCGTGTGGCCCTTCTTCTAGAGGGTTTCTGCGCCAACTTCACTTCTCTAGGCCTTTGTAATTTCTCCAATGGATCTATTAATTATTATACCAGCCCTATAACACTTATATACCAATAATAATTAATTATAAAATACATTATTTTAATTAGGTCCAATTTTATAAAATATTTTTCAAAAGTTTCGCGAACAATTTTACTTGATCATAATTAATTAAACTCTTTAATTAATTATTCTCTTATTCACTTCTCTATTCCCATAATAATATCAAATATTATTATCCTTGTCATTTTACCATTTTATCCTTTTTCTCTATATGTGTGTGACCTATTGGGTTCCCGTCCATATTGGCAGTATAATATGTAATTGTGAGTTCCATTCAAAACTCACATGATTTAAACTTCTTTAAATCATTTTATCAATCCCTATTGATATTTTTGATACACTATTATACAAGTTATGATTAGCCTCTAGCTAGGCATCATGACTACCTAAATGACAGGAAAGTCAAGTGGTTTGACTATACCCTTCCATAGAAATAGTTACCATGCAATTACTCCTTTCACCACTCTTATCTCAATTAGATTATGAGTATGGATTTCTATCAACTCATATAAATCTAATTATGTATGTTCTATTAATTTAACCATTGTTCCCAAAATTCCCTCCATGGATCTCTATCCATCTTGGCATATTACTCTAGCCAGAGACTCTCTGAATAAGGTAAATATAGAATCATGCGAGATAACTTCCCTTACTAAATCTAGGATGGTGAATCCTTTGTCAATCACTCAACATCTTCAAGTAGATCATTATATACCCAATCTCCTAACTATGTTTACTCCCAGTTGGAAGTGTGATCAGTTATGGAGTCAAAATATACCACTTGCTACTTAAGATAACTTTGGTGATCTCAAGTCTAAGGATACTTGCACAACTGCTATGAATAGATTCCTCACTAACATAGATTTAATATCCATGTGAGGATTCTCTTTGCAGGTCTCCAATGAACTTGTTCTTCTAACAAGCATCCACATGTTAGCTTTGATTATCTTCCATAATCACAGTTATGAGAACCACTACTTGAACCATTCAAGAAGCAAAACATGTGCTAGTCTGTCCGAATTAACAATATCTTATCTTGTTAATTCTATGACTAGGGATATTTAGATATTTACATATTTGCATGCAATAGAAACCTCATATCATGAACACTTTCATGATTGTCTTTGCACTGTGTTTATAATATCAAGGACTTCATTTATTAATTTAAGATTTACAAACTCATGTATTTAAACATAGCATTAATAAATGAATAATGCCTTTTATTAAGAATATAAATTCATACATATGAAATTTATCCCTTTTACATGGGCTTTAGGGCATACTCTCTAACAATGGCATCATCTAATGTATCAAGTGATTATGTCCCTCATCTTCATTTTCTCAAGCTGTGGCTATTATTTTCTCACTTTCCAGGTTAAGATGTACCACAAGTGGGAGATATTTGCAATGTCTTAAAGGTTAGGGAAGAGCAGTAGTAATCATAAGATTATATTTTGCTCTTTGTAAACTTGCAATATTATATAGAGAATCTTTAATAGATTTCTTTTCTCTTTATTATTTCATTGCATGTTGATATATTTGTAATCTTGATTAGGAGACCGTGGCTAGAGTCCAGTAAAAATTTTTATCGATCTTTCGATTGGAATATTTCATTCATGTTCGTCGATCTTTCAATCGAGATATTTTACACATGTTCATCTATCTTTTGATCGGGATATTTTACACATGTTCATTGATCTTTCGATCGGGCTTTCTATCTTTGTTTTTTCTCCAATTATTTTCATCTACAAGGTGCTATTTCATGGTTATCTTTGAGGCTCTTTAATCATTTTGACTATTATTGAATCCCTCGAGCTTCCCTTCTTAATATTGGTATGAGAGATCATTTTGTGATTTTTTCTTACCTTTTCGGATTTGGCACCTTTTTTTCTCCAATTCAACTTCCTTCTCTTTTTCCTTTGATCTGATTGAGAATGAAAGGAAGGCTTCTGGTCTCCTGGATTTTTCCTCTTCCTTTTTTTTTATCAAATTCCTAGTTTCTCTTCTATCGAACTATCTGAAGGGAAGAGTTGGTAAGGTAGATGCATCAATATCCATATCTTGGATTATCGAAGCATATAGAGGTGATTCTTTATCCCTCCCATATCCTTTTTATAAGGGGACTGTGAGGGTTTGTACCTTGATGTATGATATCAAGAAGGGGGAGACATTTCATCATTCTTCAATATTAGCACGGATAATTTCATCTTCCTTCAATATTAGGTCTGCTTTCCTGATTAGCTTTATCAATTTTTAGGGAAAGATCCTTTCAAGATATTCCTTTGGCCTCGGGACTTGGGCTGAAACACCATATGTCTAGTGCCTTTAACATATAACTATGTCATACATTTACTCTCGCATAATATTAGTAATTTAAACCATTAAACTAACATTATATCTTCTAATGATTCATTTAATTGATAAACATGCATAACAATTAAATGTCACTTTAATTGTTTATATTCATGTGAGCATCATAGGTATCTCTTACCACTTCTATTACTATAATTACTTATTCACATCAGTTCATCACATATACCATATATCGTATTCATGCTAGACATTACTACCCTAGTTTCCATATTTAATCTTATATTTATCATTCAACATTTTATAATATATATAACTATTCTAGCTTATAAATTCATGCACATGCTAACATCTTCCTAATAAGCATAATATAACATTATCTTTCCATATGATATACATATGTATTTTATAATCTTTTATACATATTAAACATATTAAAGAAATTTATACAAAATTAACCAAAAATCCCTACATTAACTTTTATGAACTGGTGTTGGCTTGTCCTAATGCAAAGTACATTCCTGACTTTGCCAATATTCTTTATGAGAGTTAATTGTTTAATTAATTCTTACTATTGTATGAAGAATTAGACTTAGGCAGGATTGCATGATTATGTATGCTTGAATCTATTTCTTCTTATTTAATCAATATATCATAAGTGTTTCCTTACATATCTTGTTTGGGGACTCTTTAGATTGGGGGTTAATTTCTTGTTCAAATATTATGGTATGTTGGCATTCTAATTTGAATATAGGCTAGGGTTCTGCATCAGTTGCCCTTGTTATTAGGTTTCTAGTGTTATTTTGATTTGTGATTTTGTAAGATATTGATGTTATTTTGTTGAGATTTATTATTTTGGGGGTCTTCTCTTGGTTAGCATTGAATTATTTAAACTTGAGGCATGAAAATGGTATGGATTTTTTTATTTATCCTTTATTTCTCTATGCCTACAAAGTGTTTGATGAAATGCCTAAGTGAGTAATTTGAGTTCTTATGCCCTATTTCTTTACAATAATCTAACACAAATTAACATTAGACCCCAGAAACAATTTGTACATATTCTTTAAAATTTATTTCCATTATGTGTTTGTGTGCAATTTTACATTAGGAATCATGCATTTTTTGTCTTATTGTTTGTTGCTTTGCCTAGTTAAGTTACGCATTCACAACTTTGCTTACATTGGTTGCACTATCATTTGTTATAAAGTTGTCATGTTGTCCTTAATGTGTTACATGCCATTAATCATGGATACCTTTTGCTTCAATGCTACATGTAATGTCTTTGCCATATGTGTTGTGCTATCATCATATTGGTTACACTTTCTTTTGGCATTTATTTCTTGTCATTAGTTTGTGCAGTGGCTTTAAAGTGCACTCGTATTGATGGTGCCTCTAATTCCTTAGAAGTTCATATGCCTTTTTATTTTGACTCGAGTTATGCCACATTGTATGAGTGCTTTGTAGGGGAAGAATATGTGAAGTTTGCTTACTTGAATGACTTCTTTTTGAATTTAGTATATGGAAATATAAAGCAGGAAATCAATCAGCTCATAGAAAACATTAGTTGGCAGGAGTTCATTAAAAAGGATGCGGAAGTGCATCCAACCATAACTCAAGATTTCTTAATACTTTTAGTTGCTCATTTGAAAATGTTGATGATGATGATGATGATGATGCGCTTTCAGCTGGAATGGAGGAAATATAGGATGACATTCAAGGAGTTTACAATGCATCTTGGCTTTCCAGTTGATGGTGTTTGAGATTTTCCAGATTTTACCCAAGGAAGAATTAGGTGGTAATTTGGGATGATATTGAGCCTACTACTTATATGGCTAAAAGGACCAAGTAAAATCATCTCAAGAGCTATGCCTTGTATATTCTCCATAAATTTTTAGCTTTAGAGGTCTTGGGCCTGTAAATGTTGTAAAAGTCTTCATACTGAGGTGTATGGTAGAGGGAATTAGAGTAAATGGTGCTTACTTTTTATAGAGGAAGATTAAGGACCTCTAACGGAAACTCAGTTGGTCCAAGAAAATTGTTTTGGGTGGCATGGTAATAGTTTTGGCAAAGGCAATCCATCTCTTTGATGTTGGCCCTTCCTTTGGTCTATCAATTTATATGGACTAAAAATTGTTCAAAAATATAAAGATCCTATCTGATGATCCTTGACGGCATTAGGCCACATGTGAAGAATATCTTTACCTAGTCATTACTGGTCGCTTATGATTGCCATCAGCTATACCTACAGATGATTTTGAGGAAGATGTCGATGCTAAGAAGGAGGATATCAAGGTGTTGATACAGTTGCTGCTCCAGAGCTTGAGGTGCACCCCACCCTTCAGATGGTGGACTTCATAAATAGGGTTAATGCTCACTTAGACATTCAAACAGTCAAATATTAAGCTATAGAATAGTGTTAAGGCTATATGCCTGCATTAGGAGCATTGCATTCATCATTTCTAGGAGTATTTTCCACCGCCTCCACCACCATCGTTGTAATACCCTAATCCACTAACCATGTATAAACCTCAATCACCATAAAAACCTAGCAAAGATAAGGCATGGATAATAATAATAATATGCACAGGCCATAAAAATTACATGCCACATTAACTTATCATTAAAAGGCCTAACATAATGCCAAAGAAAATACATAATGAAATCCCCAAGCAACTGCACCCAATCAAATCTTCTCTTCAAAGGCTGACTAACCACCAGCTATCAATTCACTAGAGCTTAACCAGTACCTACACGGATAACAAACTCGTGCTAAGCTATAAAGCTTAGTGGAAAAACTAACTCTAAGGATAAACTCTACTAAAATATCATAAAATCATTACACCTTTTAAATTTAAGTGAACGTATAAATCTATAATATTAAACGATCTCACCCTTGCTATACCAAATGAATTTACAATCCTAAACATGAATATTATTCTTGCAATAATCTAGACCTCATACTAATTGATAGTACAACTTTCATTGCAAGCATTTAATCACATTTATTATGTATGATATGCCTTCAATGTTCAATCAAAGCATACAGGAGTATATATATCATGAATCATCTATACGAGTTATTTTAGGCATCAATACTTCACATATGTCATGCAATCTTAGCTATATAATACAGAGTAGAGAACTACATTTCATTAAAATCATTCTAGCCAAAAAAAAATTTAAACCAAGCAATATAGTAAGCCATTATCATTTTCACATTATATAGGTGAAGCAAATGATATATACATATACACATATATTTATTCATTTCGAGTAAATTGCTGAGTCTTTTAAACTTTTAATAACCTGCCAAGTACTAGTTCAAAGGGTGGATAACGGGAACAATGGAAATCGAAGGTATCAAATGATGGACCTAAAAGGCCGAACTATGGTTCCACAAAGGAAAAAAAACACTAGACCCAAACGGGGTTATCAATGGTTCCAGCAAGGAATAAACAATAGACCCAAAAGGGCCGAACGATGGTTCTATAAAGGAACAAGACCCAAATGGGGTCAACTGTGGCAGCTCCTGAATCCCTTTATGTATGCCTATCTAATCCACAACCGAACTAAGACCTACAGGCTTTATCACTTTATGAACATCGTTCATTCATCATATTCTTTCTTATTTAATACAACATTTACTTAAAGTCGTTTCCCACAATTGAACACATATTACTTATTTGCATAGCAATACTGGCTTAAAGCCTTGATATTCAAAATACATATCACTTGCTTATACTTGTATAGCTACCGGATAGCTTATATCTTGCACTAGAATGCTTTAGCATAATGGTAACTAAGTATGATGCAATACTAGCTCAAAGCAATATTTTAAGAACTTAATGCAATACACATCATTGGATGTAAGATCATGAAGTAACAACATGATTTGAATTTCAAGGTTGACTCTGGTAATACCCAATGATAGTTCATGAGAATGAAACCATACATATAGTCATATAAACCATGACCACATGACTCTACATGTAAAAACATATTCACTAAAGAAGAACGTACCTGAGTGGTTCTTCAAAACCATTTCCTTTGCTTAATTATACTTAATTTAATCTTTGTACATTTAGTTCATCCAATAAATTATATACATACATTCGGTGTCTCACAAGTAGTGAAAGTACTCACATCCAAGATTAACGTCTACCTATGTCATTCATAATGTTTTAGAAAGACTTCACAATTCAATTATTTCATTTAAAAATCATATGGCTTATTAACCACCACTTTAATTAACATGGTCATCATGTACATTACTTATAGTCCATTTAATTCTCTCCAATTATATTCTATAATACGAGATTCATGATTCATGAAGAATTTATAGCTTAAAGTGTGAAGTAGACCCATTAAAAGAAAACATGTGAGTGGTTGTGCCCAAGAAAGAATAGAAGGCATACACGGCCACGCAAGGAGAACAAAGGCCAAACGCGTGGCCAAGCAGAAGGAGAAGTAAGCCATTCATGTGGCCACGTAAGGAGAAAGGTAGCCATTCATGTGACCATGCAAGGAAACCAAAGGCCATACACACGGCCACGCAGAAAAAGAAATAAGACATTCACGTGGCCAAGCAAGAAGAAAGGCCATGTAGTGCGTGGCCATGCAGAAGAAGAAATGAGCCCTCACATGGCCATGCATGGAAATCCAAAGGAAATCACATGGCCACTCAAAGCAATCACACAACCACTCAAAGCAATCACACGACCACTCATGCAAAATCAAAGGAAATCACGTGGCCACTCAAAAAGACAGCTAAGGGGAAACAAAGGCATGCATGGCCACGCAGAAAAAGAAGGGACAGGCTGCATGGCCATGCAAGGCATTTCGGCAGTCTGGGTTAAAAATCCTGATTTCCAGTTCAAATGATTTTGAATCCCAAAACTCACCTTAATTACTTAGATTCAAACCATTCTTTGTTCATCTAAACACTAAAATTTAACCTTCACTTCAACTAAGGGGTCACATACAAAAACATAGGAAAATCATAAAGTAACCATTTATATAGAATCCCATACCTCAATACCAGCTTCATCTCCTTCAAAAATTCACAGATCTAGCTCTTCCTTCCTTCTCCTAGTCTTGATCTATCTACTTCTCTCCTTTCTCCTTATACACAGGAACAACAACATGATCTTGCAATCACTCATAACCAAAAATCATAAATAAAAAAAAAGGAAAAGGAGATTTTCAAGGGAAGACATTACCTTAAATCTTAACTCACAAACCCTAGCTCCCCTTCTCCAACCCGTAATCAGCAGAGAGAGTGAGCTATCCCTCAAAATGCCGATCCCTCCCCCTCAAAACCCTTGCTTTCCTTCTCCAAGAAGCTATTGAAATATCTCATTATGTGAATTTCCAAATTTACCCTCATTACACTTAACCCTATCAACTTATTTTTCTTAACCTCTAACACTCAAACTTCTTATTTGTTTCAACTATATCCCTCCTTATCTTAATTTGTAACCATACTCAATTTACATACATGCTGAAATTACCAAAATACCCCTAATGGGACTTAACCTTAACAATGCAAAATAATTCAATAGTTGCCTTAATTAACCATAATTCTCATCACTTTACTATAGTCCGATTAGGGCCATGATTGGGTCCTTACAATCGTCTTCTCCATCACCATAGTGACCAATGATTTTCGGTACCTTGCTAAGGATCGCAAGGAATTTTGGAGGGGTTAGAGCTCATTTGAGCTCGTTTTTGCCTTGAGATTTAGGAAGTGTTTTAATAATCTCACCCCTTATGTTCATGAATTGTTTTGTGTTTTTTATATTTTTATGTTTTTATTTTGTTGCTTTATTTTTCATTTTAATTGTTTTATTTATGGTTAATTGCAATACTTAATTTCAATCAACTTTGTATTTCTTATTTTAAGTAATTATGTTCTTATATTTTATTCTATTGTTTTATTTTTTTTCCTTTTCATTTAGTTTATGTAGTTAGTTTATGGTTTTGTGTTGATGGCATAGGTGTAGTTCAGTTATCTTTTAGCTTACATTTAGTTTAGTTCACCTTATTCTTTTTTTCAAATTTGAAGTTTTTGAACTTTGACTTAAAATTTTGTAATTTTTAGAATCTTGATTAGCATTAGGATAGTCATGTTGCTTGATGAAATTCCAACTAGGGTTCAACTTGAATAATATTTGTTAGTTTCCAAACTTTAAATACTAAGACCCGTTTTTAAATTAAAAGAAAAACCAATACATGAAGTTAGTCGAGTCAAGAATTTTAGAATGCTAAAACCTTTCTTATCACCTTTCTAAGCATGAAACAACTCAAACAAGTTAGAACATGATTTAGGTAATTTTTCTTATTTAGCAATATAAAGACTTTTCACCTACCCTTATATATATGTTTATCCCTTATTAACCTTTTATGTAATGCTTATTCTAATTTTACCTATTTCAATATCACTATACATACTATATTACACATAATTTACATATCATAGGCTATTTATGCATACATCATGATAATATTGAATCATTATATGTATAACATCATATTCAGTATTACTTTTAATATCTACTCTTGTACAATGTAAAGTTTATAAATGTTTTGTTATCCTTACATTTCAATTCATTTGGTACAAAATATTATTTACAATAACAAAAGCAAAAGATAACAACTTCATACTTTGACTTTTCCTAATTCTGGTGTTGGCCCTGCCATTGCAGATCTTATCCTTGTTGATAAGTCCTAGCTTGGGTACCTATAAGGATGAACACTGATGATAAGCTATAAAGCTTGCTGGGTAATAGTTATTATGTGAACAATCACTCACGGTGATCATTCCTAAACATACATAAGATATAGATTACATTTACATTAATTATAAAAATAATTTCGCAACAACAAGGAGGAACAATGTCAATACACTATTTATAAAGTAAGCTTAGTCATACATAGTACATCACTATTTAACAATTATTTTATCTTGTTAACTATTTTCTATGAATGCCTACATATGTTCCATGGGTGTGGATAATGGGTGTTGTGGATACCTGTAGGTATTAATCATGTGGATACCTATAGGTATTAATCATGTAGATACTTAAAGGTATCAAACATATAGATCCAATAGGGTTAAGACTGTGGTCCCGAAAGGGGAAAACTGTGGATCCAAATGGGATCAAACTGTAGGAGCTACAACCATACCCTATAGACATGCCTATCTATCCACAACCAAGCTTTATATATAGACATTGATATATCTTTCACATTTTTTATTCATCAAGTTTAATTCATTATAATACATATTTGTGTATATGCAAGTATTCATAATAATCACAATAGTATAGATTGATCATCAATGCATGTTCTCAAGAATATAAACATTCATATAAGTATACATCACTTAGTTGGTACATCTTTAATCATACATATTCATGTGTATAGTTATGTATACATACATTTTCAAACATATATGTTTATACCTTTCTTTGTATTCTTATATCCTAATCACAATGGCTTACATGCATAAAGTTGATGCGTAGGCTTAATGGTAGTCTAAATTAACTCATTTACTTATGTTTCCTATATTAAGGTTTGATTTACAACTTTATTTCAATATTTCATTAGGCTCTACATACATTACATACCACACATTATCCTTATTTTTATGTTTAAAGTATTTCGAATGTGTTAGAAAAAGTTCGGGTGAGTTTCGATTGTGTTTTGGGACCTAAAACTCTAATTTTGGCTAAAAGGGAGTGACTTGATTGGGACATAGGTTGTCCCTACAAAGTTGATTGATGTTGTTCATTCCAGAGACTTGTGACTTAGTAGGGTTGATAGGGTGTCTCCACCAGGTTGATTCTGGATTCTCAATTGATAGCTATTCTGCCTTACTTTGTAATGAATATTTAACATGGTAAATAGAATTTTTAGGCAAAGTGGTCTTCCACAAAGTTATTTCTCTACATTTTTAGTTTCTAAATCATTAAAAATCACTCCATTTGAACTTCAAAATCTTAAGATATTCATCAAATAGCGTGGGCTACTCCTAATGATATGGTAACGGTTCAAGCTAATTTTTTACAATCTTAGATGGGGAATCAGACTTTGACTTCTTCATTTCGTAATTCCATGAATCTATTTTCTATCACATTTTGAATCACTCAATTTTAATCTCTACAACTCAAGTTATAGGCAAAATAATCATATCGGGTCAAGTGAACCCTAGGATAGATTTTTGCTATCTTAAGGATAACTCCCATATTTCGGTTCTTATGCACAATTAAACATAATTTCCATGTTTTTATCTCATTACAGTATCCAATACTCCATTCAACACTCCATATACACA
The DNA here is from genome assembly GCA_037975025.1 of Excoecaria agallocha. Taxonomy (NCBI): domain Eukaryota; kingdom Viridiplantae; phylum Streptophyta; class Magnoliopsida; order Malpighiales; family Euphorbiaceae; genus Excoecaria; species Excoecaria agallocha. The sequence goes on along the minus strand of CM075817.1, from coordinate 29,719,812 downwards.
AAACATATGCATGCAAAATAATGAGAAGTTTTCATACATTTTGATAAGCAAAACACCTTCTTCAACCTCTCTCAACCTCCTTCTTTTTGCCCTTACATATTTCTCCTTCTACATATAGTAAATTATATATGTAAAAATTTATCTATTTTTTCAATTTAATGTCTAATTATCTATCTTATAAATCAAAAGAAGAGAGAAAAAGAGGTTATTACCTTAAGATTACCTGACCACTAAATTGGCTCTCCTCACTATTGTTATGTTTGAGTTTAGGGGTTATTTAAGAGTTGTTTAGAGGTTATTTAGGGAGAAGAATGGCTACCTTTTTTCTCTAAAGTGGTTAGCCAACCTTTTCCTTAAATCTCTTACATTTTCTTCCTTTCTCAAAAAAATTCTAGGTAGGCTAAGTGTCATAATCTCATTAGTCCACTTGTTAACACTGGATGAATTACACTTAGCTCCCTAATTTTCTTTAATTTCTTATTCTTACCCTAAAACTTTCTCTCCTTTATTTTTATTGAGCCCCTATATTATGTTTTCTTTCAAGTTTGCACATGTATAACTTAATGTAAAATTACCATATTGCCCTTTTTTCTTTTAAAATAATTACCTCCAGGTCCCAACCTACAATGCATGAACTAACCAAGCATATATCAATCATATTATCAGTTAAACTCATATACATTCTCCTAGGGTATAATTAAAGGCCTCACATTTTGAGGCATACTTATGGTGTGCCACAATTTATTTTCTTATTACACACATCTTATACCCTATGGCTTAAAAGCTTTTATCTTCCCTTTTAAGAATTAGCCACTCTAGGATTAGGATTAATCAATGTTCATAGATACTTAAGTGAGTTTAGTTTGCAAAGGGGGTCTAATTTGGATGTTGCAAAGGGATTTTCTCAAAGTCAGGAATGTAATAGTACTTTTAAAGAGTGAAATTATGAATACGCTCTTGGTTAGTAATGCTAAAATTAAGCTAGCGAGAGTTTTTTTTTTTAGAAAAAAAAAAAGAAAGAAAGTTCAAATTAGTTAGTAATCTATAGCAAGTTTTTAAGTGTGAGGTATTTGTAAGAGAGAGAGAGAGGTTTTGAGCTCCCAAATTTGATTAAGTTTATGGAAAATAAGAGGAAATTTTAAGTATCCTTTCTCTTTAATGCTTTAATGTTTTTTATTCCTATGTAATTTCGAGTTGATGATTTAGGTAACATTAGTGTGGGTAAAGTCGATATGAAGGAAAATGTAGGTTTTTACAATCAAAAGGTAGCTATTCTTTTTATTTATTTTTAACCATTCTTTAATTAGCTTTTACCATGACCACATTACAACCTTAATGAAGTTCTAAGGATTATATCTTGCTTTGAGTTATTTAGTGAAGATGACCTTAGGGTTTCGATGCTGAAGGAGAGGCTTATGGCATTTCTAGAGTTTCAAGTGCAAAACCATATGTACATTTTGATGTACATTAACTTTATAGCTTGGTTGCCAAATTGCACAAGTGTTCTGGTTTTGAAAGTAATTGCAATGTTTTAGTCTTGTACACACACATGGAAACTTATTCATATTCTTGTGTTTGAATCTAATTTAGTTGGGATTTTATTGAGTGTTACTGTCAATTGTTGATTTTAATTTTGAATTGCATAATTCTTAGTTTGGAGTTTGATTAGAGTTAATAAAGGTTGAAATCAACCTGTCAAGACCAGAAGGACAATCCTACCAAGTCATGGTAAGCTTTTCTCATGAGTCTAGAAGCAAAGAACCTGACAGGACTAGGGGGATAGTCCTACCAGGTCATGGGAAGCTTTTTTTAATAAGTCCAATAGCAAAAAAACCCGATAAGACCATAAATCAGTCCCACTGAGTCACTTAAGTCATCAAGGCAGATTGGATAAACCTGGTAGGACCATAAAGTAGTCCCACTAGGTTCATTTCATAACATTTATGATTTTTAAGAAGTTTTCATAATTTTAAGTTTTTGAATGGTGACTGGACTTCTAAAAAATTAGGTTTTTAAAGGTATTAGAGGTTAGATAGTTTTTATCTTAAAATAGACTTAGCGTCTATTTAGAACTTCAATTCAAGAAAGAGGGAGATTTGCTATTTAGGGATTTCAAGCTTGGTTCTCTATTATTCCTGAAGAGTAGAAGATCAAGTCTGAAGTTTTACAAGTATAATATTAAATTTTCCATTCTTTTATTCTTTTTCGATCATGAACAGTGAGTAGTTCTTAGCTTTTACTGAAGGAAACTTGAACCCTCATTCTCTTATTGTAATGACTCACATATGAGCTTATTTTTAATGCAAATTTGTTATTTCTTAATACCTACGCTTAATTGTATCTTTGATTATGGTTTGATTTATATTCAATGTATCAAATAGATGGTTAGGTGTTAATTTAAGTTATGATTGATGATATGCATGTTCTTAGACTTTTATATTTATGCTAATTTATTGCTATATTTTGGAAATTGATGTAGGAGTTTTATGATCTTGAGTATAATATATTTAAGAAATTAAATTAAAAATAAGTAGTAGTTAAGTGTTTCAAAAGAAGATTTAACTAAAGTTTTAGAGCTTAAAACAAGACTTGTATGTTAGGTATTTGATCGTTCTTAATTAGGGGATCTAATGCTCTAAATAGATATTTTGAATAAGATATTTATTTTTAAAATTGGTTTTCCATAACAACTCATATTATTTCTTTTGAATTAAGTTAATATCAATAAGAGGTGAGGCAAATAGTGTTAGGGCCCAACATTGGCCCTAGGAGGATTCATCGGAATAATTATGATAATAAGTCTAGTTAAGCATAATTAGATGATGATTTATCAATTTAGATGTGAAGATTAAATGCTTAAGAGATAAAAGGGTGAAATAGTTATTTTATCATGTCTATAATTGAAACAAAATGTTATTTATAGGTAAATTGCAAGAAAAGAGAGAAAGTTGTGGTGAAATTATAAAATGAGAACAAATGAAGGATTGGTATGGGAATTATTATATAATGAGGTCACCATCCACTCTTTTCTCTAGAAGATCACATGAAAAAGAATTAGTTGGGTATAATAGGAGGATAGGTAAGGAAAGCTACTACTTTATTTTTACTTCTAAAAATTTGTAAAACACTTCTCTCTACTCTCTTTTGAAAATTAGCTCCTTCATTCCTAAAGAACATTTTTAGATCTCTATTGTGATGCATGTATGGAGAGTTGGTTGAAGGGTGTTTATAAGGAGAAAATCTAGTAAGAAAATGATAAAGAAGAAGAATTAGAATGAAAGAGGTTTTGAAGAAGGATTTAGGGCTTTAATAATAGGTATAGGAATTTTGAACCAATCTTTAAGTGCATGTCTATGTTTCCATTAGATTGTGATGAAACCATTGTTAAAGAAGGGAAATTAGGAAATTATTTCTACAAATGCTTGTATGTAGATTTAGTTGATCAATGAAGTTGAATCTTAGACATTAAGCATAAGAATTATAACGCATGTAGGTTCAAATTTGATAAAAGAATTTATCTTAGATATTATTAATTAAATCAATGAATTGAGAAGGCTGTTATTTTGTAGCAACCCATGTTAAATCTACTGTAAGAGCACGAAGCTCTATTATATAGAAATATTTGGATTTAAAGGTTTTAACATAAATGATTTGAAATTAAGTGATAATTAGAACAAAAAGATTCTTAAGTTTGATGGTGTTGTTTTAAAAATTAAGTAAATGTTAGTTTGCATGCAAAAAGAAAATCTTAGATTGATTATTTTCAGGTACCATTTGGCAATGGTGAGTCCCTTGGCTGAGGGGAAGAGTCCCTCTCCTAAGGGTTACCGACCTATATAATATAATTGACATTGAAGCCTTATTTTTTTGAGTGAAATAGCCCTCAATCGAGCTATAAAGTCCCTCACTCAAGTTACAAAACACTCACCTAAGGCATTAGACTCTCACCCAAGGGTTAACAGCCCTCACTCGAGGTATAGGCCCCGATAATGGCAAGATAAAGTCTTCTATTTGCTATGTTATAAATTGTATGATCCTGGAGTAATTTGGCAATAGAGATTGAGGTGCCACATTATGTTATTACATAAATGAATATTTTTAATATCAATGATAAATCATCTAAGAACTTAATTATTATGTTTATTGTAAGGCACGTAATTAGATATCTTTATGATTTTAATATGTTAAGAAAGAGAAATTTAGGATTTGTAGACTAATGAAACCATAAAGAATTAATTTAGATTATGATACAAATTTGTAGAGAAATGGAAATACCTTAATATAAAATAAATTAATAATTTCAAAGGAATATGTATATACCTATAAATGTGTTTAATACTTGAACAATCATAATAACTATCACTTATTTATTAGGAGTAGTATAGTTATGATTGTATATTTACTCTTATGTTATCATGTAAGGGTCTATAATTATAATGTTATATACATATAAGTAGTTGCATGCATATATGTATGTTATTGTCTTATAGTTAACTTGTGTTTGTCTATAATGTCAGTATTTACATAATTACAGGTATGGTATAAATATATGAAATCCTATATTTATACATTTATAGTATGTATCAATATTAATATAGTATGAGCATGTATGAATGGGTGCTAACCTAGGAATAATATGTATATTTAAATGACTTTATTGGTTATACTATCTTGATTATATGTTCTCAATATGATAATCTAATATGAATATTTGATAATATGTTTTTAAACATAAAGATGCATAAAATATGTCCAACAAATGGTATAAGTTATGCAATTATGAATTTATCATATAGATATGATAATCAAGTGCATATGCAATACATAAGATTTCATGTACATATAAATATGTGATGCATGTTTTAGTTATTAATATGATACGAATAACCATGAACATGGGATGATAAGATGCATGGTAGATGGATATAAGGAATCATAAAGATATGTTCTTGTGTGATGATGACATGCATAAAAGATGTTCTATGCACCCATAGTTTATATAATTACATCTCATAAGTATGATATTATGGTGCTTAAGCAATCATGAAGAGTAGAAGCATGTTCAATAAAGATTCTGAAATCAAGTTATATGTCTTGATGTAAAATAGAAATAGATTGCTATGTATATATCATCTCGATAAAGAAATTCAAGATAACATATTGATAAGTATATTTCTATAGGTATATGATAAGATATATGCATATATATATAGTTACAAGTACAGATTGCTTATACTTAAACATATATCCCTAGGTGACCTTTTTCTATCTATATCATCAAATAAAAAAATATTGAATTAGAGAATCAAAATTATGAAGAAAAAGATTTTGATGACCAAGTGGACTTTGGATCAATTTTTACAAATAAAAAAAAGATATTAAAGAAGATTATATGGAATTAGATATGAATAAACATAGAAATAAAAAGCAAAACAAAAGTCATATTGAAGTAGAACTTAATTTCTTCCTAAAATGGTATTTATGTTTTCAATTAAGGTGGAATGGTTCTTTAAATCAAAAATTAATCAATAATATCAAAGTATATTGTCTCCTGCTTAGTCTAATAAATCCACGAGAAATTATTATATTTTTTATTCAAAGGTAAGAAATAAGTATGAATATTCTGATGGTTCGGAAGGATTTAACTCTTGCAGAATTGATGAAAAAGGGAATATTAATAAATATAAATATGATATCATGCTCATAGAAAGTTCTTACAAGAACATGTGTTACATGACACTTTGTTGATAGTTATACATGTGTGTGTGTGAGAGAGAGAGAGAGCAAGAGAGAGAGAGCAAGAGAGAGAGAGAGAGAGAGAGTGAGTGAGTGAGTGACTGAAAAGAGTATACTATGGAAAGATAGTGAAAGAAATTATTATACCTTAGGTTGTGTCTAGGTTGTGGATAAATAGGCATGCCTATAAGGGCAAATCGCAACTATTATAGTTTAACCCCATTTGGGTCCATAGGATTGATATTGTTGGGTATCCATATAACTTGTACCTTTAGGTACCATATGTATCGACTCCATTTGGGTCTACTTGACTGGTCTATAGTATAGTTTTGGCCCCATTTACGTTTAAAGTTTATTGCCTATGGGTATTTTATTTGTACCTTTGGGTACCATCACATCGCCCATTATCCACTTCTATAGAATAGTGTAGGCTTAACTCAATATAAAGAAAAGAATCATATAGAATTAAAAGACAAATAATTATAATAGTTATTAAATTGATTTTCATATTATATTTTCATGATAAGCCTATATTACATATGGGAAACAAGATTTTAAAGGAGAGCATTTTATATATGCATACTTACAACAGCTAGCACCACATATACATACTAGAATTATATGATACATGCATATGAACTTGGGCATCATTAATGTCTAGTTAATAATTATATTGGTGAGTGTATGTTCTCTATATACTCATGCTACTTGTCTGTTATTGATTGAATGATCTATGTTACTCATATACGTCTATGTTACTCCTCGTATATGAAAACTATGTAATTGTTAATGTAAATTCTTGCATGTAAACCTAAATGGATTATGAACAAATAGTATGTGTACTCATTATATGCTTGAGATAGAGCTAAATCAATATTTCTAGGTGATAGGAAACTAAAATTGTATTCAAGGATTGTTAGTAATAATTGGCATTAGGTATAATAATTTTATGAGATCAAGTACTACCTAGAATTGTCATGTTCACATTACTATGATTTTAAAGATTAGTTATATGTTTCATATTATGCTTTTATATGTATTATCATTTTTAACTACTTTCAAAAGAGGTCATCTATATGTTTTATGTTCCTCATTAAGCTTTATAGCTTAACATGGGTTTTTATCCATATAAGTTGTTAGGATATGACTTCTTCTCAAGGATAAAATCTACAACAGGATGGCTAACACAATAAAAAGATTATAAGAGTATAGTTTTCATTTTTGGTTTTTAATTTGTTCTGAAAATTTTTTATTAATAGATGTATCAATATTTGGAAATATCGTAATGATAAAGAGACTTATATGTAAGTTAAGTTTTTACAGTAAAGTTTATTTGTGATGGTTTAGATTTTCTACTAGATCTTTGTATAGTGTAGTTAAGTAAAGATCAGTTTATTTGATTATAGTTAATCTTCATTACATGCTAAAGGATAGAATATATGTTATAGAGAAGGGTATTATAGATTGTTCCTTTAGAAAAAGTGTTTTAGTCATTGATTTTTATTGTCAATTTAATTTAACTTTATTTTTAATTAATTTTAGTCTAATATTCTACTATATTTATTCAATTGTTTAATTTAATTTAGTTCTACTTATAAATACCTTTTAAAACTTTGGAAGTTTTTTCACACATCATTTGTTTCAAAATCTAAAATACACATCTCTTAGGTACGATATTAAAGGGTTTTAAGTTTCTTTTCCTATATTACTAGCTATTCTAGTACACTTGCTAGACACCGGTTAAATAACAAGGTCACAGCAGGGATAAAATGGTGACCACCATGACCCATGTACTATTTAAATAGCAAATTTTTATTTGGCAAAATAGGACAATGGATTTTAGATTGCTTTTTAGTTTTCTTTATAGTTTTTAGGGTTTATCATTTTTTTAGTTGAAAATACTATTTTTAAATTTACTTCAATAAAGTTCTTAGATTAAACATTATTTTTCCTTAAGTTAGAGAAGCTTTAGTCAAGAGTTGATCATATTTTCTATTGGGATTTAATGAGAACAACTTGCTATCCAGATTTCATCATCATCTACAAAGGGTTTATCAATTTATTATTATCTTTTCTCTTTATTTTTAACAATGTGTAGAGAGTAGTTGCTTATTGCTTGGGGATCTTTAAATCCCTATACCCATCTAATGACTTGAGTTATTTTTTTATTAATATATGATCTATTATTCTATTCTTCATTGTGCTGATTTGAATATCCATTTTATTCAAGTATTTTATCATTCTACTGCATTGGATGAATGGTTTTTATGCTTGATTGGATTAGGTGTTTGCATGCTCTGTTTATACATGTTTATTCTATAAGTTTTATAGTGATTCCAAAATGGAATCTATTAGATCTATCATTTATGCATTATAAACTAGAGAAATAGATGAAGAATAGATGGGTATTACGTTGATTGGCTCCATAATAGGAAGTCAATTTGCATCTAGGATGTTGGTCATTGTGCTTAGGCTGGTTAATTAATTGGCTCCAAAATGGAAAGTTGATTAGCTAAAATAGTTTACTTTGGAATAGAGACTTAGGTTTAGTTAGGTTATCCATATTTTATATTATCTTTATGTTAAAATTAGTTATGTTAAGTATGGCGAGGATTAGAGACCTTGGCAACCTTTTCATTAATTAATTAAATCTAAAATTTTGTTTTCTACTTTTATTATATTAAGCTATATTTCATTTCATTTTAATTCATTAAATTCTATTTGGTTAATTTTATTTTTTATAATATCCAACATAATTAATGATTGGGGAATTCTATAGCATACACCTAATTAATCAATTGCCTTGCATCATAATCCCTTAGGTTCAATAACTTTTGGGGTCTTAAATATATTTCCTGTATATTACTTTGCTAATCTAGTGTACTTGCTAGACACCTATCAAGTTTTTGGTGTCGTTGCCAAGGATTGGCATTTTTGTGAGTTTTTTATTGATTGGTTATATGTGTTTTTACTTTTTCTAATTTTATTTCCTTTTTTTATTCTTTTCAAGTGGTAATGGTACATGAATAGATTAAGACTTCATCAATTTGCGCCATTTGACCCTGAGATTGAGAGAATATTACATAAAAGACAAAGAGAAAACCAAGGATTAAATGTTAAAGATCCACCTGCCAATAATGTACCTTTTGAAAATCAACAAGAAGTGAGGCAATAGAAAAATAGATAGAAAGATCCTAGACTAAGGATTACCCGTGATTATGCCACCCTATAATGGAATAACACTACAAAAAAACTGTCAATTAGCGACTAAATTTAGCGACGACATTATTTTCATTGCAAATTTAGCGACGAATTCGCTACTGTTTTACAATTCCGTCGTGGGGAGGATATTTTCTATTTTTTGCGACGAAATAGTGACGAAATGAATAAATAGTCGCTAATTATTGGCGGGAAGTATACGTGCTATTTTTAGCAATGGATTTAGCGACGAATATTTCCATCGCTAAATTTTATAATTTTTATTCATGAAATTAGTCCTAGAAAATTTAGCGACGGACATTTTATTCGCTAATTTTGGAGGAAAAATATAGCGCCTTTTTTTGCGATGGTTTAGCGACAGACATTTGTCAGTCACTAATAGTAATTTGTTACAGTAATACAATTAGCGACGAAAGTATTTAGTCGCTAATTCGTCGTAAATAAATTAAGAAATAATTTTTTTTAATTTTACTCACATGATTTATGTATAGTTTTAAGTAATTTTAATATAGACCATATGAAATGAATATTTTATTTTGTAACAAAAAATTAGAAATTATTTTATAAGTTGATAATAATTTTTTATCAATTATACCAAAATCTAAAGTTATTTATTTAGAAAATTTATATTTTTAACAATAATAATAATAATAAACTAATTGTTACGCTTATTATATATTCGCGTGTTCAAGATTTAAAAAATAAATATTTATAAAAAAAGTAATATAAAATTTATTATTTCATTCAAAATAATAATAATAAAATTTGTAATTAATTTTTATTTTATAAAATTTAGATCAAATATTAAATTATTAGGAATTCTATTGATTTCTTTAATAATTATTCCCAAATATATACTTATTTATTTAAAAAAATTACATTTTAATAATAATAATAAAGTAATTGTTATAAGTACTATATAGTCATATTATGAAAAATAATAAATATAAATATTTATATAATAATAATAATATAAAGTTTATTATTTCATTTAAAATATAATGATTATAAAAAAATAATTTATTTTTATTTTGTTAAAATTTTTAGCAAATTTTAAATTATTAAAAATTTTAAAATATATATTTATAAAATTATCCTTGAATACAAAGATAAAATGATGAAATTTGGTAGGGGCATTTTAGTAATTTTAAAAATTTACCCTCCATATAAAAATAATATTTTCTCTTCCCTCACATCTCTCCACCGTTTCAATTTAATGCGTTTATGATTTTAAGTTTAATTTATTATTTAGTTGAATAAGACAATAGAGTTCAATCCAAGACTTAAACTCATACAAGTTAAAATGAATAAATTTTCTAATATATATATATACACACACACACACACACACTTTTCAATTTTATTTTTATTATTTTTCTAAATATTCAAAGCTCCATCTAATCTCATCCTTACCATTTAACTTCACTACCGCGGTTACCTAATTGAGTGGTATGAAAGACTGAGAAAACTTATTGAAATGGATAAATGGCTTTAAAATTCTAAACATGGCCAGATTAATAAATAAGTTAAGATATTATCTGATAAATCCAAATATATAGTCCATTTGAATTTGCATGTTTACGGTTTGGTTGGATCTTCAAATACAAATTAAACAGCTTTTATACGAAATAGTGTAAGTAAAGATTCAATGGTTAAGTATTTGCCGTTAGATCGGCCTGATTTTTGGTGAGTACGTTTGAAACTCCTTGCTGTTAATTTTGAACGATAAAGATTAGTTTTTAAGGTCTGTAAGTTCAATTTTTGTTGCAAAAAATAGGCTATTTTCTGGATTTTTTATGTAATGACCAGTTTTGTATACAAAAATGATCGAAAAATCATTTGCCGTTAGATTGGCCTGATTGTTGCAGAAAAGAGGCTATTTTCTAGATTTTTTACATAATGACCAATTTTGTATGTAAAGAATATCAAAAAATTATTTGCCGTTAGATCGACCTAATTTTTGGTGAGTACATTCAAAACTCCTTATTGTTAATTTTGAACGGTAAAGATTATTTTTTAAGGTCTGTAAGTTCAACTTTTATTGCAAAAAAGAGGCTATTTTCTGGATTTTTTACGTAAGGACCAGTTTTGTATACGAAAGCGATCGAAAAATCATTTTTTGTTAGATTGGCCTGATTTTTGGTGAGTACGTTCAAAACCCATTGTTGTTAATTTTAAATGGTGAAGATTAGTTTTTAAGGTATAAAGTTATTTAGAAAATTTACATTTTTAATAATAATAATAATAAATTAATTGTTACGATTATTATATATTTACGTGTTCAAGATTAATAAAAATAAATATTTATAAAATAGTAATATAAATTTATTATTTCATTTAAAATAATAATAAAAAATAGCCATGCAATAAATGTCGTTTCTCTCACCGGTCACTAGCGCAGCTCATCAGCGGTTTCTCTCGCCGATCTCTCTCACCACCGACTGCCTTGCATCGTCATTCAACCCCCCAACATCGGTCACTAAGTATATGAAACTCTACCCGACCCAAATAATCATAATAACTCTATCTGAATATCTAATTCAAATCGAATTATTCGATTTATTTGGATAGAGTCGGATTTTGCACATCCTTAAAGACATTAATAGACAATAGAGTTCAATCCAAGACTTAAACTCATACAAGTCAAAATGAATAAATTTTCTAATTTAATCCAATTTTTTAAAATCATACAAATCAATTTATATTTAAATTTTTACATGTTGAATTTGAATATAAATTGGATTAAATTTTGAATAATAATAATAATAATAATAATAATAATAATAATAATAATAATAGAGTAGACATCTTATAGACCTTCATTAGTGAATATAAAGGATTTGTTCAGGGTGCATATACTTGTAACGCCCTAATTCTGAATCGATCGGAAATATTTTTAACTTATGAATTATTGAGAATTTAGATTGACTAAGAAATTATTTGTAAATTGTTTTGAATTAGTGGTGTTAAATTAAAATACATTTTAATTTTCAAAACCACAATTAACATAAATTATGTAATAATAATAATAATAATAATAATAATAATAATAATTCTAGAGATTCTTAGAATTATCTAAATAAAAAAAGGGAAATAGGAATAATTTTCGAGGCCAAAAGATGTGGCCATATATTAAAGAAAACAAAAAAAAAAGAGAAGGAACAGATCCTGGGGAAGGAGATCGGTAGAGGCGGAGCAGGGAAGGGACGCCGCCCACCGTCGCTCCACAGCGCAGATCGCCAGTAAAGGGTTTACCGCCCCTCCAACGTTGGTCTATCTTTATCGGCATTGTTTTTCTTCCCCGTTTTGAGACTGAAGCTCTCTCTCCGGCGAGTGAAGACAGTAGCGGGCAAGTGACCGGCACTGGTGATGCCTGAAGTCGAGTGGGTCCCTCCGATGGTTACGGCTCCTCCCTTCTCTCCAATGACAAGCAGATCGAAGCAATGGTGGCTGTGGTCTTTTAGCTCATGATTCGGCAAAATCAAGCAGATTGAAGCACCTCTACCTGAGCAGCCTCACCGGCATCATCTTCTTCCCCTTATTTTCTCCTTCTCGCCATGACAGGGTCAGCCCTTTCTCCTTCTTTCGTCTTCTTCTTCTTCCCCTATTCGATTCTTCAAGATTTCATCCCCTTTGCTGCAACTCTTCCTAGTTAGTTCATGAGGTAAGCTTCATTAATCATTTATTTAATAAATTATAGGAAGAATTTGGAGAATCGAGAGAAGTTTCTGATTTAGGGATTTTGAAAAAAAATTGGGGAAAATGTTAAATCTAGATCTTCTTCTTTAAATGCAGTATTCAATTTGGATAAGACCTTTAAAATGACATTCTCATTGCTTGTACTTCATATGTGGCTTTGCTTGCACCGCCTGAAACAAGAGGGAAAGAAGGGTGTTGAATTTGGCCAGTACCTGTATGAGATTTACAATCATGACGTGGAGCTAAGGGTTTCTAAAGAAGGGATATTGTGTATCCTTCTTTTCGATTTTTTTTAGTATTTAATTTGGTTTCGTGTTTTCTAGTCATATAGTTTGTTCAATCAGATGATTTTGTCTATCTTGTGGTACTGGTGAATTAATTTCTTTGATTCATGCATGAATCACTGCTGAGTTAACTATTTATCTCCTAAAAAATAACATATTACCTGGTTATTGCAGTATCTCTGGTCCATTATTTCATTAATTAAGAGTATTCAGGATAGTTTAATATTTTTTTTCATAATGAAATTCTTACATGCAGTTGATATTGTAGCATTAGTTTGTTACTTTATAGAATTATTGGAAACTCCTAGTTACCAATTAAGTTCCTCCCAGGGTGACTTTTATTTTTCGTTCTTGTCTTTTGGCATGTACTTTTTGGTTTTGTTTACCACAATTGTCTAAGGGGATTTTTTAGTAAAGTGTTGCAAGATTCTCATTGGATTTTTTATGTTGTAGGAATGTCTTTTTTGATGATGGTTCTTCGGAGCCAGATGCTACTGCATTACGATCTGTCTAGACATATTATCATCTTTGCTTTTGATTTCCATTGATGCAGACTACCAGTTTGTATGGTTATTTATACGTATAATTTTGATAATGTAGAGAAGCAAATTTCCATTTTTCCATTCACGTGTTTAGTTAGTCTAATATGCCTATTGCCATGTTCATTATATCGTATGATTGGGCTTGTATTAATGCCAGTGGTGACCAATCACTATGCTATAGGTATATACTAAATTAGTTGAGGAATTCTCATGTCTCTCTACCCTAGTCATACATAATCTAACATTCTACTATATTTAACGAAGACTAAGAGGGAATCTATAGGCCTGATTAGACTGTAGCTTATGCTGCTTATGCATTCAAACTCTATTAATGTCTTTAGTGATTAATATTTCCCTTATAATTTTTGTTGTAATAGAGTTATGAATTTTAGTGTTAGTGAATGAGCTTTGATTGAAATTGAAATCATGAGATTTGAATTTTTGCTATCTCTATATGCTTGATCTATTATTAATATATATCAATTTTATGTTTAAAGCTAAAAACTTATTGGGCTATTTTAAATTCTGAAGATATAAGACAATTTTGCTTCCAATTTCAACATCAGAGTGTGTTATAAAAGAGATGGACAAAGAAACCTAAAGTACGTGATGCTGCAAGAGAGGGTGCCCTTGGGTATGCTTTCTATTTTTTAGTTGGGTAAATGTGCTTACTACTTTGTTATCGTTATTTAAATATATATGCTTATTACTTCCAACTTTGTTTTCATTACTATTTAGAGAGGTAGTCTTGGTATGGGATAAATGTTTTAATGATAATTGTAAGTTACTTTAATTAATAAATTGACAAAAGAATTATGTTCTTTTACTTGTATAAAAGATGATAATCTATGTTGTGGATTTCATGTACTTCATATTTTTTTTAAGTCAATTGCTGTCCCGAGCATCTTTTAATACCTACTCTGCCTTTTCTATACTTTTCAAGGTCTGAAGCAGAATTCTATTTGCTTGTTAGGAAAACTAATTCTGATTATTTTGTCTCTGTTTTGTATTTGGTGCAAAATAAAATTTTGTACATATTTCCACTAGAAAATTTCATCTTGTAATCAGTTGTGTCATTTTTTGGAAAAGTTACACTAATAAAGTAAACCTTATAGCATATTTTGTCTAATGGATAACTAGACGTCTCTGCAAAAAGAGAATGCTCTTGGTTTGAATAAAATAAATTAAATATATTCTTTTTTTGGGGAAAAAAAAAGAAAAACATAGATGAAGGGTAGATTGTTGTTGGTTTGATTTATGCTTCACAGTAATTAATAATTGTAGTTTCATTTGGCAGATTTTATCTGATAAGTGCATCTTCATTTGATGATCCATATGATTCCATGGGTTTCATAATTATTTTTTCCTTTATAATTTAATTTGTAATATTTTAATTCTTTAATTATCTTAATGAACTTTAAATTTTGTTTCTACATCTTCATTTTTCCTCCATTTACTAAAGTATGTTTCTACATGCACCTGCAACTGTACCTATTGGGTCGACTAACAAAAATTTATATAAAAAATCTTAATGTAAGGGAACATGCTATTGTTATGTTGTTTCTGATTTTAGTATCACTAAAACAACGTTGAATCATCTGATTCTAGTATTTTGTATTGAAATTTAATTAGCAAAATTACTAACATTGAATCATTTTATTCTAGTATTACTAACATAACTTTTCAACTTTCATCCACATAATTTCAACTCATTCATCTGCTTACATTTTTTTTCCACGTTACAGTCTTCTATAGCAGCCCCTAATTTGTTCCCTTTTGGCCAATTAAAGTTTGCTACTTTATTAATGTAATTGATTGAAGATGATTTTATTTTGCATCCATCATATCTGATCAAATTTCTATCTAACCTATAGTTTTATGCATGACTATTCACCATTTTTATGTGTTTTGGAAGTATGTGGTACAATATATTTGTGTAGAGATAGCATATGTCGTAGAATGAATACTAATTTTATGCTAAGTGCTTAATGAACTAGCTATTATGATTTGGTATATTTTAAGTTAGGTTATATTTTTTATAGCTATTTGAAATATAAAAACTTATGATTGAAATAACAGGTTGAGTTTCATTAAGTTCTTTGCTAAGGAAGCCAAACGTGTATATGGTGACAATAGGTTAGGCAAGGCATTTCTTGTATAGGTTAAGTAAGTTCTGACTTGCTTTTTTTTGAAATATTTCTCTAAAAGGAGAATGATGTGATTTTCTTAGTAACTAAATAGTCATTGTTTATCTTAGTGATCATGTACTTTCTTGTGCATTCAAAGAAAGGAATATGCATCATCCCTGCAAGATATTTCTCTATATGAGGGGCCTCTTTTTTGTCCTTTTTTTATTTTCAATGTTGTGAAAAATTTTGCAAGGATAATTTTTTTAATTATTGTTTACAGGTTAAGATGATGTGTGAGCATAGGGTCTTCTTTCAAAAATCTTATTCACAGTACCATAGGTATGACTGCATAAATAAAGGGTTGAGGATCTATGGAATTCTACAAGCTATATGGTCTCTGATTGTTAGGTTCTTGAGCATTTAATGGATTCCTTATTTTTTAGCTTTCTTGGCTTTTATTGAATTTTACATGCAAATATGTGTTTTCATTCATGTCCTGAATTGAGTTAATTAGTGATGTTTATGATTGTGGGTTTCTATCATATCTACTGAAATATTATTCATGATTTTTTGTAGATTTAGTTGTTTTGTCAATTGCTACTGTAGATTCTCCTGTGGATTGTGAATTTGAGGGAAAACAAGCTCATCTATGCATATAAGATGCATTATTGTGTATAGGATAAAAATTAATAAATACAAAAAAAAATTAAATTCTGCTATAAATTAGCGACGGATTAGCGACAACATATCTGTCGCTAATATGTAAAAATAAGAATTTAACAAAAATTAGCGACAAATTTAGTGATGGGAGTTATTAGTGGTAACCTGTCCTTATTGATACAATAATAATTAGCAACGAAATTAGCGATGAAAAATGTAGTCGCTAAATATTATTATTATATTTCAGCGACTAATTATGAATATAAATTAGCGACGGAAAAAAATTAGCGATGAAATATTTTGTTGCTAAATTAGCGACTGATTTTAAATTCCATCGCTAATATATTCGCGACTGGCCTTTTAGCGACTCTTCGTCTTGGCGTCACTAATTTAAATTAGCGACGAAAAACAAGTGCAATTTTTTTGTAATGTAAGGAGCATCGAACAATCTTGCTACCTCATGCATAGTATTTTAAGCGTAAATTGGTGACTATAACTATGGTTTTGAGGAACCAATTTTTAGGATTAGATCTAGAAGATCCAACCTGACACCTTGATGTCTTCTTGGAGATCAGTGATACAATCCAAACACAAAGGGTTTCTACAGATGCAATTAGGATGAAGCTCTTCTCATTCACTCTTATTAGGAAAGTAAGAGATTGGTTACAAATGCTACCAAATCAGTCCATACTGTCATGGGAATAGATGCAATAAATTTTTTTAGTGAGATTTTTCACTCCTACCAAGATTGCCAATATAAGGAACACATATATAATTTTTAGCAAATGAGTGAGAAGGCTTTTTATGAAGTTTAGGAGTGATTTAGGAGATTATTAAATAGCTATCCCCATCACAAGATAGCAATGCACTAGCTAATGTTGACCTTCTCTGCAGGGTCTAACCCTACAGTTAGGTCCTTATTAGATGCAACTTTGGAGGGAAGCTTTATGACAAAGTTTTGGAAGAAGCATTTCTATTATTAAATGAAATGGCAATGAATGAGATTCGATTGGCCAACACAAGGTCTATGAACAAAAAGCAAAGTGTGTATAGTGTTGATGAAGTTGCCATGCTCAAAGCTAAAATGGAATTGCTTAAGAAAGATCTAAGTAACCTTAAAGTGTAAAATGTTTCTTCGATGTCATAAGGAGAAAGAGTGTATGATGGGGAAAATATGGTGACTAAACCTAAAGTGAATGAAGTTTATACTCAAGGAAGTGGAGATTTCAATGCTATTAATGACTAAAAGAGAAATGATCATATAGCAATCATTAAAATCTGGGTTGGAGAAATCACCCTTATATAATAACTATCACAAAATATTGTTCTATTAAGAGGCACATACAAAATCTAACCCTCATAAGAATGAAATTATATATTTCTAGTCTAACTTTATAAAATTACCCATCATACATATACATGCCACACAAATATATACATAAAATTCCCTTCTTCACTGTATGACTTCGTTAGTATCCAACAATTGTCCCTTTAAAATTTTTTCTACTCTTTTAAGTAGATGCATGCAATAAATAACCATATGCTAAGCATGCTTAGTAGTGATACCCAACTAATAAATTTCATAGGCATGCACATAAAAATTTTATTTATTATATATCTACAACTTATTCCTTTACTCTAACTACTACCTTTTTTTTATTTGATGATTTCATAACATTTCTTGTTTCCCTTTTCTTAATTTCATATTATTGCATGCCTTTATTTACTTACCATTCATGTTTAGATATCCTAATTTCTTCTCATAATTCATTTATATCTTATCTTTCTATGCTGTGTTTTAAACTCATTTTATTTTCCCATTTCTACCAAATTACTACTCACACTCTTTTTGACTTTACTGTCATGTCTTACTTTCATTTTATTAGTTTCTCATTTGCATTATCAATCTACTATTCTTATCTCTTTTTCTCACAGAAGCTTATTAATTTATTCCTAATATCTACATATTATTGTTGCTATTACAAAATCAACTTATTATCATATTTACCTTCAATTACTTGTTTCTAAATTTTCGTGCTTGGATTATATTTTACCTCATAGTTCCTCAAAATTTGTAACCTCAATTACACACTTCAATTCAACATTTGGTTTGGTTCTCGTTATTAAATCTTGCTATCATTCTTGTCATATTTCACTCCTATTGGATAAATTCTTTAGTTATAGTATACTTAAATCTATTCTTCTTCATACTTATTCAAACTTCTTATTGTTGTTGTTGTTATTGTTGTTGTTGTTGTTGTTGTTGTTGTGTTGTTGTTGTTGTTGTTGTGTTGTTGTTGTTGTTGTTGTTGTTGTTGTTGTTGTTATTATTATTATTATTATTATTATTATTATTATTATTATTATTATTGTCAGGCCCCAACATAGGCCCTAGGAGTATCCATGTATATTATAATGATACTATGGTTAATTTATGTTTGATTAATTTATGCATTATAAGTTTGGACCTAGAAGATAATTTTTTAAAAAGAAAGAGGGTAAAATAGTCATTTTATATCAAGATATACTTGTGTATAATTGGAACAAAAGTATGATTTTATGGTCAATTGCAACAAAAGAAAGGAGGTTGGGGTGGAAATATGAAATGAGGAAAGATTAGAGAGTTAAGTGAGATTATTTTGTAGGCTATAAGATGAGGTCATTCTCCACTCAACTCTCTCAAAAACTTTCACGTGAGGAAAGCAATGAGAGGAGAAAATTTAGGTATAAAAAGGACTTTAGGGCTAGCCATCCCAAAAGGAAAAAAATAGGAAATCAAATAAACACTCTTCTCTCTCTAAAAATTTGCCATTTTCACTTTTCTCTCTCTTTCTCTTTCTAATAGAAGCCAACCTTTCCACCCCAAAAAAGCACTCTTAAATTTTTATTATTACACATGTGAGTAGAGTTTGATGAAGGATGTTTTTAAGAAGTAAAGTAAGCAAGGATAAGGATGAAGAATTAGAGAGAAAAAGAATTTGAAGAAGATGTTTTTGGAATGACACAGCAGGTTTGGGAATTTATATTACTTTGCATATGGTTGATTTGTGTGATGATTGTTATGGTATTGTATAATAGATGTGGTAATGGGATTATAACACAATTCTGCATGTGTACATCTTAAGGTTTATTTAAATAATAGAGTTGTTTGCTCAAAAAATATAATTATAAAATTAAAATTGGTAAATTTCCAATTGAAAAAAATTAAATTTTTTATGCTTAAGCTTTTCATGTAGAGGTTTAAGTTTAGGTTCTCTTCTAAATGATTAATGGAGCAAGTTTAATTACAGAAGAGAAAGCCATTTTATCATCAAGAACATGCTACTTCATTTTATAAATATCCTAAAAATTGAAAGCTTGTTTGAAGTGATTTCAAGATAAATTGGTAATTATAAGGATGCATGAATATATGTTTAATAAATAATTTCTTAAGAAACATCATTTACTAAGTCTAATTTGAAATCCATTACAAAATTCTAAGTATAGGTTCACTTAACCCAGCAATACTCTTTTATCTATAACTTGAGTTGTAAACTTTTAAATTGAATAATTTTAGTTGGGATAGAAACTATCATAGATCTAGATTTCATATGAAGAAGTCAAAGTCTAACTCTGCCTCTAAGCTTTACAAAATTTGGCATAAAAACCAAACATGCCTGCTACCCTATCAATGGGAGCAATCTATAGTATTTTTTGAATATATTGAGATTTAGAAGTATAAATGAGATGATTTTTAATGATTCAAAAATTAGAAACATATGGGACAACTTTATAAAAGACCATTTTGTTTGAATTCGGCTGGAAATAAATCAAAAATGCAAAACAAAATGACTAGGGAAGTTATCCTATCACGAGTTGGCACCATTATATCAAGTTAGCACCTTTGGTCTCTGTAACGAGTTGGCACCACCCATGCCAACTCAGCATAGACTCAAACCTTTTTTTTTCTTTTTAAATGCTAATCTTCTAGTCTAAAATAATACACATATCATTTGAATAAGGAAACACAAATAGCATGATGATAAGTATCACTTTCATATACATATGATGAGTCACATATCTTTATATAGACTATAAGTATAGAATGCTTATACTCAAGCATGTATATGATATCATGCTCATAAAATGTTCATACAAGAACATGTATATAATATCATGCTCATAGTTATACATATATGTATAAGTACATGATTGGAAAGAGAAAAGTAAAGAGGTTAACATTGCTCGCATCTATGTCTAAGTTATGGATAGAAAGGCATGCATATAAGGGTAAATTGTAGCTGCCACAATTCGATCGAATTTGGGTCATAACATAGTATCAATCTCATTTGGTTCATAAAATCGACCCTATTTAGGTCATTGGCTGACCTTATTTGGGTTTGCTTGATCAGTCTATAGTACAAATTTAATCCTATTTGGATTCATAGTCTGATACCTTCGAATATCCTTGTTATACCTTTGGGTACCATAGTATCGCTCGTTATCTGCTTCTTTAGAAAAGTGCAGGCTTAACACAGAATATAAGTAAAGCATCATTTAAGATTAAAAGATAAAGAAACATGATAATTTTTTACTTTATCTTCATATTATTTTTTTATATAAATCCCTGTATTGTATATAGAAAATATTATACAAAATGAAGTTGTATCTTAATTATGCAGATATAGTACTTTAATATACAATATGTATAAACTTTGGACAATAAGTTGTATACATATGAACTTGTGCATTATTGATGTCTTGTTGATAATCATAGTGGTGAATACATATTCTCTATAGTGATATGTTATTTGCTTGATATTGCTAAATAATGTGTGTGACTCCTTGCATATAAAAGCTTTTAATTCATGAACCTGCAGTTTATGTATACAAATACGTTTAATTTGTGAATCTGGTATAAGCTATTTTCCAATGTATTATTAAGTTAGAAATGTACTTAAGAGATAAAGGAATGCCATAGTAATGATAATAAAATTAAGACTTATAGACATCGAGACATGATCAGCCTCTGTTAGGGTTACCTAATGAGAATAATGATATTTTGAAATTAGTCAAGAAGTAGTAGTGCCTTCTCATTTCCTGTCTCAGCATTGTTTGGACATAAAAAAGTGTTTACATTAAGTTTTTAAAGAAACAAAATTCTTTTAAAAGACATATTTTCATTCTTTTAAATTTGGCAGGAAAGTAGCCATGTCTGAGACCCTTTTGTTAACCTAGGGAGTGAGTCATGGACTCGACTCATGGGTCAGGTCCATGAATCATTGCTTAGGTTATGGACTAAAGCCCCTAGTCACTCCTTACTTCAGCCCGTTACTCACCGATGAGTTATGGGTTAGAGTTTATGACTTGCCAGTTAGTCATGAAATGGCTCCATGACTCACCATTTTTAGCCTTAGAAAGTTCTGGGGCCTTATTGAGTTACCCCATGAGTCACGGTCCATGACTCATGAGTCACGCCCCTAGTCTATGATGTAGTGCTTTCCGATAAAAGTTTCAAGTTTTCATCCTACAAAACAAAGGATTTTTTGGTTAAAAAAATATATATCCTTGGTTTTGATGTTAATCCAAAAAATTAATTTAGAAGGATGGGATATTTTATTGGGACTAAGGAGAACAATTATCATAAAGGAACTAACAAGAGAGAGAAAAAGAAAAGAGTGGTTTTAGGGATTGAAAAAGCACTAGTTTTGAAAAAGAAAAAGAAGAACTTGAGTTTTTAAGGAAAAAAGAAAGGAATTCCACGTAGAAGGAAAGAGAAAGGCAACAAAAGGCACTCTCATCGGCTTTAAATCATCGCTAAACTGAAGGTAATATAAGAGGTTGTCTTTTTATTAAAAATTTATTTAAACTCCTTTTAGTTCATTTTGAGCTTCAAAGGCTCTGTATTTTGTGTTCTTCCATGTGAATAACTTGTATAAATTGATTCCTTTTAGTTTGTTTTAAGCTTCAAAAGCTCTATATTTTGTGTTCTTCCATGTGAATAGCTTGTATAAATTAATTCATTTATTTGTGATGTTTAACATTATATAATTAGTGTTTTGTGTGTGTTTTCATAAGTTGTGCATGAATTATTGCCTCTTTTGTGGACTTGCTTGAGTTTTGCACCCTTTATGGCCATTTTTTCTCTCTAGAAATTCATATTCTCTCACTTGCTTAATCCATGAAATTTGAGTTATTTGATGTGTTTTAATCTTAATTTAAGCCCTATGTGTTATTTAATAGAGTTTTAAGGGTGTTTTGCATGAGTTTTTTGCCTTAGATTTAAGTTTCAGAATTTAAGGCTTCATTCATGGCATCATTTCATTATTATTAGACAACCCTGGATTGACTCACGAACCTGGTCCATGAGTGAGTCATAAACTCAGTCCGTGACTCACTCACCTGGATGAGTCCATGACTCATTTAAGAGTTAACCATGACTTACCACATGTTGGTCCGTGACTTGATCCATCCTAGCTTGTGACTCACTCGAGTCCGTGAGTGAGTCCATGACTCGCTCCCTCCGCTCTTCCATATTTTGTCTTTGTTTCCTTTACTTCCCATAAGAACCTTTCGCTTGTGTTTTTCATGTGTTTTTTTGGAATAAATAGCCTGCAATTTTTTCCCTTTTAGGGGAATATCTTTATCTATTAAATTTTCTTCTGTCTAATCAATTCACTGTTTTGTTTTTGGAGGCATAAATCCTTGAAATTGTTTGGAGCAAATGGGTAAAATAAGATAGACCTAGAGATTTATACTCAAATCCATTTTTTTATTTATTTATCCATTTAATTTATTTCAATTATTTGTATATTTTGGCCTGTATAATTATTATCTATCTGTAATAATGTAGTAAAAAGGGGCATGTATAATAGTTTGATGTTGCAAATGAGAAAATCAATCAATCAAAAAGAAGAATATAGGAATGAACCTAAAATGAATGAGAGTGGTAATTTGGTAGAAAATCAATAAAAATAAATAAAACACTAAAGATAAGTAAGATTTAATAAAATTTAAGGGAAATTGAACTTGTATGGGAATTGGTCGAGGCCTATAGTAATGTGGAAATATGGAATAAAGAAGATTAATAGAGAGAAATTAAGACAACAAGTATAAGTTAATTAGATTGAAGATTTTAAGTATATGTGTATATATGTGAAATTTATTAGTTAGGCATCCACCACTAAGCATTTTATGCTTAGCTCATAGTTATTTACTGTGGTAGTTACTTGAAGGAATAGATAGAAGTTTGAAGGAACATGCACTAGATACTAAAGAAGTCATGTATTGAAGGAGAGATTTTTGTTTATATATGTATATGCAGCATGTACATGTATGATGAGTAAGTTTATAAATGTGAGATTAACAGTATGTATTATTATTTTCTTAAAATTTTAGATTTTATATGTGTATTTTAATAGAATAATATTTGAGTTATGTTGTGATAACTATTGTATAAGGTTGATGTTTATTGAAATTAAAAAGGATAAAATAGAAATAGTTTATTGGTAATAAAGTTGAGTAAGATGTTAATCGTGATATGCCGATGCTCGATTCAATATTTAGTTATAAGGTGTTACATAAATAGAAGGAAAAGGCATTTTTGAGAGCATAATGTAAAAAATGCAAAATTAAATTCATAATATCCAATAAGCATGCATAAAGTACCTTATAAACATGTAGAAATTATTTTTAGAGGCTAGAAATCTATTTAATTCATATAAAATCAATAAATTAACATACAATAAAGAATTTCACAAAGAATATATAATCATGCATTAATGGAGGAAATCCTATAAACATAACATTCTACAAGAGGTTCAGTCATTTTTTATTCAATTGCAATACAATAAAATTGAAAAGAACTTAATCAAACAACATGGCATAACATAGAATTATGAAATTAAATAAAATTACATCTCACGTGATGAAAATAAAAGAGATTTACACAACATTTGGTTTTTTCCTAATATAAAATATATAAAGCCTAGAATATTACCCTCGATTTGATTTTTAGAAGGATGGAAATTGAACACTAAATCGCTCCTTGTATGATTTTCACAAATCAAAAGAATGAAAGTTGTGTGTTTTTTAAGAATGTAAGAGAGCCATCTTTTCTCAAGAAATAAAAATCAATTTTTTTTTAATTCTCTAAGAAAATTGATGGCTATCTCTGTGTCAAAATCATATTAGATCCCCAAAACCCTAGGGTTTTTCCTTTTTATAGGAGGATAGAGTTTTAAAATTTTTCAAACTCTATACCTCCCTTGAAATCTAGTAAAATCCTTATAAATCCCATTTAAAAATTTGATTATTTAAAATCCAAATCTCATCCCAATTTCTATTTGCAAAAATGTGCAAAATGAGTGTAAAAACCCTACAGACAAGTGCCAATAACAAAGAGATGTTAAAATTACAAAATTGCCCCCTTTTTCCATAACCTAGCAACTGGTGCCTTGACAATGTGAGTGACAGGCATTTTTCATTGAATGATAGGATAGAGATGGCCAAAGTACTCAGTTAGTTTGGAGATGAAAAGATTTAAATGAGCCATATATGGGCATCGCTTTCATGATAGATAAGCATCTATCACAAAAGAGCCATATTTTGTAATTAAAACATCATTCTCACTCTCTAAGAAATAAAAGGATTAAACAACACTAAAAATCTTTTAAAAATTTGTGAAAATCAATGATGGAAATTGGAGTTTTTATTTCTCAATCTATAATATGAATAATGCTTCCCTATTAGGTAACTCTGATCTAGGCTGCCTTTGGACCTAGTGTCTATAGTGAGCTTAATTTTGAGGTAGTAACGGTAACACTTTATGTGATAAGGACTTCTTTTGTTTTCACCGCAGATATTATGTTGACAGCAGTACACTACGAGAAAGAACTACTTTTCAATGTTCAGAAGTTTATATTTGATAAATGTCACAAAGGGAAATCTAGTGTGGGTTGGCAGGAATAAGTTGCACCACTTGAACCAGATGAAGCAAAAAAGCTTTTAGGGTGTGTTTTGAAGGCTAAAAAAGGTCATTAGAAATGAAAACCATAATTGGCTCTTTAAGCAAAAGTTAGGCCAAGGGATAGAATGAAAACCTGGAAATAGGCAATTTGTCCTATAAAAAATGAAATAAATAAAAAGCTACTAGAGTGGGTTGTGTACATTCAAGCAAAAGTTAGGCACTGGGTTATGTGAAAATCCTTAATGGTGCACATTTCTCACTAAAAAAAGTTAGTGTGAAAACCTACAAAGGGTGCACTACCTTTAAATAAAGAATATAGGTACTTGGAGTAATAAGGGTTGCCAAGGACCAGTTGGGTCATCTTGGAAATTCAAGTTCAAGTATGGCTTTTGCCAGAACAGGTGGAAGAATGGGTTAGCTAGCTTCGAAATCCATTATTGATATCATAAGGCTAGCAATTGCTAATAGATTCATCCCCAATTATAGTTAAATATCATATGAGATAGGTGCAATAAGTTCATATCATCAGGATCATCAACTATATGTCCCTAAGTGTTAAAACTTTTGAATGCCTAAATGGTTATACTCGAGTAGTTTAGTGTGTAATTCAGGACATTAGATAGAGTCCTAGGGGTAAAAGGAAGCATTCTCAATGGCCAGGGAGTATAACACTCGATGAACATAGTGAAGACTTAGGGTGGTAAACCCCAACACCATACAATTGCTAGCCAACAGTGCACGCAAGTTGAATCTCCCTGAATGAATCATAGGATAGAGTTCCTAAGCCAATATGACATTTTTTAAAGGCCTTAAATAGTATGTGTAGTCATTAAATGAATAGATTATCTTTGCTCAGGGCATGACCATGATGAACCTTTTCCCAAAACAGTAAAAGAACTCAAAAGAAAGACAAAGAAAACAAAGGAGAAAGCACCTGAGGAAAATTTACCTAAACTACTAAAAGGGTACTAAAAAGGACGACAACCAAGTTGCATCTACAATCACACCCTATAGCTACCTGGGTGTGATTTATGCATTTTCGCATTTATTATTTTGACACAAATGTTTTGATGTATATTACTTCTCGCATGTAGTTGCACACACAACCCCTTTGCATGTGTTTCTTCGTATCAAATCTTTCGTAAATGCTTCATATATAATTTTCTACATATGTTGGCACATATAAATCCTTTTGTGCATGCTTCAACACACACAATTCTCTACACATACTCTATGTATAATTCAATGCATGTGTCATACATGTATAATTTATTGGGTACATCTCTTATAATTTTGTACGTGTTTCCTTACACATAATTCCTTATACACACAATCATTTTTATATGTTGCTATGTACATATAAGCTTGTAAGAAAAAACCAAATAGACTCCATAAGCAAGGATTGGTCAAAGGACAACCCCGGCTCAATGTTGGTGGTCACCTATGCAAGATAAACAAATTTAGATGAAAACCCCGATGGAGTAGAAATCATATAGTCCATGCAAAAAAGAGACATCCAGAAAAATGAGCCTATCCATACACACCATACAGTCAGTAACTAGGTAACATTCCTTATGTAAATAATAGTAAAAACCTTAAAACTTCAAAATAAAAAATACAACGAATACACCAAAAATTCAAGGCCTTGAAATATGTCTAAAGTTTAAATACATGTAAACATTTAAGATACATTCAATATGCAACTAAAATGTAAAATTTCAATAGACACCTAAAATGTAAGAATTGAAAATACCCCTAAATTGTAAAAATGCAAAGTGCACCTAAAGTGCAAACTCACATGCCAAAAAAAATTCAAAATAAGTTCGAAAATCCTTTCAAATCTCAATATGGAACAAACAGCAAAATTCACCATAAATTCAGGCACTACCATAAACAACAAAGTTCACTTATAGATAATAGTAGAGTTCGCCACAACTTTGGAACAGAAAAAAATAATAGGGTTCGCTGCTCCAAAATTAAAGTCCTTCCAACATGCATCCTAAATCCTTTCAACACACCATCAAATCCAAAGTTCTTAAACAAATAGTACCCTTAAGTTCTCTCAAAAGGCATACCTGGAAACTTAAAAGGTAAAATAACCCAACAAGCACAATACTTTGACTTAAAACATAAAGATGAAAAATAATTCAAAAACTCAAAAATACCCAAAACCGAAAAGACTTAAATCCTCCAATAATTCCATAGACTTAAAATTTCTAAATACAAAAAGAATAACAAAAAATTAAAACCAAAATCCTCTTAATAGGTATTGGAAAATTCATCCACCTATGGGCAAGCTTAAAAAACTCTTAAATCTAGCCACAGCCACAAATAATAGAGTTTGCCTATAAATTTGGCACAGTTGCAAATAGCAAAGTTCACCACAAATCCAAAGTCCTCTTAAGAGGCAGCAAAATCCTTTTAAAAGGTAACCCAAGCCCTTTTAAGAGGTATTGGAAAAATTCTAAAATCCATCCACCTATGGGCAAGCATCTCAACTGAAATCTTGACACAGCCATAAATAACGGGGTTCGATTTTGAACCCAAGCACTATTGCAAACAACAAAGTTTGCTTATAAATCTAAAGCCCTCTTACGAGGCCACCAAAAATTTAAAAAAAATCAAAGTCTCTTTCATTGAGGCATAAAATCTAAAGTCCTCTCATAAGGCATCAAAACTTAAAATTTGAGCATTATCGAAAATGGCAGGGTTCGCTCATGAAATCTTAAACATAGCTGCAAACAACAGAGTTTGCATCACCCATTCCATTGATGGTTCGAATGCCAACTGGCATCAATCATCTCTACCATTTATGGTTTTTACCAATAAACTGATGGAATATGACATGGTATGATAATCATGATAGCACAGCGGAAAAACAAAATTTTTATCATACATACCATACATATCCAAAGATAGAATCGAAACATGCAATTTTAGGGTTATCGAACTTACAACTTTTGATGCCTTTTAAAACTTTTATTCCGATGATGACCAGCAACAAAGATGGCTTTGTCCGCCTTAGATCTCGATCACCAATGCCAAGGAATAGCCTTTTGCGCCACTCCCTCTATTCTCACACACACAATTACACCGTCGACTTAAAAACGAGATTGCTAGATCTCTTTTTCGGTATTGTGTAAGGGTTATAGTTTGAAGCTACAAAACTTGATTTTGTACTTCTTTAGATTGCTATTACTGCTCAATAACACAAGAGAATGAGGAACAATCCTTTCTCCTTGTGAAAAATTGAACAAAAGAATTAAGAGAGAGAGTCACTATTCACGAGTTACTATTCATGCCACAAAAAAATTAGGTTTAGGGTTTTATTTCTTTTAATATATATGCTTATCCTTTGGCAAGTCATTAATCTGAATTCAACTATCCTAAGATAATTAATTCAAACTCTATCACTTCCTAAAGATAAGTAATATATTTTGAATTAAACTCCTTTGAATTTAAATTCAAATTTGAAATAAAACATAAGACATTTAAATAAATGAAATCACTTAATTTAAATATATAGCATGTGCCGAAATTCCTTGATTTTCCTCTTGGAATTTCGGCCACATCATTAAATATATAAGTGATTTAATTTAATTTAAATTCCTTTAGGCTTTAATATTCAATTAACTTAATTAACACAAGATAATTAATTAATTGAAATTAAACCTTATGGGCTGAATTTCTCTCTCTCATGGACCAAAGCCCAATAGCAATATTATAACCCATTACATACATTAATTTAACTTTAATTAAAAGCCCAAATTAATGTCCAATACTTAATTTAAATATTTTAAGCCCAATGCTTTGTGTGCGATCCTATAGGTCCATTTAATGTTGGCAATGAATTAATAAATTAATTCAAAGGCTATATATATTCTCTAGCAAGATATTATAGCATTCCAAATTAAATGAAAATGCATATGGCATTTGGTGACCTAATGCAATTTCGCATAGTCCCTTACCCATAAATATCAGAATTAATATAAGGCATGGAACTAGTCATCCTTATATACATTAATTCATTTTTTGATATTCCAATGACACTGAATTCTCAGATAAATAATGATTACTCATTATTTCATCTCGGTATGGCCATACACTTCTCAGTTCACTGATCAAGTGGCCGGTGATATTTTTCTCTCTTATCGAGAGGGGTAATCCCTTCACTTCTCTCATGCTTTCTAACATGAATCAGTGCATATCGAGAGGGGTAATCCCTTCACTTCTAGCAAGTGGCTTGTCACTCTGTTACGAGCACGTTAGGTGTATGTCAAAGTACACAGTAATTCATAAAGAGTTTCATAGAGATTTCAGGTCTAAGAACTCCGATACAAAACTTGCATATGAGAAACACTTATGACTTGTACCATGTAGTGTTCTCATGAGCGGATCGAATCCAGATACCATGTTCTTTAACATGTATCTATGATCTCTGATTGACACTCTTGTCCTAATGATCCGTAAGACAAAACTCATAAGATCAGAGAGAGCATACTAGTCTTAATTAATTTGTTATTCCCATAACAATGACTGACTAGGGATATTTAGAATGATGTCTCATTTGTTTCAAGGTCTTACAATCCATGTGCCTCACACATGATAACTTAAACCGAAACAACACTCTTGGATAGTTTTATCAATTGATATGCACAGGAATACAAAGGATAAAACAAATGCCTCATTTTATTAATTTCAAGTGTTTCGTTACAATGTATTGGGGCTAGGGCTTACACTAACAATCTCCCACTAGCACTAGTCCCAATTGGGTATAGCCCTAAGACCGAACGCTCTCAAATGAGCCTCGTGCAGATTTGGACGTAACTGTTTCATCAAAGGATCTGCTACATTGTCTTCAATTGCTATCTTGCTAACCTTGACGTCCCCACGATCAATGATTTCTCTGATCAGGTGGTACCTCCTGAGTATGTGTTTGGATTTCTGGTGTGACCGGGGCTCCTTAGCCTGTGCGATGGCCCCGTTATTGTCACAGAAAATTTCTAATGGATCTAGGATGCTTGGGACCACTCCTAATCCATTAATGAAATTTTTAATCCAAATAGCCTCTTTTGCAGCCTCACTTGCTGCAATATACTCAGATTCTGTAGTTGAGTCGGCAACGGTTTCTTGCTTTGAGCTTCTCCAGCTGACAGCACCACCGTTTAAAACAAAAACAAATCCAGATTGCGATCTAGAATCCTGAGTGCTGGTCTGAAAAGTAGCATCGGTATATCCTTGTATGACGAGCTCTTCTTGACCACCATACACCAAGAAGTGATCCTTAGTCCTTCGCAGGTACTTAAGGATCCCTTTTACAGCAGACTAGTGCTTCTCACCAAGGTCTTGCTGAAACCTACTGGTTATACTCAGTGCATGAGCAACATCCAACCTAGTACATAACATAGCGTACATGATAGATCCAATAGCAGATGCATATGGGATTCTACTCATGTTGTCCCTTTCCTCTTTGGTTTTAGGGCACTGTTCTTTAGTCAAAGGAACTCCCAAAGCCAAAGGTATGTACCCTTTCTTTGAGTCTCCCATACTAAAACGCTTTAGTACTTTGTCTATGTATTTTTCTTGACTTAGTCCCAAAAGCCAATTCGATCTATCTCTATAGATTTGAATACCAAGTATTGTCTCGGCTTCACCTAAGTCTTTCATTGAGAAACATTTTCCCAACCATTGCTTAACCTTTTGCAATGTTGGAATATCATTCCCAATGAGAAGGATGTCATCCACATATAGGACCAGAAACACTACTATGCTCCCACTAACCTTCTTGTACACACAAGGCTCATCTTCGTTCTTGATGAAGTCAAATTCTTTGACTGCCTCATCAAAGCGAAGATTCCAACTTCGGGATGCTTGCTTTAATCCATAAATGGATTTTTGAAGCTTGCATACCTTCTTAGGATGCTTGGGATTGACAAAACCTTCAGGCTGTGTCATATACACATCCTCAAGTAAATTTCCGTTAAGGAAAGCAGTTTTGACATCCATTTGCCATATCTCATAATCATGATATGCAGCTATGGCAAGCAAGATCCTAATGGACTTGAGTATGACTACAGGCGAAAAGGTCTCGTCATAGTCTATACCATGAGTTTGTTGAAAACCGTTTGCTACTAGTCTACCTTTGTAGGTCTTATCAGCTTTTAGTTTGAATAACCACTTGCATTCAATTACCTTAGCACCTTCTGGTGGATCAACCAAGGTCCAAACCTGGTTATCGTACATTGATTGCATCTCGAATTTCATGGCTTCAAGCCAATTATCCGAGTCTGGGCTTTCAATAGCTTCTCGGTAGGTAGTAGGATCCTCACGATCTACTAACTCAATAGTGTCACTGTCAGTGATTAGAAATCCATATCTCTCAATCTCCTGACGTACCCTACCAGACCTTCTAGGTACTTGTGTAATGGGTTCTTGTTCCAAAACTGATCGTGAACTTGATCCCATTTCCAAACCATCCTCTATAGGAGCTTGTGGCACTTGAATTTCTCCAAGTTCTACTTTACTCCCACTGTCTTTCTTGAGAAGGAACTCCTTTTCCAAGAAAACAGCCTTGCGAGCAATAAATACTTTGTTCTCGGCTTGTGAGTAAAAGTAGTATCCCTTTGTTTCTTTGGGATAGCCCACAAACAAGCAGATAGTCGATTTGGACTCTAGTTTGTCAGATGTTAATTTCTTAACATGTGCTTCACAACCCCAAATCTTGAGAAAAGACATATTAGGTTCTTTCCCAGTCCATACCTCGTATGGTGTCTTCTCAACTGCTTTAGTTGGAGTACGGTTCAATAGAAACGCAGCAGTTTCTAATGCATAACCCCAAAAAGAGATAGGAAGATTAGCTTGACTCATCATAGATCGAACCATGTCCAACAGAGTTTGATTTCTCCTTTCGGACACACCATTCCATTGCGGTGTTCCAGGAGGAGTGAGCTGTGAAATAATACCACACTCTTTTAGATGATCATCAAACTCTTGGCTTAAGTATTCGCCACCTCGATCTGATTGAATGGCTTTTATACTTTTGCCAAGTTGGTTTTCTACTTCGTTCTTAAACTCCTTGAATTTCTCAAAAGTTTCAGACTTGTACTTCATTAGATAGACATAGCCATATCTACTGAAGTCATCTGTGAAAGTCACGAAGTAGCTAAAACCACTTCTAGCTTGTGTACTTAATGGTCCATATACATCGGTATGTATTAGTTCCAATAAGCCATTAGTCCTTTCACCTTTCTTGTTAAAAGGACTCTTTGTCATTTTTCCATGCAAATATGGCTCGCATGTGTCATAAGACTCTAAGTCAAATGACCCAAGCACTCCAGTTTTGTGGAGTCTTGAAATGCGTTTTTTGTTTGCATGTCCTAAACGACAATGCCAAAAGTAAGTAGGGTTCAATTCGTTTGATTTAACCCTCTTTGTATTAATGTTGTATATCGACTCTTTGTTTTGTAAATCAAGGATATAAAGGCCATTTTGCAACATGGCATTGTCATAAGAAATGCCTTGGCGACGAATATGAGCATTGCCATTTTTAATAACAAAATCAAATTCATCATTATCCAAACATGAAACTGAAATAATGTTTCTACTCATAGCAGGCACATAATAACAATTATTCAAAACAATACAAAGTCCGGAAGGTAAAGTGAGGTGATAGTCGCCTATCTCCATGGCAGCAACTCGTGCTCCATTCCCCACACGGAGGTCCACTTCATTCTTCCCAAGTAACCGCCTATTTCTTAGCCCCTGCACATTTGAACAAATGTGAGAACCACAACCGGTATCCAATACCCAAGTGGTAGAAATAGAAAGGTTAATTTCAACAACAAAAATACCAGAACTGGACGCCTTGGCTCCATTCTTCTTTTGTTCTTCCTTGAAGAGAGCGCAATTCTTCCTCCAATGCCCTATCTTGTTGCAATGGAAGCAAGTGCTCTCACTCTCTTTGAGTTTTGGCGCCTTGGGCTTGGATTGGGACTGAGGTGCACTCCCACTTGACTTGGGTTTTGCCTTTCCCTTTCCCTTTCCCTTAGCGGGTCCCTTCTTAATTCCCTTTTGAACCATTAGAACGGGATTGGTCTTTCGAATGTTCTCTTCAGCATTCTTAAGCATCCCATGAAGCTCAGTGACTGACTTGTTCATTGCATGCATGTTATAATTCATCACAAATGGATCATAAGCAGTAGGCAATAATCCTAAGATCAAGTCAGTGGCCAATTCCTTTGGCACTAGTACCTCAAGCTTCTCAAGAGTATCAAGATACCCTTTCATCTTGAGTACATGGGTACTAACAGGTGTACCCTCAGCCATCTTGCAAGAAATTAATGCCTTTGTTGTCACGAACCTCTCGTGACGAGCTTGCTCTTGGAACATCTCCTTGAGGTGCACCATGATCGCATAAGCCTCTTGGTCCATAAATTGCTTTTGCAATTCAGGCACCATAGTGGCCAGCATCAGACAGGTCACATCGTTGGAGTCGCTCTTCTTGGTCTCAAAAGTTTCCTTTTGAACCGCAGAGGCGTTCCTTCCTGGTTCTTCAGGCAAGGGTGCATCCAAAACATACGACTTTTTCTCTTGCTTAAGAACTATTCTTAAGTTTCGAGACCAGTCTATGAAATTGGTGCCATTTAATTTGTCCTTTTCAAGGACCGATCGCAATGAGAAATTGTTATTTGAAGATGCCATTTTCAATCTACAATAAAATTTAGCAAGATTAAATGAGGTCTTATTTATGATCCCACAAACCGAATTAATATCCCTTTAAATAATTCGCATTAGTGATTTAATGTGGGCCAAAATCCACTTTTCACAACAGCTTATTAGTCAAGCTGAGCTTGTACACCTAACAAGTTAAGTTACTTAGGTAGGAAAACTCCAACCATGTCTCGTACATGACTCTTGGATCAAATGGGCTAACATTTTAAGATTTTATAGCACAACCCATTTATTAGTTGCCTAGGTCCGGGCATCCCTTTCCATGATAAGTCCAACCTACATTCACAACCCATGCCTCACAAAGATAATCGGGCGCATCTAGGACTCCTAGTCTACGTGACCGATGATCGATGCCTTGACATGTTTCGAATTAGGAAGGCAACTTTGTGACTTACTATTTTTAGGGATTCATTTTATTACGGCTTACATGGCATACGCTTTGTCATCCATACATAGCATGCATATATATATAATTGCATAAAGTAAAGCGTGACAAACATGGGCCCAAAAACCTACAACTAAGATTCTATACTATTACATAAGAATCTTCGAGTTGGGCTTCTCCACTCCGGTGGGCTTCGTCTTGATTTACAAAGTCTTCAAATAAATTCTATTCTAAGAAATAAATGAAACTTTTACAATAAAATATAATGGCACGCAGGCCATATTTAATTACAAAAACCCAGGGCCCATGAATGCACCATGCATATCCATTCATCACACCAAACAAGCAAATAAATATACATAGCATTCATGGATCAGACAAAGTCTAATTTTAATCAATTTAGCCAAACCCATTAATGGAAATTGTGTACTTGAACCTTTAAGAGAAGACCCCGTGATGGGCCTGGGCCGAAGCCCAATGGACTAAATCCTCTTATTGAATAAGTTCTCTTAAAAGCCCAAAACACAAACTAGTTAGATTTGTGCCATAAATCAACTCTAGTATAATTTCCAATTTTGCCATTTTTAATTTTATGTCATACAGCCCATAAACATTAAAAATACATATAATATGTGCTAACATGAATTAAAAATAAAATCATGAAGAACACATATAATAGAACACGGCATTCATGCAAAAACAAACAAACAACAAAACTAGTTGTTTAATGCTTATGTAATGCCATGAAATGCACAAACATTTAAATCAATTTTATGAGTCATTTAATAATCTAAATAAGTCCATAAATATTGATTTAATATTCTATACCATTTTAATCTAAATGTGTTTTTACCATTTTAATCAAAACAAAGCAAACAATGTTGATTAAACATGTAACAAACACAAACTAGTCATTGTTTTAAGTGATTTTAAAATTAATCAATTAAATTATCATGGACCAGAATTAAAACCAAATTTAAAAATATCCAGACCTGATAATTAATCTTTAAATATCACTTACAAACATGCCAAAAACGTTTTTACATTTAATTTTGAAAACTAGTTGTTAAACTAGCAATTTACATGCCAACTAGCACCTAGTTTCATAATTAACATGTACCATCAGGTATAAATAATTAAATCCGACCATTACCAGCCCTAATAACATCTTAGGACAGTATATTAACATGTCATATTAATTATAATACCTATCTAATCAATTAAAATCGTTTTTACACCAAAACAATGCAAAAAACTCAAAACAGAAAATTTCAGATTTGCATGTTTTCAAAATAACGATTTTTAATTAATTTTTTCATGCATCTAAAGCACTAAAATAAGCATAACCAGGCTCTGATACCACTGATGGAATATGACATGGTATGATAATCATGATAGCACAGTGGAAAAACAAAATTTTTATCATACATACCATACATATCCAAAGATAGAATCGAAACATGCAATTTTAGGGTTATCGAACTTACAACTTTTGATGCCTTTTAAAACTTTTATTCCGATGATGACCAGCAACAAAGATGGTTTTTTCCGCCTTAGATCTCGATCACCAATGCCAAGGAATAGCCTTTTGCGCCACTCCCTCTATTCTCACACACACAATTACACCGTCGACTTAAAAACGAGATTGCTAGATCTCTTTTTCGGTATTGTGTAAGGGTTATAGTTTGAAGCTACAAAACTTGATTTTGTACTTCTTTAGATTGCTATTACTGCTCAATAACACAAGAGAATGAGGAACAATCCTTTCTCCTTGTGAAAAATTGAACAAAAGAATTAAGAGAGAGAGAGTCACTATTCACGAGTTACTATTCATGCCACAAAAAAATTAGGTTTAGGGTTTTATTTCTTTTAATAAATATGCTTATCCTTTGGCAAGTCATTAATCTGAATTCAACTATCCTAAGATAATTAATTCAAACTCTATCACTTCCTAAAGATAAGTAATATATTTTGAATTAAACTCCTTTGAATTTAAATTCAAATTTGAAATAAAACATAAGACATTTAAATAAATGAAATCACTTAATTTAAATATATAGCATGTGCCGAAATTCCTTGATTTTCCTCTTGGAATTTCGGCCACATCATTAAATATATAAGTGATTTAATTTAATTTAAATTACTTTAGGCTTTAATATTCAATTAACTTAATTAACATAAGATAATTAATTAATTGAAATTAAACCTTATAGGCTGAATTTCTCTCTCTCATGGACCAAAGCCCAATAGCAATATTATAACCCATTACATACATTAATTTGACTTTAATTAAAAGCCCAAATTAATGTCCAATACTTAATTTAAATATTTTAAGCCCAATGCTTTGTGTGCGATCCTATAGGTCCATTTAATGTTGGCAATGAATTAATAAATTAATTCAAAGGCTATATATATTCTCTAGCAAGATATTATAGCATTCCAAATTAAATGAAAATGCATATGGCATTTGGTGACCTAATGCAATTTCGCATAGTCCCTTACCCATAAATATCAGAATTAATATAAGGCATGGAACTAGTCATCCTTATATACATTAATTCATTTTTTGATATTCCAATGACACTGAATTCTCAGATAAATAATGATTACTCATTATTTCATCTCGGTATGGCCATACACTTCTCAGTTCACTGATCAAGTGGCCGGTGATATTTTTCTCTCTTATCGAGAGGGGTAATCCCTTCACTTCTCTCATGCTCTCTAACATGAATCAGTGCATACCCAATCATACCCGTACTTGTCACTCTGTTACGAGCACATTAGGTGTATGTCAAAGTACACAGTAATTCATAAAGAGTTTCATAGAGATTTCAGGTCTAAGAACTCCGATACAAAACTTGCATATGAGAAACACTTATGACTTGTACCATGTAGTGTTCTCATGAGCGGATCGAATCCAGATACCATGTTCTTTAACATGTATCTATGATCTCTGATTGACACTCTTGTCCTAATGATCCGTAAGACAGAACTCATAAGATCAGAGAGAGCATACTAGTCTTAATTCATTTGTTATTCTCATAACAATGACTGACTAGGGATATTTAGAATGATGTCTCATTTGTTTCAAGGTCTTACAATCCATGTGCCTCACACATGATAACTTAAACCGAAACAACACTCTTGGATAGTTTTATCAATTGATATGCACAGGAATACAAAGGATAAAACAAATGCCTCATTTTATTAATTTCAAGTGTTTCGTTACAATGTATTGGGGCTAGGGCTTACACTAACATAAACTTCCATCTGCCACCTATTCTACTCTAATACGATTCTCGCTAACAAACTAGTATAAATCGCTCCCTAACATTTATCATCAATGAGAATACTGCTACCTTAGGTACATATTTCTTTCCTTCACTTTGAATTTTGGCTTACCTAGGCACTAGTGCACTAGTCTCCATAAAATATGGAGTGACTATAGATGCCAATCTTGAGGCAGCCTAAATCAAAGTTATCCAATGAGAATGTTATTGCCTTGTTATAGATGAAGAACAGAAGTATCGATCCTCATCCTTAGTTTTCACATATTTTTAAAAGTTTTTTCTCAGGCTCTGCCCTCTTACATTTTTTCAGATTTAAAATAAGGTTTAAATTGCAAAATTTAGAATTTTTTCTTAACAAATGATCATCTCTTATAATGAGACTCTTATCTATCCCTTTTTTCCTCTCCCCACCTCTCTCCAGCAAACTCTTTTATCCATTTGCCATATTACTCATGAGTTGCTCTAATTGGCACCTGTGACTCATTGAGTAATAGGCACAGGTCAGTTTAAGTTGCAAAAAGGAAGGTAACATATTTGTAATTTTCTTTCCAAGCTATGTAGTGCCCATCTGTGGTGAGTGGCACTTATCTGTGGGGGGTTTTATGCCTATTTACATCTTTTCACATCATAAAGGATAAAAGAGAATTTTTGGATTTTGATCTCAATTTGATACCATAATAGATTGGATCAGAATATGTTTTTGAATTTGAAAAGGAGTTTGAAATAATTTTCAACTCTAATTTGGGATAAAAGGAAGAATCCTACAAGAAATGGAGGGTTTTTTTTCAAAAAAAAATATTTTCTTGGGAGAAAAAACACAGAAAAAGAAGAGTTTAGAGAGAGTAAAGCTTTAATTGAAAACACTAGTTTTACTATTCTATTACTATGAAATTCGAGGAGGAGGACACACAAAACATGTTTTCCTTAGTTTTCATTACGATCAAACACACTGAGGGTAATATTTTGGGCTAAATCTCTTATCTTTTGAATTAAAAATCAATTGAATTTTATGTAAATAATTTTCTTAGGTTGATTATTTGAATGTTAATTTATAATTTATATGATTTTATGTTATTATGCATGCTTAGAAATATCTTTTAAGGTTATTATGCCATAATTGTCAAAAAAATAATTAAAATCTATTAGAAAAAAAATGTTTTAGGTTTCTGTCCATTAATGCAATTTTGTGTTTTTTTAATGTATTAAATCTTTGATTTCTCTTATTCTTAGTCTTTTTAGAATTTAAATGAGTTTATTAGCTTTAGGAATGATTTTAGTATGTTTTAAAATCATTTTATGCATGATTAGATGTAAATTTATGTGATATATGCATGAATGCTATGTTCTCATAGTGAGCGACGGGATGATGTGCGGCCTTTTTTCCCATCCCTCGTTCCTTGGCCGCTCATCTCTCCATTTATCTGGCTCATCTGTTGCCTTCATTTTTGCTTTTTCTAGTTGTTTTCATACATATTTTTGCCTTTATGTTATATTGCATATAATATTTTCATTTCTTATTTTTGCATGCCATTTTATTTTCTGCCTTTTGCATGATTTCATTTTGTTTATTTT
This sequence comes from Excoecaria agallocha, assembly GCA_037975025.1. Classification (NCBI taxonomy): domain Eukaryota; kingdom Viridiplantae; phylum Streptophyta; class Magnoliopsida; order Malpighiales; family Euphorbiaceae; genus Excoecaria; species Excoecaria agallocha. The sequence goes on along the minus strand of CM075817.1, from coordinate 29,680,619 downwards.
ATTTATATTTTTATAATTCTTGTATGCACGTATTTATTTATTTAAGTAGTTATTTTCATTTATTGTGTTTCTAATTTTTTTTTCTTTTGATCAAATAATTTCACATGCACACATAAGTTACTTGAAGAATGGATTTTTTAAGACTATGAAGCTTATGCCATAGTAATTATTTTTATGTACTTTATTTATTTTCAACCTTTTTTTTTGTTTTGCTCTTATTTCATTTGGGTTTTAAGTTATAATAATAAAAGGTTTTTCACGCGTTGACATAAAAATTCATTTAAAGGTTTTTTACAACTAAAAATGGAATTTTCTTGATAAATGGACTAGTGTCCTATTTTTATCCTAAAAATGACACATGAAATTGAGAGTTTTTTTAAAAAAAAAAAAGAACCACTCATCCTTTTTTTTATTTTCAAAACTCATTTAAAAATTATTCTGTTTGTAAAAATGCATATGGGAACCAATGTTTCCATCCAAACAAATATTCCATTTTATGTATGTTTTATTTTCCACTTTGTAAATTAATTTTATTTTGTACTTTATAACTTTATTTATGTGCTTGTATTGAGCTTTTATTTATTTATTTATCTTTATAACTCATGTGATAAAAGAGATAGAAAATTAATCCTAAAAACTCTTTTATATAAATATTACCAAGGTATAAGTAAGAGTAAAGTCACAAACCATATATGGTTTTGGCTTTATGAAGTTAGATTTACTTTTCCAATATTTTGTCGGTTGGCGACTCCACAATACCTATCTCATATGCCTAAATAAATGCCCTCATAAGTTGATTGCCAATAACAGAATAAGGGCACCATAAGATGCTGTCTCATGCCTTGTTAAGGTCCAAGGCTTGGCATATTATGAAACAACCAATCTTCATGAGTCTAATAAACCTCTATCAGATCTCGGATCCTAAAAGCGGGCTTTCAAGAATAAATTGAACAATCATCGAAAGGAGAAAAGGGGGTGTTTGGCTCACGTCATAGTGACTCTCCATCCAATAGGGGTTGAGTCACTTGATAATAGGATATTTCATTAACACATAAGTGTGTCATTTCCACTCTCCCAAAGTTAAGTTTTTCACTTCCTACCAGCTATCCAAAGGCCCAAAATTGCAAAACCATTTTAAAAAGTTGTAAAACACTAAGAGATGTCAAAACTCTTTGATTTCTTATCTTTATAAGAACAATTTTTTCTCATTAGATAAATCTAACAAAAGCTATCTCAGGATCTAATATCTATAATGTCATTACAAATTAAACCTAAATGATTTTGACCTCATTCACATAAATTAATGAAATCATCAAATTATAAAATGCAAAAAAGTGGATAAGGGATACATATAAGAATAGGTTATTTTAGCCCAAAAAAGTGAAGAACCACCATAATTAAAAAAACAAACCAAAATAATTAAGTAATATATAATATTTGGCTTTTTAAGACAGACCTTAACTTTTTTTCTTATCCTATTTACTGTGAAATCCCTCATTTTCCTAGAGCACATCATTTAATTGGTTTGGTTTTGTTAAATAATGGCTAGAGTAATCCTTATTGTTGTTGAAATTAAAGCTGAAGGAGGAGAAACCACGAGCAAAATGGTGATACAAAAAAAGATGAGATTGGGATGTGAAAAATGATGCCAATAGGTACTATCGGGTTTCTAAGACAAGTTGACTAAATGAGGTTTAATAGCAGACACTAGAAGCATAATACAACTTCGAAGGAAGATAGCAAAGGATATTTATGTAGCTAGCATTTTGTAGGTTAAAGGTACGAAGAAGAAAGTAGAAGAAAGAGAAAAGTTTATTATATGTGTTTAGTGTGTGTAAGTATGGTACATATGTTGATGTTTGATTGCTTGGTGTATTTGCTTCTTGTTTAAAAATCAATCAATCATTACACGTGTCAAACTTTGATTGGTTATTAGGTACGATCAATTCCACGTGGATATATTCATATGGCAATGACGATATGGCAACATATTTCTTTGCCTTATCCATGCATTAATTGATGTGGCTTCTGTGCCAGATAACATAATGATGTGGCAATAGTTGGGATGCCATACGTGCAAAAGTTAGTGAAGAGGCATGCCAGTTGGATTTTTCATTAGAGTTTTAACTTGAACTCGGTCAAAGTGATTTTACAGTATATAAGAGGTAAATTCAGTGATTTTTTATGAGAAAAAAATTTCCTTTTATTATTTTTGCATAATTCAAGCGTAAGTTTAGTAACTATAGGTGAAATTAACCTAATGAATCATTCTTAAATAAGGGAGCTTTGATATGATTTGTGTTTGATGCTTAAAATGAATCTTAAAATGTTGGTTGGGTACTTCTTATTAAAATAAATTCAATTATATACTATTAATTATTCTTATTTGATGAATTTTTGTCTTATAATTCTTAGTGAATTTATAGGTAAAGTTAGTAGAAGATATAGTGACTTGAGATTCATTAAAATGAAATTCAAATTAAGTAATTTTAAATAATCAACAATATTGAACAACTTGCTAAGAGTTGCAAATGTTTCACCAACCATCACCATCAATAATGGATATCCTAATATTATTTTCAATAGTATTTGGAAGTTACAAGTTGATGGAATTAAAATTCCATCCACTTTAAAATTCTTAAAATTTTGATCCCTAGTCCAATTTTTTTATGTTAAATTAATTTTACTATGTTATCCATTAGTTGTTTTTAAATTAAAATATATACAATGTCGATGATTACAATTTGACTGTGTAATATTTTTTATACATGATTTTGAATAATATTGTATTGTATGTGTTTCAATGTTTAGCCATTAGAATATCATGATTTAATATTTTTTATGAAAAGTTTTTAGCACTTTTTATAGGTTTGATATATTATCCTTTTATTAGAAGAATGATTGTTTTCTTAGATTAACACCATATTTTTAATGATATTGTTAATAAAAAAAATAAAAGTGAAGTTCACAATATATATATATATACATGTGTATACTCTTAACAAATGAAAAAATAAAAATCCAAGTGAATTTTATAAGGTATATATACATATAGTCAGGTGTATATCCGTTATAGTTGATAGGCCAAAAATTTAAATGAATTTCACATGGTATACATAGGGGTATACATATGTATACCCATGTATATATCCTTAATAAGTGCCACATTAAGAGAAACATTATATACCTCAGGTATATAATTATTTAGAAATATAATTGATAAATTTAAAATTTTCATAAAAAATGGGAGGACCCGTATAAATAAATGGAGGAAGTCGATGTGAGTTTGATGAGAAAGGATCGATCGGATTATGAAATGAGATATCCTGCCAAAGGGAGCTTGCCTGGTTGGACCGGGCATTAATACTCAGAAGCTTAACGTAAATGGGAGAGAGGGACTAAAGAGATAGTATATTGAAAATCATATGCCTTATTTTAAAATGAACATGCTATTTATAGAGTTGGGAAACTCAAACTATAGTCGTAAATAGTAGACCTACTTTGCAGCAAGTATGGGCTGGCATGCAGTGATAATGATTTGACAAAGGCATGTGTTAGATGTCTTAGTGTGTCAGGGACAAGTTATGTCCGATCGGACTATCTTGTTCTGTGTATCAAGCTAACTGGCTAGGAAGGTTTAGGCTTCTTTGGGCCTTCTTAAATGACACTTGATGGGTTAGGCTTAGTTTTATTTGTTTGAGTATTATCATTTTTCCCTTCTGAATAGTTCAATCAGTCTTATGAAGATCGAAGTTCAAGGTCTTGAGATATCTTTGATGAGCATGTAGTCATTTGGGAACAACCATTCTTATTTGTGTGTGCTAAAAAATGCTCCTTTTTGTTTTTTAGAGGTATTTGTAACTTTAGAATGTTGTGATAATTGCTTTTAGGGGATGGGAATCCTAAATTCATAGGATCAAAAATGAAAGCATCCATTAAGAGACTAGAATTAATTAACTTGACCAGGAAGATCATTGATCAGTAAAAAAGCAATCATTAGTTCATAAATTGTAGTTGGTTACATCAATCGAGATGGTCATAGATAAAAAAAAAATGGATCATCAATCAAGAGACTGGGATTTATTTACATCAATCGAGAAAAATCTATCATGAGATTGGGATTTATTTAAATTAATTTGGAAAAATTAGTTGCGAGACAAAGATTTATTTACATCGATTATGAAGGTCATCAATCGGGAAAAATTAGTCATGAGACTAGGATTTATTTACATTGACATTGGGATTTATTTACATTAATATGATGGTCATCGATTGGGAAAAATTAGTCATAAGACTGGAATTTATTTACATTGATTGGGATGGTCATCAATCGAGATAAATGAGATCATCTTTTCCTGTAAATAATCTTTAACTTTCTAACCTTTTTAACAATACTTGTTGTTATGAGAATTTGAATTTTCTCCATTGAGGAGTTTGTGAGGCTTTATGCCTTTGTGCACTATGTTATTTTTCTTTTCTTCTTTTATTAGGCTTCCGATGTCAAAATAATTTATACAAACTTGTTGAATATGGTGAGAGTTCACTCATCATGGGGAGACTCAAAACGGCCTGTTATGGCGTATTTGTTTTCCTATTATATTTTCTAGGCTCTGTAAGGAAATATGTTATAATGAAATGGGAAATGAAGTTACCTAAAGATGTTGCCAACCATATTTATTTAAAAGTAGATATTTGAATCTTCATTTCTTTGGCTACATCACTTTGGGAAGAGGTGTTTTTCTTGAATTTTTTTCTTTTTGTCTTCTAAACTTTTATTGCTATGTTTATTCCTGCATTTATTGGAAATGCCATGTGGTTTGTTATGAGAGCTCCTCTATGAGGCAGCTTGTAGAAATCTCTATAAATAATCATGTTTTTTTCTTCTTTTGTCTATGGATTTTGCTTATTCTTTTTCTTTTTCATGGAACCACCTGATTATGTTCCATATTTTCTTACTTTTTCTTTTCCATTTTAGGAAGATGAATGAATTGCTATATTCTTTCCCAACAATGTATGACTTGCCATAGTAGGTCATATCGCCTCCATCCCTTGTTGCCTTTTTCAACTTTCAATCTTGAACTTTTCCGGGGTTATGGTAAGGGATGCAAGTCTGTATTCTCTTCTCTATTTTTCTGATGCTGACTTGATGGTAGAGGATTGTAAAATAAGAGGTGGTCTCGAGCTAGGACCAACCATGGATTTTTTTATGTATTCAAATAGAAAGGCTTTTTGTCTAATGTTTTCTATGCCTTTGAAAAGTTTAATAGATTTCATCCTTTAGCTTATTTTCCTTGTCGTGCTCTTCGTATTCCTTTATCTACCACCTTTATATAAAATTTGTGCATCTAACCAAAAATTAGAGGAAGAGAGAGTCTGATCGAGTGGGATCTCTATAGCATCTTATGAATGTGTTTGTTTGTAACCCTAGTTCAATTGGGCTGATTTGCTATTCTTTCAAATTCGTTTGAACCCTTTCACTCTTTAAGAGTTATTTACATCCTTAAAGCTTCTTTTATGAAGTTGATAAGTTGAAGGTAGTTCTAAGTATATCCCAGATCCTTCTTTCCTAATTAGAGCTAATATTAACTCATGGTAGCTAATACTTTTAGGTTGAGCTATCGACCATAAGTTGTATGTTTTTTCCGATCGGTAAATATCAACGGGGATTTTATTGGATATCTTCTTCACTTCTTTACACTAATTGCTTTATCTTATGTTAATTGGATCATTAATTTATGGCTATTTGATCATTACTTTTCCTAGACCGTCATCTTTGACCACATCCATTGGAAAATTACGCTGAGTAATTGTTCTTTTATTGCTTTGGCTTTTGATCTTTAATTATGGCTAGTTATTCTCTTCGACTTCTTATTTGTTAGAGTTTCCACGTGTTCTTTTGGACTCTTATAAATAGGGTTATTCTTTTTTTTTCTTCTATTTATCTGTCTTCTTCTTTTCTTTTCCCTTATTATACTAATGAAGTCTCTTGATAACCCTTTGTTATGTTTTTTCCATTTTAGAAAGATGAATGAATTATTAGGTGGTTCTTCACCATGGTATCACCTGCCATAGTAGGTGATATAAGCTCTACCTTTTGCTACCTCCTTCGTCCTCATCTTCTCAAGCCAAGGCTAATCGTCTTTCATTTGCAAGGTTCCAGTGTGCCATATGCGAGAGATGTTTACAATATCTTAGAAGCTGATGAGGAATGAAAGCACAAGTGGTAGATATAGGGATGTATTTTGCCTTTTGTAAAATTTTCAAGTGTAATCCTCAGAAAGAATTTCAATGGAATTTTAATTTTCAATCTGCTGTGTTATCTTCTCCTTTGAATTTAAGATGGGTATCTTGCTTTAACAGTATCTTACTTTGACTAGATATCCATAATATGTATAAGATTTAGAATGTTTGACCGGGAAAGTGTCGATCAATGTGATTTAAAGTAGTCGAAATATAAATTTTATTCATCGATCTTTCTATAGGTATTATAACAAAATTTCATCAATCTTTCGATCAGGATAATAAATTTTCATCGATCTTTCAATTGGGATATACATCAAATAAGTTCATCTTTAATTAAAATTGTCTTTGGTTGCAACTTTGCTAATTATCCCATTATACAATTTGCCTTGATCGGGAATCCATCGATCAAGTTTGATATACTTGGATGATATTTAAATACTCTTCTTGGTTTGGAGCTAAAAGAAAGAAGCACCATTAGGGTTATCTTCACCTTTGTTTCATCGAATTAGGTTTCTCTTTTTGCTACCCTTTCTTTTATTAGTAGCGAGTCATACTAGGGCTTCATCTTCTATTTGTCTTCATCTATGCAATTGATGGGGATTTATTTGAACCCTTAGTCTCACTAGACTGTGTATAGGATGAGTAAGGTATCGTTCCAAAGGGAATGGGGTAAAATTTGTATTAAAACCACAAAGAGTCTATGGATAGGTAACAAATAAAATGAAGATTATGTATTTAACTAAATACCTAAATTACTTTGCATGTATTAAATCAAAATGGATTAAAGATGTCTTAAATGATGGTATGAACATACATTAGAAATATGAAATAGTAATTCATCTAAGAAGAAGTACAGGTAATTGTATAAATAAAGTGACTGGAGAATTTACGCAAGATTCTTTAAAGCAACTCTCGTTGTCAGTAAAGATGTTTTCATTTAGAGTCTATAAGCACTCTCGTACCATTATAAAGATAAACAAAAATTATGAAGCTCTATGCCAATTCTTTAACACCTCAAAGTGAATTTCTTAAGTCAGATTAAAGGAATTCAATGATTTAAGTATATTTATTTGTTTTTCTATCAAAGAATTCCAACTCTCGTTGTGAATAAATTGACTAACTTACAAAATATGGTGGCCAAGCATACATAACAAATCAATGCACACAAATGAATGTAAATCATACTTCATTCATAATAATAATAAACATGTCTTAAACAAATACTATTTCATATTTAAAATATACAAAGGAAACTAGCCAAATATATAATTGAATTAAAGATAGACAAGAGAAAGAAACTTATCTATTGTTCCCTTGGCTTTGTTCCTTTGTCATCATCTAATAAAAATTAAGTAAAAAATGTTTATCCAAAAAAAAACTATCTATCTCTATAAAAACTAAAAACTGATTGATTCCCCTTTAAAGCATCTTGGATCCCTACTTATAAAGAGAATAGCTCTATAATCGTGCCTCTTTCGATTAGGTGTGAAGATGAAAGGTTGTCATGAAAAGGCTTGATGGAAACCCTTATTGGTTGAGAAAAGGCATGTTAAAAAGTTACGTCATTTTGGAATAAGTTTTTGTACCGAGTCGTAAAGGCCTTCATGAGTCATGATCCATCAGCTTCTGTGTTACTCGTGAAGTGCTTCATTACACGTGCTCTTTTTGTTGAGAAATGGCGACTGACTCATGAATCTCTTCAGGAGTCATAAACCTATGTTGTGAGTCGTAAACCTTGTGTGTGACTTGTGAACTTTTACGTGACCCGTGAGATTGTGTGTGAGTCATGAGCTTTTGCGTGACTCGTGAGCTTGTGTGTGACTCATGAACTTTGTGCGTGACTTGTGAGCCTCTTCAGGAGTCATGAATTGCTTCGGTACTTGTTTGCTTCTTCTTCCTTTTTGCACCCAAATTATCCTACAATGCAAATAAACACATAAACTAGACAAAAACGTATGAAATACAAATAATTTAACATATTTAGCTACCTAAATGAAAGAGAATATGCATTAAATAATATACCATTTTATATGGTATCAAATTCTCCGCACTTAAACCTTGCTTGCCCTCAAGCAAGAGAAAAGAATGGGAAAATTTAATGCCAAATTAAACTAAGTTGTACTGTAGAGCATTGTTCATTATGCATATATGATAGGATTGAAAAGAAATCAAAGACCTTAAAGACTCAAAATACCAGTGAATCAATTCTTAAAGCATGTATTCTAAATTTAACAAGTCACCTAAGGTTACTAATTCTAATATCAAGAGTATAAAGTCTTAAAACTAAACATGCTTGAAAGAAGAATATTGATCATAAACTTTAAGGTTCTAAGATTGTCAGTTGCCTTTTTAGGACAATTGTAAGCACACATACCTTTAATCCAATCTCATGACATTTTTAGACCTATCTTTTTTTCTATTTTTTTTCTTTTCTGAACATGAGTATACTTTTAGACTTTATCCCATGAATTTAAAATAGCAAGAGAATGTAGTATTGGGTGCATTTTATGCTCCATCTATAGCACCCTTATCCTATAATTTGTACATATCGCTTTATTTAGTATTAATTAAGCATGCTTATCATAACATTACATCTGTTATTCTACTAAATAGATATCTAAAAGTTAACTATTATAAGCTTTACTTACAGGTGCGTCTCAATATCATCAAATATTACATATACAAAACATCTATAGTAATTACAAAATTTCCAACATAATTAAAGTTTCCATAACTACAAAATATAAGGACAAAAAGAAGACTCTATTATCAATCTTTTAAGACTTGTGTCGGCCAACCTGCTGCAGATATCAGTCCTACGAGAAAGTCCTAGCCCTGCAACCTACACGGATGGAACACCCGTGCTAAGCTAAAAAGCTTAGTGGGGAACTAAAATCATGATAAACGACCACTCACAGTGATCGTCAACAAGCACACAACATGTCTCAAATATAACAATAATTTATTTCAAGAAATTATACATTTACATTCACTTATAGAAATCATAAAATTCAACGGTAAGAATTTGTATTGACGTTTCAATCACCATATATGATTATACAAGCTCCAACATCCTTTGGACTTAAGTTCAAACTATTGATAAAATTATTATTTTATTACTCAATGCATAATCATAAAAGTATAATTATCAATTATTAATTTGATAAACAATCTTCACAAGTATTGAAATTATCTTCTATTCTCGTATGTCTAGGATATAAACATATTAGAATTATACAACAAATCAACACATCCAATTACCATGAGATTATAAAATTACTACAAGCTTACTTTATGTTCCATAGTTCCTTCATCAATCATGTATTGGCATACATATAGAAATAAGGTTTATGATCACAAAGGCATATATATATATATCATCAATTTAATCAAAGTATTAATATAACGCAAATTCATCATTTAACAATCAGCATGCATTTTTGATACTAGCAGTATTACTTACATATATTTACTATTGGGCATTCCTATAGATGCAGGTTTTGTATGCAATAAAAGGAATTTCACATGTAGAATAATATGAAGTCAATTAAGAATTTGTATGCCTTATTAAACTTTTCTTAACCTTTGACAATAAAGCCTGTACTATTCTTAAGAGGTGGATAACGGGTTATACTGTAGTACCCAAAGGTACAAAACTATTGATTATAATGGTGGCACCCGAAGGTACAAATAAGATACCCGAAGGTATTAAATGATGATCCCTTGTAGGGATAAAACTGTATGATAAATTGATGGACCCAAACGGGGTCAATCAAATAACATGGACCGGTTAAGTGGACCCAAGTGGGGTCGGCTACAACCCACACGAGGGTTGTTTAAATTAACTTTAACTTTTAATCCCAAACAGGGTCACTATACTTTTAAATTCAAGTGGACCTAAATAGGTCAAAATGTTCAGAAGCAGCTGCAAGGTACCCTTATAGGCATGCCTATCTATCCACTTCCTAGACTCAACATAGGCAGTAAAATCTCTTTACGTTATCTTTTCTTTATTCATTCATATACATGTATACTCTTATATAACTATGTACAAGGTAATCATATACATGCTCACGTATAACTTTTTGTAAACATGTGATCATATGCACAATTCGGTATTGCTATTCTGTACTTTGCTCTTTTCTTATCATATACATATTGATGTTCATACATATATATTCATGTATATATATGAGCATGGTGTCATAGATATAAACGTATAAATTTTCTATAAACATGTTATCTTGAGCACAATTAAGTATTACTATTTTGTACTTGTAATCCCTTCAAATCAAGTAGCTATTTTACATATGTAATATGATGATACATAACATCATGCTCTATTGAGTTCCTTTAATCAATGATGTGTATGATCATGTTCACAACAGGTTACCTATATGCGTACATACATGTATGACTATATATATATATATATATACACACACACACACAATCACACTTTGGTATCAAATCAAGCAACTGTAATTATATAATACTGTAATCATTTACCTTAAAATATTATTCAGTAGACATAAGCATATAGGCATAATCATATTCATTAAAATAAGTAATTATCCATATGCTGGTTCATGGTCTTGTTGCATACTATATTTCTTAAACTTTTATACACTTATAGCTTTAGTTTAATAATATTATCGTACCTTTTTGTCGTATACATATATCATCTAACACCATATTCATGTATAAATTTACAATACCACTATTATTACCTATAATTATACAACCAGAAATGTCATCATTTTATGATCAAATTACTGTAAAAATATCATATTATTATTATTACATGTAGTACATTTATACATCAAAGAATTAGGTTATAGTGAATAAGATAGACAGATTTTCAGTTATGTTTAACATTTTAATTTTGCCATGCTAAATGGCTGAATTAACCAAATTGGACTTTTAAATAATAATATTTTATATCACTAGTTTCTCATGCTTCAAATACCAGTCAAATAGGACCATTAAATTAGGAGTTATAACCCAAACATTACAGACTATCCAAGAGTGCATTTTTTTAAAAACAGTTTGTGTGACCATATTGAAAAATTCATGGAACAAAATAAGTACAGAATTGAACTAACATTTATATATAAGAGTTGTACTCTTGTAAGTCTATTTTAACTAGAATTTTGTCCCATAGCATTTTGATTTTTCTATCATGAGTTATAAGAAAAATACTACAAGCTGTTCGTTAACACTAGACAGCAGTTCACAATAATAAAATCAGTTTTAGTTACTAATTAGAAAATTCATAGAAGAAAATTTGTACAGATTTAAGCCAACCTCCCTCCACAAAAATTGTTCTCCTATAAGTCTATTTTATCCAGGATTTTTCCTCATAGGATTTAGACTTCTCTATCAAACATTATTTCAAAAATACTAGAACTTGCTCTTTACAACTAGACAGCATCTCACTATGAATTTCAAGTAAAAATAAAAAATACTTAGGGTCAGAATCACATTTAGGTTTCTTCTACAAAACTATGAATCCTTGTCTTAAGTTTAATTAGCAATCAGAATTTCCCAAATTAGAGCTATAAAACTCGAGATATCCATAAAATTCCAAAACTGGTTTATAGAAACTTAACCCATAATTTCAAATTCATTAACTTTTCTTCTTTCAACTTTGATTTGCATGCTTTTGATTCATCTCTTCCATAAACAAAATATTATAATAACAGAATCAATATCATCATATTCATGCAAAATAAAACACATGCAAAACTGATTTTACACTTTATTAATTACTATTTATATTAACAATGTTGTGTATAGGTCTGAAATTAAGCTAAAATTAGACAAGCTTAAGGAAAGATTTAGGCTTTACTTTCTTCATGAAAAGTATAGTTTTAGAAGTCTATCATTCCTAGAATTTAATCTCATAGTATTTTGTTCACTATACAATGAGATATATCATATTTTCTACAATCTATTCCAGAACCGAGAATAACAGGTCACTACAATTTCAAGTGAATATTTAGATAGCATACAAACATATTTAGCCCTAGGTATCGCCTAAAAAGTTGTTTATCATTATATCAAGTTTACATAGAATGAAACCTCACTCAGTTATGACTTAAATACAAGGAGTTATGGTTAAAACATTGGTAACTGTTCAAAACTGCCTATACACACAAACAGTTCACTTGTACGAATTTTATGAGTTCTTTAACAATAGAATCAAGCCACAATGTCTTATAATTAATTGTAGATAATTGAATCTAGTTTATCCAAAATTTTGAATCACCTCAATCCGAGGTCTACAACTCCAAATATGGATAAAACAAGCAGGCTGGTTCACAAGAACCACACCCAGTTTTTCCTCAACATTCAAAAACACAATTTTCCTATTTAAATTTCTTATTAACCCTAAATAAACTAATAAATTACCATCAAAATTGATTAATCCAAGCATAAAAAAATTGATATCCATAGACATGGATGAAGAATAAGTTTCCAAACCTGAAATTTACTCCTTCTACAAATATCTTCTCTTTGTTCTTCACATTACTAAATCTAGCCTTGATCCTTGCTAACCATCCATGCATGTAACTTAAAATGAGAGGATTTCACTCATGTTTAATGACTGAATTTGCAAGAGAGAATGATAAAATCTGTATTTTTCCACTATCTTTAACTTATATAGTGCTAATAAAAATATCTTTTTTAGTCCTTAAACCTTTTGCATGTCACAATTTAACCTAGCTAATCTTTGCATGTTAAACATTAACCCCTCCTTTTAATTCCTTTCATACATTGACCTATCAATTTATTTCTTCTCTTCAATTGACCTCTCAATTTATACTTTTATCCATAATTTGCCCCTAAAATGCCATAATTACAAATTTACCCCAAATTAATACTTTTTACTTCAATTACACCCTTAAATATTATTAAACCAACAATAATAATTTAATTATGACCTTATAAAATTTATACCATATAATTTACACATTTATCACATAATTAATGATAACTTAATAACATTTTTGCCCCAATCAATATCTTAACTCTTAATAATTCATCCAATAATACTCAATTAGACTTTAATAACATGTAATTGCCCTTGAATTCTACTAGGGCCTATTTTGGGTCCTTACACCATCCCATACTTTATTGAACTTTTGGATATACATCTTGCTTTATTTCCTTTCTATTTTTCTTTTTCGTTTGTTTTTTTTTCATTTTCACTAGTCATCATCTATTATTGAAAGGTCTAAAGGTAAGTATTATGGCTATAGTTTCCATGAAGCAACTAGAATCCTAACATCTTAAACTAAATGAGCAATTCTTAACATTAAATCATAGTTAGTAAAGAGACTAAATAACCTAAAATGTTGAAAGAAGTAAAAAGAGATAACATGAAAATCATAAAACACATACTAAAAGATTTGAAAGACTAATAAAATGAGCATAAAAGGTAAATAACTTAATATAACAACCTATATAATATACAAAGTGAACAATGCTTTATAATAAAAATCACTAAAAAGTCTAGTTGAAAACAAATACACACATACACATGCAACTATCATATAAAACACAAATAAACATGCAAACGCACAAACCTACTCCCCCACACTTAGAACAAACATTGTCCTCAATGTGAATAAATGAAACAAAAAGAAAAAGGCAAAATAAAAAACAAAGAAAGAAATCTCCACTGATAATCATGGTGTAGGTAGAGGAAAGACTACCAAGTTTCCTGCACGAAACCAAAAAAAAAAATTCATTAGCCTAGGATCATAATATCCAAGTTAGCATACCGGTAATTCTAATATTTTTTCAAACAATATAATGAAAAATTGGGATTCATACACAAAAACAGATAACTAACTAATAACATATAGTCCTAAAACAACTACTACTTTGTTTTAATCAATAAAAATTAATTTAAATCATTTCCCGGCAAAGGCGCCAAAATCTGATGGGGATTTATTTGACCCCTTAGTCTCACTAGACTGCATATAAGATGAGTAGGGTATTGTTCTAAAGGAAACGAGATAAATTTTGTATTGAAACCACAAAGAGTAAATGGATAGGTAACGAATAAAATGAAGATTATGTATTTAATTAAATACCTAAATTACTTTACATGTATTAAATCAAATTGGATAAAAGATGACTTAAATGATGGTATGAACATAAATTAGAAATATGAAATAGTAATTTATCTAAGAATAAGTATAGGTAATTGTATAAATAAAGTGACTGGAGAATTTAGCTAAGATTCTTTGAAGCAACTCTCATTGTCAATAAATATGTTTTCATTTAGAGTTTATAAGCACTTTCATGTCATTATAGATATAAACAAAAGTTATGAAGCTCTATGCCAATTCTTTAAACCCTTAAAGTGAATTCCTTAAGTTAGATTAAAGGAATTCAATGCTTTAAGTACATTCACTTAATTTTCCATTAAAGAATTCCAACTCTCGTTGTGAATAAATTGAATAACTTGCCAAATATGGTGGCCAAGCATACATAGCAAATCAATGCACACAAATGGATGTAAATCATACTTCATTCATAATAATAATAAACATGTCTTAAACAAATACTACTACATATTTAAAATGTACAAAGGAAACTAGCCAAATATATAATTGAATCAAAGATAGACAAGAGAAAGAAACTTAGCTTTTATTCCCTTGGCTTTGTTCCTTTGTCATCATCTAATAAAAATTAAGTAAAAATGTTTATCCAAAACAAAAACTATGCATCTGTATAAAAACTAAAAACTGATTGATTCCCCTTTTTAGCATCTTGGATCCCTATTTATAGAGAGAATAGCTTTATAATCATGCCTCTTCCGATTAGGTGTGAAGATGAAAGGTTGTCATGAAAAGGCATGATGGAAATCCTTGTTGGTTGAGAAAAGCCATGTTCAAAAGTTGTGTCATTTTGAAATAAGTGTTTGTACCGAGTCGTGAAGGCCTTTACAAGTCGTGATCCATCAACTTCTGTGTCACTCGTAAAGTGTTTCATTACACGTGCTCTTTTTGTTGAGAAATGGCGACTGACTCATGAATCTCTTCACAAGTCGTGAACCTATGTTGTGAGTCATGAACCTTGTGTGTGACTCGTGAACTTTTGCATGACTCGTAAACTTTTGCGTGACTCATGAGCTTGTGTGTGACTCGTGAACTTTGTGCATGACTCGTGAGCCTATGTGTGACTCGTGAGCCTCTTCAGAAGTTGTGAATTACTCCAGTACTTGTTTGCTCCTTCTTCTTTTTTGCACCCAAATTACCCTATCATGCAAATAGACACATAAACTAAACAAAAACAAATGAAATACAAATAATTTAACGTATTTAGCTACCTAAATGAAAGAAAATATGCATTAAATAATATACCATTTTATATGGTATCAGGAATGTACTTTCATGGCTTTCTTTGGAGTTCATCAATCATTTTGATTGGGATTAAATCCTTTGATCAGGAACATGTAGATCTATGAGTGTTAACTCATTAGCCTTTCGATCTTTAATCATTAGGGAGGAGTTGTAAGAGTCTTCTTTGCCTCTTTTTCTTTTTTCTTATCTACTGTTTTCCCCAATTATCTTCATCCACAAGATATGATTTTATGGCCATCTCTAGAATTTATCAATCATTTCAATTGGAATTAATTCTTTCGATTGGCTCTTCTTGATGTTGAGATAAGGAAGATTCATTTTGCAGTCTCTCTCTATTCTCATCATAGCTATAGCCATGTAATGTCTTAAAGGAAAGATATTTTGTTCTCTTTTCGACTTGGCTCATAATATTTCATTCTTCTTTAGGCTTGGCATTTCCTTTTCTCTAATTCAACTTTCTCCTTTTTAAGCCTCTGATTTGATCGGGTACAAGAAAAGGCCCTTGCTCACCTAAATTTTTCCCTTTCTTTACACCCAATCGAATTTTGACTTTTCAGTTTCTCTTTCCTGCTTTGCTTTTACTGAAGGGAGGACCTGGTGAGGCGAAAGTGTCAGCACCCAGATTTTGGGTTGCTCTAATGTATAGAGGTAGTTCCCTATTCTTTCTATGTCTTTTTTTTACAGGAGAACCGTGGAAATTTGCACCATAATGCATGATATTGAGGGAGGGAAATGTTTCATCTTCATTTAATATTGGCGCGAGCAATTTTATCTTTCTTTAATGTCGGGTGTACTCTCCCCCATTTCTATGTATAGTTGCTTTGTCAAAGGCATAAAGCCAAGCAAATTGATCAGTTCTACTATTGTGGAGAGGGGGTCATTGAGTTGGCCTTTGGCTTCTGATGTTTTGTATATTCTGGGTCACAAGGCATACTACTTTTCATGTTTATTTTCTCTTAAAATTACCTCTTTTGAATTTTTTCCTTCAGACTTTTTAACCCTCGACTGCTTCTTTTTTTATTGGCAGCTGTTGTTGCCATTTTTCCTCTAAGGGTTTAGGCTTTACTAGCCACTCATTTCGTCTTGGTGTAAAGCAAGTGCTCCTCTTTTCATCTTGATGTGAAGCAAGGTCCTTTTTCTTTTACACGCTACTTCTTTTCCTTGAAGCAGATGGAAAAGTGTGTTGCTTTGGGAGAAGACATTCCCCTTGTTGCTGCATTTGCCCCTTTTTCTAGTTTGCTTAAAAATGAAGAGAGGTGCAGTCATTTCATCCCTCCCAGTATCTTTTCCAGTAGACTAGTTCTGGGAGTCCTCTACATCTATTGTGTAATATATCGAAAGAAAGACATTACACTTCCTTTTAGACCTGGTGTATAATTTTGTGCTTTCTTTCAATCCTGAAGTTTACTTTTGCTTATTCCTTTGAGTTGCCATCTATAGCTTTTCTATGTAATCTCGGAGACTTTCATGGAGTTTTGCATTTTGACCCTCTTTTTGTGGCAATGAGTCCATATTTCTCCCAAATGGTGTAAAGGTTAAGGGCCTTTGCTCAGTCATCAGCTCTTAACGAAAGAATAAAATGATAAATCTATTTTTTCATAAAAAAAGGGGATGACCCTTATTAATGAGTAAAGGGAGCCGATGTGAGTTTGATGAGTAAGGACCGATCAAATTGTGAAATGAGATATCTGGCAAAAAGGAGCTTGTTTGGTCAGATCCAGCATTAGTACTCTGAAGTTTAAGTTAGTAAATGGGAGAAAAGGGCTAGAGAGAGAGTATATTAAAAATCAAATGCCTTATTTTAGAATTAGCTTGTATTTATAGAGTTGGCGAACTTGAACTATAGTCATGAATGGTATACCTACCCTTTAACAGGAATGGGTTGGTATGAAGTGATAATGATTTGACAGAAGTGTATGTCAGATGTCTTAATGTATCAGGGACTAGTCATGACCGATTGGACTGTCTCGTTTTGTGTGTCTAGCTAATTGGCTGGGAAGACCTAGGCTTCTTTGGGCCTTTTTAGTGTTGGACCTTATTGAATGACCCTTGATGGGTTTGGTTTAGTTTTATTTATTTGAGTATTATCAATAATTAACTAAGAATCAAGAAATACTACAACATAAGAGCTAGAACTCAAATTGCAATAGAAATAATCCGTTTCGTTCCATGGTGGAAGCCTCATGAAATCCTGTACCATTGATTTATCAGACATTTGGTGTGCATTTCTCGTTTTTAATGGAAAAACTCATTGTAAGTTTTTTTTTACCCATTTCATTTCAAATCAAATGCACATAACTAGATCCACAAAATGCATAAAATTACATTTAAAATCTACTTTTTGAGAAAAAAAAAGAGACACGAATCAACTAAATTAATAAGAAAGAAAAGATTGGTTCCGAAAGAAAAAAAATGTTGTATCTTTGAAACATCAAAATCTTATCGTTAGACTTTCATGATAGGCCGGAAGTACACGGTTTGTGCAGTAGTTTTGTTACTAATTGGTGGCTCTAATGTTGTTAAAGATTATTAGAAGAAGAAAGCTATTAACAATAAGAAGTTGAAGAAAAGAGAAGAAAAATATAGAATTATGCAGATCCAATTATAATCAAATAGAAAAAACTAAAAAAAAAAGAAAAGATAGAAAATAGAGTATTTTTGAAATAATTTTTTTTAAAAATATTTATAAAAGAAAGTATTATGAAATGTTATTTTTGATATCTTGTCAATTTTTTTGGCATTTATATAAAAATTTTGGCTAAAGGTGTAAAAAAGCCGCTAAATTATTTCACGAAGAGTAATTTATTTTTTAAAATTTGATTTGATACAATATTATTACTCAAGTTTGCAAATTAAGACAATTTAACTACTAAATTAATGGAGCTGTTATATTGATTTTTTTTCTATTAATTAATTGATGATGTGGCAATAACACTTCATGCTCTATGTGACGTAAAAAGCAAGTAAAAATTTTTGGCTAAAAGTGTAAAAAAAATTCTAAAATATTTCAAAAAAAATATATATTTTCTAAAAATTTCATTTGATGTAATATTATCCTTTAAATTTATAAATTGAAGCAATTTAATCATTAAATTAATAAAATCCATTATGTTAATTTTTCTACTGATATGTCACACTTATACCATATGAAATCTGATATGTCATCGTGACTTGCTACGTATCAAGTCTAATTTTACGTAATTAGTCAATTAATAAAAAATTAATATAATAATTTTATCACTTAAAGAATTAAATTGTTTTAATTTTTAAATTTAAGAAATAATATTGTATTAAACTAAAATTTAAGGGGTAAATTATTTTTTAGAATACTTTAGAAGTTTCTAAAATTTTGTTTAAAAAGTTATAACTCGTCCGTGCTGACTCAATTGGATGTGATAATTTGGAAAATTACTCGGTTCAACACTCTTTCGTACCATCCGAAAATAAACCACTCAAAATCTACAAATCCGAAATTTCCCGCCCAAAACCTTCCCTTACCACATTTCTCTCTCTCTCTCTCTCTCTGTAAAGAACACATTATTGCTCCGACTTAATTTCTTCACTTCTCTTTCTAAAATCTTTGTGTGATTTTAACAGTCAATTAGCAATGCCAGACTTAGGCAATATCGCTCTGGCTCTCACTCGCTGCCCTAATATCAAACCTCTCTCTACTTCTCTTCCCGATCCTCAATTGGAATCAATTCCTCTTTTCTCTTTCGACAAAACCCTACCCAAAAACTGCAATTGGGATCACACACTCACACTTCCTTTCGAAAATACCCACACTCCCAGCTCAATTAGGGTATTGAGGCGAAACCACCGTGGAGGACCCAAGAAAGGCCCTAGTGCTAAATGCTTGGACGATTACTATAGGGTTTGGGTTCAGAAGAAGATGGAATCTGGCGTCTCTCAGTCTCGTTGCTTTCTTCCTTTCCTTGTTGGCTCTAAGAAATTGGTAATCACTTTTTCTTTTTTCAGTGCATTTTTTTGGTTGTTTCTTTTGGAAGTGAAAAAAAAAATTCAGTGGAAATACGTCCTTAGTTGAGGATTGAGGTGATTTCCAAGGATTTCTTTGTGCTCATTTTCTCGTCTCTTGGTGAATTATGGTGTTATTGTATCTCATTTTGATGAATTTTTTTCCCTTTCAGTCAATTGTTTGGGGCCAAAATGTCATTTACGAAAAATAGAAATAAAAATTTGCACATATGCATACATATATAACATTTAAAGATTAAAATTAGAAATTGAAATGGATATTTATGTTATTTAAGTATCTATAAGGAACGTAACAAAAATATAAATAAATTGGTATTATTTTTTAGAAATTATAAAATTTTGCAGATTAATATCTAATTGGAAATTGATATAAATTTTGCTTAAGTATATCTATTAGGGTTGTGACGAAAATATGAATGGATAATGTTTAATTATATACCCTTTTTCGATTCAAAGTAAATCATATTTAGTTGATGTTACTAATGCAGCTTAGATTTGAAGTTGGTCAACAATCCTTTTATCTTTCTTTTTTGTGGATGATGCGGTCTTTAGGTTTTTGTGCTTTCTTTGTCTACAATAGGGAGATCATGCCAAGCAACCAAGTGAGCTTAATCAATATCTCTTAGCATGTTGAAGTTAGCAATAATTGTATCCTGACGTGCATAGTTTTTTTTTTTTGAGGTTATGCAACAAAATTATATTTGCATTTTGCAAAATCAAGAAATTGTTTTGGTTATATTTTACTTGTATTATGGATTAAAGTTGAAAGTTCTGATGGCTTGTTTCCCTTTCGTTTGAAATTATATTTGGATGTGCTTTTTGTATTTTGAAGAAATGCATATTTGGAAAGAAGTCTCTCTCCCTCACATTCTAAGTTGGTCAATGTCATGATTCATTTTCCTCTCTTGTTAAAAGCACATTAGCACTCATATGCTCCTAGCTTTGAACATTATAAATGTGGTTAATAGAACAGAAAAAATTGATGTCATAGGTCAGCAGTTTAGTTCAAACTTGAGTATAATGCTTGATGCATGATTATCTTGTTGTTATTGCATGCGCTAACAACAACAACAACAACAACAACAACAACAAAACTTTAATCCCATAATAGATGGATTAACCATAAGAATTTTCTGTTTGTAAATCCCCCTATCTGAGGTTAAATCCGCCTCAATATCCAGAAATTGTAGATCTGTAGACACTATTCCTCTTCACATGATCCTGGTCCTAGTTCTACCATTTTTAATACTTTGTATTGCTAAACTCTCAAATTTTGAGCTGGGGCACATGGGGTCTACGTGGCACGTGTCTGAACCATCTTAAACCCTACATTTTTCCCCAATTTGTGTTATGTGTACATCCATTTTTTTTATCTTGTCTACCTTTGTATACCTAATGATCCATTTTAACATCTGTGTTGGATTTTAGTTGCCAAATACTCACTCTTGCAAACATGATTGGACTGACTGCTATTTTTTAAAACTTGCCTTTCTCATCTTTAGGCATCTTTTTGTCGCATAGCACACTTGCAACACTTCTCTATTACAGCCATTTGATCTTGATTTTGTGGGTTACATCCTCTATCTATCATCATGTTGTCTAAAATCCATTAATTTCCTATTGATGCATAAAAGATAGAAAAATGGTTAGGCAAGACACAATTGATTCGTGGAATGAGATATTGAATTCATCTTTTTTTTTTTTTTTCAGGATTCTATTCCTAGTCCTTCTCTGATCTTTGGATTTCTTTTGAAAAATTAGGCTTCATATTCTACACCTTATGGTTCCAAACTGCTGATTTACTTGTCACAAGAAGTTGCATTGATGTCGTTTGTTGCATCTATTTCAGGTTGAATGTCTACTTTGCAATAGCTTGATTTTCCCTGGTGAGGAAGTCTTATGCTCTGTTCGTAATTGTGAAGGAGTTTATCACATAACTTGTGTGAAGGATAGGCTTCGTGTTTCCAATCCAAGAAAATTTAAGTGCCCACAGCACGTAAGATCTAGTTAATTTTGCTTTTAATTCGTTCGTGTTTAAGTTTTTTTTTTTTTTGTGCCATGCAGTTTCAAGTGCAGCAACTTTTTATTTATCATCCCTGTCTACGAAAAGGTTGAAATAATGAACATGCATTCCTAGAATTTCTTTTGCTCTTGTAACCCGACAGTTCATGAAACCTTGCCTATAAGTTTTGCGAAGAAGATTATGCTAAATTGTTTTTTGTTCAGTTTGGTGTGATCCTTCTTGTGTGATTGTGCTGATTACAATGCATTGAAGCAGTTTATTGCTATCCCAATGTGTGCGTAAGTCTCTGACCTGAACTTTGTTTTTCTCATTTAAAGTAAACGTCGTTACTTCCGGTTAATGTGCATGTTTGTTTATTCCTTTTTTTTTCTCCCTGCATTTGATTGTATTCCACATGGTGTTTGATTTTTGTTTATCACAAGCCCTTTTATTGCGAAGGAGAAGAATAATGTTATTAGCTAGATCAGTGAGTATTAGTAGCCCTATTGCACACGCCTGATGATGCTGTCTGCAGGCATGCTTCATTTGCAACCAGAAATTTCATTGGCGATGTGTGCGATGTTCAATGGCATCACATAATAAATGTGGTGCATGGCCAGATAAAGTAATTCCTTTGATAAACCAGCCAGGGCGAGCAGTATGTTGGAGGCATCCAACTGATTGGCGGCTAGAAAAGAAGGTCAATCTCTTCTTTCCTCAATCAGCTACAGTTAATCTCCTTTTCCCTTTTGCTTCATATAGTCATTCTATAAGATTCATTGCCCAGTCCATTTAAATTAAGAAAAAGTTGTGATAAATCATTCTGCAGTGACCTATTTTAGGTAAAAGCATAATGAATCTATCTGATAAATTCTTTCCTTTGGTTCATATCGTCAATTTGTTTCATATAGTCATTTAATGTATATGATGGGTGCCATTGATTAGAACTATTACTTTAATCAAGATGATGATGATTGTGGGCTTAAATTGAACTTGGTGATCAAGTGTGTATTGGTGCTGTGTTTTACTTGTTCTCTTCTTATCACAATTTGTTTAATCTCTTGTTAATGTTGGCTGTGATTTCTTTTTGATGATTAAAATTTTAACTTTGAGATGGATGTGAAAATTGGACTTCTAGAGTGTTTTGCAGCTGGCTAAGCATCATGCATGTTTCTTGTTTTGTTTATCATTATGATAAGGAATCAGGTTCCGCTTATTGACATATGTATCTAATGTTTAAGTTGTTTGACTACATTTTCTCTTAGAATTTTTTAATTGTGTAACAGCCCAAACTTCTGTAAAGAACTACGTATAAGAGTAATTCAATCCAATCTCTTCTAACAGTCTTTTATCTCATTCTCAGAGGAGAGTTGAAATACTGAAATCCTTTCAACATTTATTTGGCTGAGTAGGTATTGGCAATTTACAAGCAAAGTTTTCAACCATGTTGCAATTGTTTCCTATAAGCTGTCAGCTAAAAAGCGGGTTCATTTTCATATTCAACTGGATGCTTTTCAAGTTAGTGTCATGCGTTGTGCTTAATTGGTGTGATTGATGTCCAATGTGGTCTATTGTTTCATAACCTTTTTATTCACTTTGTCCACCTTATGCATCAATTACGATAATCAGAAGCAGAATTTTCCTTGTAATTTTCTGTTTCTATTTATCTATTTACTTCTCTCTCTTTTTCTAATTTTATTCAATTGTTGATTGTATGCATAATATGGCTCAATCTATTTGGTTATTGTCCTGTTCTTGTCATCATCCCATCTATTTTCTAGTTGTTATCATGAAGTGTCATAATGTGCATTTATTATTTCATGTGGTGAAGAAAAATATAATTGCTTCTGAGGTTAGACAATATAAATAAATTGCCTTGACAGTTTTTATTTATTTATTTATTTATTTATTTATTTTATCTGTTTTAACATTCTGTTTCTGGTTTAGGTTTTGTTTTTTCATTCTTATTTTTTATTGATTAGGCTGGTTGACAGGACTGATGTATTTGTTGAATGAGCAGCATATGGTTCCAACAAGTGATATAGAGGTCAGATTTCTTCCGGAATACTGTGAAGTCCTACTTTTAGGTTACATAGGCACATGCATTATGAATATATTAATATGATTGGAACTCACCTTTGAAAGCTAGAGATTATGGGAATAAGCAACATTAATGTATTTATCATTGAGTTTGATGCCGAAAAATTTTACATGCTTGCTATTTCCTAGAAAGAAAACATAATGCTACCATGTGACTGTTTTTAAGATGAGGAACAGGCAAGAAAAAATTTGATATTCTGGACTTTATCTTCAGATATGAGGGTTGGATTGAACCAATCCTTGCACATATAGGCAACTAAGTATTATATAACATATTTGATTTGAGTTGTGTCCTCTAAACCTTAGCCATATTTAGTTCCAGATGGGTCCACCGATGAACATATGTGGTAGCATTGTCAAATCATCTTCAACATTCCTACTAAATGTCAGACGTCCACCTTCCTACAATTATTATCATCACTTTCTTTTATTAACTTTAAATCTGATTGCTGATTTAGAAATCAAATTTATCCAAGTTGGCATTTTAGAATCTTTTGTGTTGCTGTGGAACTTACTATTTATTAAATCCTCTATGAATACCAACCCGATCAACTTGAAGTAACCAAGAATCACATTCTCAAAATTTCAATTATTATATACCAATTTCACACGTGCCATCTCAGTTGCTACTTTAGCATGAGACTTTATTACTCTTTTTCCATATCCAAAACTAACAAGTTAGCTCTAAATAATTGGTCACTGTTTAACGTGGTGTATCTTTTAATATGTATATTTAACTAATGTATATATTTTTGCTATATTAGCTTGCTTACCTTTTACTTTTTCTTATTTTAGGAAGTATTTTGTCGCTTGCCTTTGCCTTATGTTGATGAGGAATTCAAGATTAACTTAGCATGGAAAGGTCTGATGATGAAGCAAGAACCACCTCCATATGTCCATATCAGGCGCAGTATCCTATGCATGTTTATGTCTACATATGTGTGTGCACTATTATATTTGATCTAACACTTATGCTGACAATACTTGTTAACTGTACCTTCATGTGATAAACAATTTGCTATTTGTGTTGATAACCCTTTTGTTTTTAATACTATTATGCTTATCATAACTATGTCTTTGTTTATGGAACTTGCCTTAATTGAAATTAGATGTTTATCTTGTCAAGAAGAAACGTTGTCACGCTGACAATGATGTTGGATGCACACATTGCAGTTCTACTTGTTGTGAGAATTGTGTTTGTAGGTAATACCTAAATGACCCCTAAATTTGATTGATACTGCAAGATATAGTTTATGACCTTGTATTTAGCTTTATCCTTTTTCATGTTTGGACTTTTTCGAATTTCTTGAATGAATCTATATATTGTTTCAGTTGATTCAAGGATGAAATCTTGTGCACATCCAAATTGGATTTTCATTTCAAGTCTTATTGCCCTACAATTTTCAAATAGTCCAAAGAAAATACCAGTTTTGTTTATCATATGCAATTTTTTATGTGAATTTTTTTTTTGAAAACTGTAGAGGAATATGTAGGGTTAATTCATATTTGAACTGGTAGCTACACTAATTCTTTTCTTTCTTCTAAATGTATCAATGTTCTTGTTAAAAGGATACTCAAAGATTGTAAAATGAAGGCTTAAAATATTATTCATATGAGGATGAATATATATAGAGTTACATTTAATCGTTACCATAAAATGCTCAACTAACTGATAAAACATGTCTCAACTAAATACAACAACAAGATATATTAACAGAAGCCTAGAATAAAGGAAATAGAAAATTCTACGAAGAGTATCTCATTCTCTGTTACACCCCTTCAAGTTGTCAGTAAGATCAACGATAGACAACTTGGGAAAGAGATTGGCAAAAGCACGGCAAGGCAAGGGCTTGGTTAGTAAGTCTGCCACTTGATTAGCAGCATCAAGCTGACATGCTTTTACTTGTTTGGCTTGTACTTGATCATGTACAAAATGAAAATCAATAGCAATGTGCTTCATTTTGTTGTGGAAGACTGGATTTTCACAAAGATAAGTGGTGCCAACATTGTTACAGAGAATTTGAGGTGTGGTAGCCAATGGAAACCGAAGCTCATAGAGAAGATTAGCGATCCTATTCATTTCATCCAAGGCAGTAGCAACAACACGGTACTCTACCTTAGTTGAGGAACAAGATATGGTTCGCTGCTTCTTGAGGAACAGGAGATGGGAGAGCTGCCAATGTATACGCAAAGCCTGTAGTGGAAGATCTATCAATTGGATCTCCGGCCCAGTTAGAGTTCGAATAAACATTGATTCGATTATCACTTTCCTAAATGAGATGTAATGCATAAGATGCAGTGCTTTTGAGATATCGAAGTAGACGTTTGACAACACGCCAATGATCGGTAGATGGACAGTGCATGAATTGGGCAAGTTTTTTGACTGTAAATGCAATGTTAGGCCTAGTGAACAAAAGATATTGAAGTTTTCCCAAAATGCGCCGATAATGAGAGGCATCAACAATATTGACAGTAGTACCTGATGTAAGAATAGTAGTTGAGGTCATTGGCATAAGTACCCCTTTTGAGACTTGCATGTTAACCTCCTGTAACAAATCTGATACATATTTATGTTGTGAAAGAAGCATTCCATTTGTAAAAGGAATAACCTCACCTCCTTAGAAGTAGTTTAGATGGCCAAGGTCTTTGAGTGAATTGATAACATGTTGTATGGCACTTCGAATATTGCCTGTGATTACAATATCGTCCAAATAAACAAGAACATAGATAACAAAGGGAGAGGTATGTAAGATGAACAAAAAGGAGTCAGACTTGGAGTGATTAAAACCCACAGAGAGAAGATGTGTTGTTAATTTTGTGGACTAGGCTCTGGGATCCTATTTAAGACCATATATTGCCTTTTTGAGTTTACAAACATAAGATGATATAGTAGAATGTTCAAACCCAGATGGTTATCTCATGTACACTTCTTCATCAAGCGTTCCTTGAAGAAAAGCGTTGTTGACATCGAGCTGATGGATGGGCTAGTTTCGTTAAGTGGCTATAGTGAGCACAAGTCTGACTGTTGTTGGCTTGATCACTAGACTAAAAGTGGAATGAAAATCAATCCCAGGCTTCTGAGTGAATCCCTTTGCGACCAATTAAGCCTTATATTTGTCAATTGAACCATTGGGTTTGTATTTGATGCGATACAACAATTTGCAATCAATCACATTCCTAGAAGGATCATTGGACACCAGATCCCAAGTTTGGTTCTGAACTAATGCATCAAACTCTTATTTCATTGCTTGGTTCCAATGAGGTAGATTTCGAGCTTGTTTATAAGTGGTTGGATGAGTAGTAAGAGGAGCATGGGCAAGAAAGGAGTGAGGGATTTTGGATTTGCTGATGTTATTTTTAGAATGTGTGATCATAGAGTGAGTATTTGAAGGAATAAGAGTAGAAGGTACTTGTGCTGTAGAAATTTGTGGAGGTTGGGTGGTTTGAGAGTATGGGGGAGAGAGCGAGGTGAAGCTGATGGAAGTTGATTTATGTGATGGTAAGTTTGGAGGGGTGGTGATTGATGTTGTTGGGATTCAGATGGTTCAGTATGGGAGATATGTGGAGTGGACATGCCAGAGTTAGGTGGTGCCGATGTAGACAAGGCAGCAGAGATGTGCATTGGTGGCACTAGAGGAAGAGGAGGTGGCAATTATGTTGATTGGGGCAAAACTGAATTTTTTTGAATATTATTGGCAGCAAGATGATCCTAAGTAGTTATTTGTAAATTTTCTTTTAATTTTGAAAAAATATTTTTGAAAGGATAATTGTTTTCAAAAAACAAAACATATTGGGAAAGGTATTATTTTGAAGAAATTGGATTATAATACTGATGGCAGTGGAATTTATTTGAAAAGCCCAAATAAAATATGGTTTTTACCGTGGATCCAATTTATTTTGGGTATATGGACATAGCCAAGGGTAACATAGCAAATCAAAAATACGAAGAGAATCAAGCTTGGAAAATTCATTAAGCAGTATTTCATGTGGATATTTGCTGTTCAAAACAGGTGTTGGAAGTTTATTTATGAGATATATTGCATGGGTACAAGCAAAACTCCATAATTGAGGAGGAAAAGAAGCTTGATCTATTAATGTTTTGGTTGTTTTGACAACGTGACAATATTTACATTCAGCCAAAGCTACACATTGGTGAGTGTATGGGGGTGAAATTAGATGTTCAATACCATGTGTTTTTAGATAAGTTGATAAGCTTTGAAATTCACCTCCACCATCAATGCAAATAAACAAAATTTTTGTGTTAAAACAACGTTCAAGAAGATGATGTAAACTTTTAAAAACACTTTGGACTTCATCTTTTATTTTAAGAGTGTATAGTCACGTGTCATGAAAATTGATCAACAAAAAGGGTATAAATATCTTTTATGATCTAGTGAAATTAAGGGAGATGGTCCTCACAAGTTACTGTAAATAATTTGAAGTGGTTTTTGACTTTGCAAACTGTTTTCTGAAAAAGGAAACCTGTGCAATTTATTAGTAGAACAAGAATGACAAAGAAAAAGCTGATAATTGCAATGATTAGGAATTGAAAATTGATTTAAAACTTGGCGCAAGATGCACATATATGGATGACGTAAATGACAATGACACAACTCAATAGATTTAGATTTTGTTGCCAAGAAAGCTTGAACATAATTTTGTTGAGGTCATTCATAAAGTCCATCTCTAGTTTGCCCTTGCACTACCAATGCCCTCGTTGTTAGGTCCTCCACAAAGAAATGAAATGGAAAAAATTCAATAGAGGTGTTATTATCACGACAAAATTGGGATACAGAGAAAATGTTCTTTGTAATTTTGGAGGCATAAAGAATGTTAGATAATTGAAAGTTAAGATTTGATGCCTTAAGTTTAGTGTTACTAGTACGAGTGATCTGAATTGTATTGTCAGTACCCATAGTGATGTCTTTAGGTCTGTTGTAGTCTTGCGCTGTAGCTAAATTCTGAACATCAATGGTAATGTGATGACTTGCGCTTGAATCAACAATCCAAGTGTGTTGATTGTGAGTGTAGGAGGTAGCAAAGTTTGCCCTTGCTTGAAAATAGTTGTGAGATTCAGATCTGCATACTTTAGCAGTGTGACCGATACGATCACATAGTTGACGACGAACATTGTTGTGAGGAGCTTGCTGCTGATTGAAATTGCTTCTAGAACGCCATTGGTTGTTGGAATTGTTGGCGTTATGAGAGAATTGTTGTTGGCACCATTCTGAGACTTGTGTAGAGTTATTGTTGTTGGTTGGCTGATGACCATTAGTGCTAGGCGATCTAGAGTTTGTGCGATGTGCAATAGTAGCTGTAAAGGGAGGTGTTATCTTGGCTTCTTCATGTTGAAGAAAGAACTCATGATCAAGAAGTTTTTCATAAAGTTCTTCATATGTGATGGTAATATCACGGGAGCATATGGCTGCAGATAGGAATGATTATGGGGTAGGAAATTCCCGTTTCCGATGGGAAACAGTCCTGAATGAGATGGAGAATCCCTGAAAATTTATTTCATGGGGGTGGGGATGGGGGAAAAATATTCTTCAACTTAGAATTTGGAGCGGGGACGGGGAGTGTGGTCTTCACTTTCAAAATTTAGTAATTCAATTTAATTATATTTATATAATTTAATTTAAATTATATTTAATTTTAGTTTTGTTAATTGTTAAATTTTATATTAATTTCATTTGTAATTGAATTCATATTTTTTTAATTATTAAATATTATATTTCAATTATAATTAATTGTTAAATATTATATTTTAGTTATAATTAAATTTTTTTTAAAAAATAATAGTTTTTTTTTTGGGACGAGAGGAATTTTCTTTCCGAAATACTACTGCAGATAGGGATGGGGAATCCCTGTCCCTGTGCGGGACAGTAGGTGGGCAGCTATTCCTCGCCCCTTGCCCGACCTTGTGATCATCCCTAGTTGCAGAGATGGTTTTGTAGTTAGGACCTAAGCCTTGTAGGATCTTGACAATAAGCTGAGAATTGGAGATAGACTCACCGGTAGTTGCAAGTTCATTAACAGTTGAGCGAATTTTATGAAAATAATCAATGATAAGGCGAGATTCTTTTGTAATGCGTGCTAATTTATCTTGGAAGCTAATAATCTGTGTTTGGGATTTATTAGCAAATGATGTATGAAGTGGTTCCCATGCTTTGTGTGCTGTGGTTGAGATGGTAACGGTGGAGGCAAGTGTTGGATCAACAAAGACTAAGATAGTAGTATGGATGAGTTTATCTTGGTGGAACCATTTATGGTTTGCTAGGTTTGGTATGGTGTAGTTATTATTGTTGGTTACTGTTTGAGGAGGGGCAGGTGTTGAGCCATCAAGCTGACCAAATAGATCGTGGCCATGCATTAGCATTTCAATTTGAGCCTTCCAAATAGTAAAGTTGCGACTTCCAGCTAATTTGATGGACAGTTGGGCTGTTGGATTGAATTGGATATTAGTATTGGTGGTGGTTGTATTATCAGCATTGCTAACTTCGTGAGGAGAGGCCATTTTTGGTTGGACTGATAGTTAAGCGGGAAAAATGGATGTTTGCTAGTGGGAGCTTTTGTGGCTCTGATACCATTAAAGGATACTTAAAGATTGTAAAATGAAGGCTCAAAATATTATTCATACGAGGATGAATATTTATAGAGTTACATTTAATTGCTACCATAAAATGCTCAACTAATTGATAAAACATGTCTCAACTAAATACAACAACAAGATATATAACAGAAGCCTAGAATAAAGGAAATAAGGATATACTAACAGAAGCCTAGAATAAAGGAAATAGAAAAATCTACGAAGAGTATCTCATTCTTTGTTACTTGTGACTATTGCTTAAACTATACCAGAGGGTCCTGCTTTCTGTTTGCTTGGCGCCTTTGCTTTTATGTGTCAAGAGTACTTACATTTTCAACAATTTGTCATCCTTGTTTGCCAACTCTTTGCAATCTTGATAAACATCTATATGTTAGTCAAATCTTATAATGCATCTGTTATCTCTTTTATTTCTAACAAATTAGGACTGCTTAAGCTTTGCAGCATATTTGTTATTAACAGTATGTTCCCCTCTCTGTATCATTTGCTAGGGTCCAATGCATAAGCTGCTCAAAGGCTTGCCGCTGCCCTGAAAGTTGCACCAACAGGCCATTTCGCAAGGAGAAAAAGATCAAAATTGTCAAGGTGAAAACTTTCAGACAGTTGTAAAGTGCTTTCAGTTTGTATTGTACAAAACTTGATCTTGGTTAAATAGTTTAGTTTATTATTTCCTTGAAAACCATAAGTGGGATTTTCTTCTTTTCTCCTTGTTTTTCTTTTTTTCTTTTTTTCAATCGCTAACATAGAATGCTATTTTTCTCCTTATTCCAGACTGAACTTTGTGGCTGGGGAGTGGTGGCAGCAGAACCAATAAATAAAGGGGATTTTATAATTGAATATATTGGAGAAGGTACTGTTTTTTTTTGTTATCATATATATTGAAACGTGTTTTAATTATTCTTTCAAGTTGGCAATGATTACAATGAATGCATCCAATTTCTTTTCTCTGGTTCCTTGTAGATTCTTGCCCATGGAGTCAACAGTTGATTCTACTTAATTTGGTTGCTACGGTCGCAATGTTGTGACTATATTTTTACTAGAATGTATTTAGCGCAAGTGCATGTGTAATGCCCATTATTTACTATGAATGACCTTTTCCGTTACTATTACTGTTACATTGCCGTCCAAACATAAACATCAAATACACTGGAAAGGAGAAATATATCAGTTAAATATCCTTACAATATCATAAGCTCAACTTCTTTATGCTTGCTGATAGCTAATAGCTGTTTCACGTGGCTACTAGAGTTTTTTAAATTTTTCTTTCTATATACAAGTGAAAAGTTATAGCATTTTCTTTATTGGTTATCTCTGCATCCCTTTTGAAATAACATCAATATTGTTGATTTTCTGCAGCGTTTAGATTTAATTTGCAAGTGGAATGATTTCTCTTTAAATTAATGCCATAACCATCATAATATTTTTGCTGTTTGTAAATTAAAAGTTATGGTGTGTCTTTTAAACGTAAGTATGAGCTTAATGTCTTCTTGTTTCAGTCATTGATGATGCATTGTGTGAACAAAGGCTTTGGGACATGAAATACAAAGGTGTACATAACTTTTACATGTGTGAAATTCGAAAAGACTTTACAATTGATGCAACTTTCAAGGGGAATTCATCTCGCTTTCTAAATCACAGTTGTGATCCCAACTGTATCATGGAAAAATGGTAAGTTACCCTAATATGCTGCATTTGTTTATATTCATCGAGAGATTCTAGAAAATCTTGCTTTTCTTGGACATTTGGAATATTTATTGTAGCAATTGAACATGTTAGATGCAAGTATAGTATCTGAATGGCTCTGTCTATCAACTAATTTGAACTAGCTGCTATTCTTCTTGTGAATTGGGGTTGATTATGCTTGTTGGTGCACTTTGCTAGTTGTTTCCATATTAGAAGCTCATGGTTTAAAATTCAAATCCATATATTTCACTGTCTGCAATGCATTTTTGAAGTATCTGAATGTGATTTATACATGTATCAGAAAATTTTTAGTCAAAAATATTGAAGTAGCTGCAATTTATTTCATAATTGAATTTTATGCCTGGACAATATCAGCTTTTACTGTGCTGTTAGTAATTGGAATATGATTTCCAGTTTATAGCTGGTAAATCCAATCCAATCTTTTTATTGAAAATCCCTCAGCTCCTAATTTCAGCTTGCAACCCATTTCATTCTGTTTTTTAACCAGGCAGGTTGAGGGAGAGACACGAGTGGGCTTGTTTGCTTCTCGTACGATAAAAGTTGGGGAACCATTGACATATGATTACAGGTATTCGACATATTTATCTTGCACGATCCCCTAGTATCAATTTTTCTTATCTTTGCTGTGAAATGGTGATGGATGGAAAGAAGAAAATAGCACAGAGAACAGGTCTTCATAATGTCACAAGCATCAGTCACAGCACTGGTATCAATGTTGATCTTTAATGTCCCTGTCTGCATTCCATTTTGTGCATCATATTAACTTCGATCTTACAGGAATATGTTTGAGTACATTCTGTGCATCATAATTTTTTTTGGTCTACTAGACACCCAGGTTATAGGATTAAGATAGAGAAAAAGTAAACAGAACCTCGTGAAGATCAGAGAAATGTCATGTCAAATCAAGTGCATGCACATTTTTTAGCAAAGAGGCCTGCTTGTTGCATGTTTGCTAGGCAAATATTATTGTCCAGTTGTTGAATGCTATTGATTGTCAAAATTGCCTCTTGAAAATGTTACAACAAGATGGTGAACGTTAGTGAGTCGGTCATAGCACTAGCATGAATGTTGATCTTTGGTGTCCCTGTTTTCAATCTATCCTGTCCTCTAGTATCAAAATTGATTTTTATATTGACCTCTTTTTTGTTCATTCTGTCTTAAATTCTTGATATGGTACTAGTTGTGGTGTTAAGAACAAGAAAAAGTAAACAGATCAGGATGGAGTTATGTTATGCAAATTCGATTTATTTATTCGGACCTAGAACCGAAACTAGGAAATTGAATATTGATTTTCAGCTATGGCTATCATATTATAATAGGATATAGAAGTTGTAGTTCAAGATAGGGCTTTAAATATCAACAAAGACTGAAGCTAAATATATATATATATATATAAATTTTTTTCATAGATTTGTACAATTCGGACCAGAAGTGAAGTGCCAATGTGGTGCAGAAAACTGTCATGGTTATCTTGGGACTAAAAGGAAGATTGTTAGATTGAACCTTTGTTGGGGTGCAAAACGCAGGAGGTCATCAACTGCTTACTTAGCTGTCGTTACAGTTTGAAGCAATAGGAAGTAATCCATTTTTATGGTGGATCAATCATGTTGTACATTTGTTTTTCTACAACGAAATATGAATGAAGTGGGAATAAAAACTACACAGATATCATTTGTGTTGTGGTTACACCATTCATTGAGAAAATTGTAATTTTTCTTTTCAGCTCCCTTTTTGGTTAACTTCTCCAAGAGTTGACTTACTATTAACATTGCAAGAGTGCATTTGTAATTGATATTTCCCATTGGGTTTACCAAGCTGTAATTCACACATCTTTTTGAGCTTTGGTATGGAAATCAGCAAGCCTTACGTGGTAGTTCAAGAGCTATTTTTCTATATTTTAAATGTTCTTTCGTTATTTTCCTTTTGCCTTGTAATGGATCTTATTCACTGTGCCTTAACCATAAGGTAGAGATCCAAATTGAATATTTGATGCAGACCACCTATTTGCAGCAAAGCATATACTAAGCTTGTTCATTATCTAGATTGATGCATAGGCTGACAATCAAGTCAACTGCTGATCATCAAGTCAACCAACAGGTGGCACATTATGGTCCTCTTTAAGATTCCTCTAACATAATATTCTTCTTGCTGCTCTATACAAAGTTAGGTTCCTTGGGGATGGAGTACCCCAATTCCAAGAATTTCTTTCCCAAGTACTTATGGTGTGGCCAATGAATGGACTAATAAAACATGTCTTGGAGAAATCTTAGATTGTACTGATACTCTTTTATAGACATACTGTCTTGATAGATGAGTAATACATACAACTTGGTGAATTAAGTAAAATACATCTACAAGATGTGACCAAATTTTCCTCCTTCCCTAGCCAAGCAAGGTTTGGTTGGAAGGAGTAGGCCGATTTATACATAAAAGTACTCTTTAAAATTCTAAAATATTCTAGATATTTTTGTAGATCGAGGCACAGTAATTCTAAAATTTTAAAATTTCTTACCATCACACTAATTTTGCAGGTTAATTATTTTAACAAATTTAATATTATAAATTTTAACCATTTTTCCATAATGATAAAAAACAGCATCAATTTATAGTACACATATATCAAATTTATGTGTTTAAAATCAGCCCGTTATATATTTTTCTATTTACATACCTAAAGTTTCATCATTTTCAGTTGCAAATTTTAGTAAAATACATGATTGCACGGGTAATTTGATCCAAAAACATTTTTAAAAGACAAATGTATATCATTTTGTAATACTTTAGGAGCAAACTCGATACAAAACATATTTAAGCAGCACATGCATAACATTTTTAATATTTTAGAGGCAAATTTCATCATTTTTCCATATTAAAATTACAGAAAATTCAAGGGTTTTTTTTTTTCCTAAAATTACCCCATGAAAAAATTTTGGACACCAATTGCTACCAGTTGATTTTTGACTTGCAGATTTAAGTCAACAAGTTTTTGGGTGATTTGCCCTCCAATCCGTATTCTCCCTTGCTCATAAGCCGTTTGCCTTCGCTCATCCTCGTGTTGATTCCATTTTAGATCGATTTCTTGCTGCTGCAAAACTCATCATTGAGAAAAAAAAAAAAAAATAGCAGAAGCAGAAACGAATAACAGAATGTGGCCATAAGCTATGCTGGTGGTAAAATCCAATACATGAACTTCATTAATCTTTCACCATTTTTTACAGCGGCAGATTACATATCTGGAAACAGGTAAATATAAAATACAATGTTCTTGATATATAGAGAAACAAATGAAATTCACTCCAAATAGCTGATTCTTGCTAATAAGTTCATTTAAAATTCAACTTGAGTTCATCAATCAAAGCATTCACATTAGTATTTAGTAATTACAGTCATTGATAATGACTCGTTATATGTTGTATCAGAAATTGCAAATTCACAACATAAAAAAGTCTCAAAAATTTGACAAACTCTTTAGCAGTATCCCATTCTTCTCTAGTAGGAGGATCTATGTTACTATTTTCCAGCTACAAATTAAAACAATATATATAGAGGAATAACAGATTGAATAAAGAGAGAATCTTACAGCTACATCTCATTGATTAATTGCAATTATGTGACCTATTAGATTATAACAGTAATATATACTATTGTGCATATCTATTAATTCGTTATCGGTACAACAGTAATATATACTCTTGTGCTTATATACCCCAAAAAAGAATATAATAATTAAATGAACAAATATAATTGAGAGATGTATTGCTATAGCATTTTGAAATCGCAATCAAATTAACAAATTACACGACAATGTAATACAAAACTGAATCAAGGCTTTATAATATTAAAGTGATGTACACCTCAAAACAACAAAAAATGTTAAACAACAATATTAATTTTAAAACATTCCAAAAATAAAACAATTTTGCTGTAAAATCTGGCAATTGCAAAAGCATTTTAGAAATGTAAATCAAAATGGAATAATATATAATATATACACACTAATGCTGAAAACTTTCATTAATTAGAAAATAAAAAGTACACAAGTTGAAATGTTCAAGAGAAGAAGATAGTTGCAATTTTCCATTTCTTCAAGAGAAAACCACTTGCCCACGACTTTTCCGAACCAAAAGAATCCCATTTACCCAAATATATAAACACAATATCCTTCACATTTGCACATCTAATAAAGATCTCAACCAACATTCACAAGCATTTCCACATATTATCATTTATCAACAAGAGATATATACCACAAAAATCACACACTATTTAGCATAAAAAAGGAGCATTAGGGATATAATTTAGCTGATAAACACGGAACAATAAATTAAACAAATGGAACATATACCAGCAAAAAGAAGAGAAATGGTATATCGAAACCATAAATTAAAAAATATTACAGCGCAGATATACATTACTCTTAAAAATACATATATAAAGAGAAATGATACCTGTTGAAGAGAGCCTGGAAAGAGAGAATCTCAGCTACAACGGAACAAGAAAATTTTCGAAAGATAAATGTAGAATCAGTGAATCAAATATCAATAGTTTGTCAAAATCATGAGAAAATCACAATTTCTAAAAGAAGATTCACATATTGAAGTCACTCATTAAAGTCGCAACCGTCTAGCGAGTGGTCGACGATCGGAGGGAAGGACGTGTCATGATGCTGAAGAGGAGAAAACTCTTTTTGCACTACAAAATCATCCAAAAGATAACTTGATTGGAGCAGAAGAAACAAACGAATCGAATTAAGTAGAGAGGAGTGTGGATGTTGGAGGAAACGAGGAAGAAAGATGGGTCGATTGAGACAAGGATGAAGACGGTCGGTTTAGCAAATAACCCAAAGTAATATTTATAACCTGACTTTTCTTGCGACCTTAAACTGAAGACATAACCCAACTCGACCTAAAAACTATCTAAACCATATTTTATTACTTTGGTCGAATTGGTCGGTTCAATATAAAAATTAAACAGTCATATGTGCATGGTTCATGCATATTCAATTTTTAGTTTGATTCTACATAGACCTACTAAAAACAATTAGTATCGAGGACTATTGAAAAAGGTAATCTGAAGTTAATTGGGTCATTTTTGGGTGGCAACTTGAAAATTGAAAGAGATAGTTAATACAAAACTAAAGATTTAGATATTATGGATGCAAATTATTTAAAAAAAATTTATTGCTATCAGCATTTTCTGTTACTATAATGTCAGTCATCTAATGGTGTTCAGAATTTTTCAGATTGCTCATTTAAGTTGGTAGAATTTGAGTTACGAATTGAAATTGAGAGAAATAGTGCGTAGGTATGGAATTAAAAATTAAAGGAGGCATGCAAATTACCTTCCATACCAGTATTCCGCATATTCTTTTCTTTTCATTTTCTTTTAATAAGAAAAAATGAGATTAGGTATTCTAAATATTTAGAGAAAACATGTGATGAACATATAAAACTACCTGTAACTTTTTTAGGATATTTATATTAATGGTAATTGATAATATCCAATTTATTGTACTTAAACTTGACCTAACAGTCATAAGCCCAACTCGGATAAAAAAAACCCAGCAAAACGTTATCCCAGTTGTAACATCCTAATACCCTTCAAGAGTATCATGGATGTTAAGGTCACTAATAATCACATAAATTAACCAATGTAAACATCACTACCTAACTCAATCAACTTTAGTATAAGCTACATATTATTAAGTTAGAACCTTCATAATACATACAAAGTTTGATTACATGAACAAATCTCACTAAATCTTATTTAGATGTACAATTAAGAGTTTTACAATATATAATACTTTCTATGGTCTACACTATATCTTTTGGAGATTTTCGTGGTTGTCATTATCCCAGCCTTCGGAACATCTTCAACTCCAAACCTACTCAAGCAACATTTAACTAAGTCATACATAATAATAGTTCACTAAGTACAACTAAAAACACACCTAATTAATTCATAACTTTAATATTTCATTCTAATATGTTTACCACTGAACTTAACTAGCACTATCCTTCTCTAACTAGAATTATTCTTAGGTGCACAAACAAATGAACTATCCACTCCTATTCAACTACCTTTATTAGTCATTTAATTTCACTTTATTCAAAGCAAGATCACTTAGAATTTCCACTCTATTACCTTAGAGTTACTAATAACACTTAAAAACTCTTTCGCATGTCACTTCCTTAACTTTACACTAACGCTAGAATACTTAACAACACATCTAACATTTGGTTCAGACTCAAAATTAATATCCCAAGCTTCCTATGTACTATGAAATTGAAAATCAGAACCACATAGTTCTAACATGCGATTTATGTTCTACTTAACATATAATGAAGTATACACCATACACTTTATATTTTATCAATCACAGATATATCTTACATTACCGTCATTTCATACCTAATTATCACATATTCATCGAACGTAGTGCATACACACTATAACACTTTTATAGCTTGACTTTGATATAACCGTGGATAATTTGGAACTCTGG
The DNA here is from genome assembly GCA_037975025.1 of Excoecaria agallocha. Lineage (NCBI taxonomy): Eukaryota > Viridiplantae > Streptophyta > Magnoliopsida > Malpighiales > Euphorbiaceae > Excoecaria > Excoecaria agallocha. The sequence goes on along the minus strand of CM075817.1, from coordinate 29,642,085 downwards.
ACACCATGTAGGTATCAAATCACTAGGCATTATTATAGTGTCAACAGTAGATATCCGGAGGCATCAAATCACTAGACACGATTAAGATATCAACACTAGATACCAAAGGTATCAAATCACTATTCCATATTATTGGTGGTTATGCCTGATAATCTTGTTTTTAGTGTTTATTTTCTGGATAATTTTGTGCGTTTTAGTGTCTCATCTTGCTTGTTTTTAGTGTTTTAAGACTATATTATTGTTTCTTATATGTATTTTAGTTATTTTGTTTAATTTAAAGTTTTTAGGTGATTAATGGTCTTAAATTTTACTTTTTGCAGAAAATTTTGTTAAGGCACGGCTGAGACAAACTGTCCCAGCCGTGTCCAGTGTAGATGGCAAAGCGCACCGTTTCACCAATGGCCACGGCCGAGACAAATTATCCCAGCCGTGCCCAATCCAGGAGTCAAAGCGCACCGTTTCATTAAAAGTCGCGGTTGAGACAAATTTTTCCAGCCGTGGCTATAGCAGATTTCAAAATGCGCCGTTTCATTAAAGGTCGCGGCTGAGACAAAGTGTCCCAGCCGTGGCCATGGCAGCCTGCGAAGCACTTTTGATCCAGAAGCTTGACACGGCTGAGACAAACTGTCCCAGCCGTGCCCTTTCCTTCTGTCGCGGCTGAGACAAAAATGTCTTAGCCGTGGCCTCTTGGACAGCTCTATAAAAGCTGCGAATTTTTTTTGCTTAAGGGAGTCTCTTTTCTAGGGTTTCGTGCTTAGAGTGTTTAGGTAGAGTAGAAAACGCGGTTTTTCATACTTTGTGGATTTTTCATCCTTAGATTTTGAGTTTTACTTGTAAAAATTACACTTTTAACTTAGTTTTACTTCAAGAATACAAAGATAGTTATAGTTTTAGTCTCTAGTTTGAAGATTACTGCTTACAATCAAATTGCTGTTTGCAAAAGAAGAGGAGGAGCTTCATCAACTTCAAATCTTTAGCTTTAAATGGGTTCTATAGTTTTCACTTTTACTTTGTTAAATTTTTACATTATGGATAGTAAGTAGTTGTTTTTGTTGCTTGGGGGAACTTTGAATCCCCTACTCACAATGTGAATATTGAGCATATTTTGATCTTTACATGAATGAATGGTCTATTTTACTGTTACTTATTTATATTTCATGGGTTTTCAATCTATTGAGTTAATTTTCATACATAGATGAATGATGTTTATCATATATCTTTGAATGTGTATTAAGTCTAGTGGATTGAAGTCCATGTATAATCTTGCTCAGTTTTTCCTTCATGAATGCTGTATTATTTTAGACGGCTCCGGAATGGGATTCTAAATGTGCAGTAATTGTGATTTTAGGACTAGAGTGTGGAGTGAAATGGATGAGATTTGGGTTGTTTGGCTCCGAAATGGAAAGGCAAACCAAACTTAGGATGTTAGACCCGTGCATAGGCTAGTTGTTGAGTTGGCTTCGGAATGGAAAGTTTAGCAACTAGAATAGCTGGCTCTGGAATGGGAAGCTTGGGTTAAGAGGGTTATCCCGAATTTGTTCATGTATACTTTTAGGTAAAAATTTATTGACATTTGGGTATGGGGTGGATAAGTGAACCCGAGCAATGCTTGATTTCTATAGATTTTTATATTTGCTAATTTTTTAGAATTTAATACACTGAATTTAAATTTCTCTATTTTACATACTTAGGTTTTTAAGTTACATTATATAAATCAAACAATTCATACACACAACAATTGGGAATTCTTTAGCATACAATTAATCCTCACAGTCTACACACACACATTTCCCTTGGGTTCGATATTGAGGGTTTTAACTATACCCCACTTTATTACTTGTCGATCTAGTGCACTTGCTAGGGTCGCAACAATGCCTTTTGGCCAAACATTTGGTCCTCTATGTAATATCACATTTCATTTTACTATATTATTGGCATGTTATGTTATAATAATATTTGTAAATAACAATCTAATGTTATTTTAACTATCCTTAGTCATTTATCATTAAAAGAATAATGATAAATAAAGACTAGCATGAGTTTGATTGTTAATCATGGGATGATTATATATGATGATATAAATCAAACTTATATATACTTATTAGAGAACATGGTACTGGATATATCCACTATGAGATACTATATGGTTTAATATCATTGGTGATCTCATAATAGTTATGTTATCGATCCTTAGATCCAAGATTATCATAGGGCCCTACATGAGGAACATTATATTTTGACATAATCAAACATTATCTTTAATCAGATAGTAATAAAGGTTATGATTAGACATGATGAGAATTATACATAGGATAGTGAATGATCAAGATGGAACTTGTCCCTCTCTTATGAGAGAGATATCTATTGGGACCCTCAATAAGTAAGATTAAGAAATGCATGGCCATGCTCAAATAAATTGATGGAGCGATCAATGTCATTTGATATTACCAGTATACTTAGTGATCGAGATGTTATATGTTTGAACTATTTAAGTTTGATATGGACCATGACTTATATTTAAACAAGATATTGTGTGACAAAAGGATTGTAACATATTCTATTATGTTAAAATCGAATTATCAATATTCATATTATATGGATAGTTATAATGTCTTGCTAGAAGTCACTTATCATTTGTGGGCCTATGATATGATTAAAGCCCACTTCCAACATAATATGAACCTATTGGGTCACACACATATAATATGATGAATGAACAAAGGTTAATTCGGGCATTTTGAATTTTATTTTGTAACATTTTAAAATTCAAAAAAAAAATTTTAAGGTTAATATTATAATTCTTATTTTAAATAAGAAATAAAGTATTTCTTATTTTAATAAGAGATGTGGGCCTAAAATTTTCTCTCTCTAAATTAGAGTTAGGTCACCTATATATATAGTGATATGTATAGTTTATTCCTAGTTAAGCATACAAAATTAAAGTGGAAGCCATCATTTTTGAGAGAGATAAAAATTTCATTTTTATGTAACCTTGAGAAGAATACAAAAATATCAAACCCTAGCCACCAAGAAAGGGAGCTAGCACCCCTAGCTATCTCGTTCATCATATTCACATGTGGATACTAATAAAAGGTATTTATTTAACATGAGGCAACACTTAAAAAACTTTTATCTACACTTCAAGAGGTTAGTAACCTTTACATTCACTCTTTTGAATTAATTGAATAGTATGGATCTTGGCGGATTTCATTTTTTTCACTGCATTATTATTTTATTTTATTTTATCCTGTTGAAACCCAACACATATAAGTCCACAACTATGTCTAAATCAAGCATACACTAAGGCTTCACTCACATATTCATCATGCAATTGTATTTATACCAAACTAAGTTGGGAACACTTCACTATATCTATAAATCAATAGTACATTCATAATCACTTATTAACTTTATTTTTAATACATTAATGCTACAATAATAATCATATTTCACTATGATTCATGCATAAATTCATGGTATTATAAGACAATTCACACATAATAAGTCTTATTACACTCCTTTAGACAAGCTCACAAAGTTTTATTAGTGCTCGAACAGGTTCGAAAGACATTAGATAACTTTCGAGTGAGGTTCAATAATGTTTGGGGATAAAACATAAGTGACCTGACTAAGATGGAATTTCACTCAACCGGGTTAGAGCATTCTGCCCCTACCAAAACACAAGTGACTCGGTTGAAATGGCATTTGACTCGATTGGGTTGATGCAAAACCCTAGAAAACTATAGATATGTTTAACTTGTAAAGCAAATTTGACCTAGCAAATGTAATTTTATGGCAAAACTTTCTTCTAAACAATTGTTATACTATGTCTCTAGTTTTTATAAAAATAAAAATAAAGCAATTTGGACAACCATCCAAAGAGATATGAATCAAAATATAAAACTATTTCTATTAACAGGGTAGTAGTCATGACACAACTTCAAGCCAAAATTCCATAAACTTAGAGACAAAATTTAATTTTGGTTTCTTCTATAAAATCTTAGATATATTCTTAACTTTCTTCTCTAACTAAAATCACTTTATTTAGATATCTATAGATCAAATTATGGCCTTAAATATAAAACTGGTCAAGTGAACCCTATGATAGAATTTCATTAGGTAATTCTTTAGGACACTACTCACCTTTTTCATGCATTTTGACATCATTCCCAGACTATAACATCAATTATATAAAATTTACAATACATTAACCAACTTATTTCATTTTAAACACATACCAAGAAAAATATGAGATTCATATACCTTATTTTAGCCAAAAATCCCTTTTTTTAAGTCCTTTGCTACTCCTTCTTGTTTTCCCTTGTTAATTTTATCTTCTATAACACATCCAACGTATATAGATCAAGGTCAATACTCAAGTTTATATCTCATCTTATAGAGTAAGGATGAGTAGAACAATAATGTATAAATCCCATATAACTCACTTTAGATCCGTACTTAGCTTGATTTTTTCCTTAAGCCCTTAACATGTATCTTATTATATAAATTGAGAGAAGAAATGAGGGAAAAGGATTTCAGCCAACTATAGGGGTTGGCTACTTCTTCTTCCTTTTTATACCAAGTCTCTATAATTTTGTAGATTTAATTTGTGTCATTTCTTCATTGGTCCTACTTTTTAACTTTTTTATAATTACAAAATGACTGTAAATATTTCTCTAATTACTTCATTGCATGGGACCTTAACTAATCATATCATATAAACCCATACTTTTCCTTGTATTATATTTACATAACACACTTAAAATAAATTGCAAAAATAAATTACAAAAGTACCCTCAATCAATTTCATTAATATCAATTTATCCCAATTGGTCACTAGCCCACATAATCTTTATTATCTCTATCAAAAACATCCTTACCAGGTCACATTCCCATTAGTGTCTAAATTAGGGCATTGTACCATCACCTTAGAGGCCTAGCATACAACAAGATGAACATGCATTGAAACCAAAGGGATAAAGCTATCCAATTGGACTGATAAGACACGTCCTTCAATAGTCCACTGACACACACATCCATCCATCTCATCTATTACCTGTTCCATGTCACATTGTTGAACACCTACTCTAACACTTGGGTAGATCACTCGAGTAGTGCTCAGTGCCTCTTATAAATACCAGGTTATCTCACACTAAAATATAGGTTACATCCTCGAGACACACACTCTCTCTATGTATTCTCTCTCCTTCTAAGTCTCTTATCGACTTAAGCATTAGAGTGTCAATATTTGGTTCGATTGGGCTAACCCTCTTGCAAGATTTGATCGAACTCTACTATCATCATGATCTTGATATTGTGCTAACTCGATCACCATAAATGATCTCGTCCTCTTATAAAATATTGGGATTTATTATTTGGTGCTTTTATTAAAAGCCTATGGTAGGGTCAAAAGGCCTAATATAATGGTAATTAAAGTAAATCTGGGCTTTGCTAATGGACGGGATAAGAAAATATAAGCCTCGAAAAAAGTGCAAGGGTTGAAAGCAGGTGAAATATTCATGCTAGGACTAAAGAAAGATAAAATATCCCTCCCCAAATTGTGAAGAACAATTTTATAAGGAGATGTAACATTCCTTCAAAGATTAGGAATTCTTCCCACACTGGTGCACGAGCTTTTCAGTGCTCTTCCACTCAAAAGGGCACTAGAGAAGGCCATAAAGCTACATTCTTCTTCATTTGCCCATAAATCAATTAAAAGGGAAAAAATACAATGGGAAAAATTCTCTCATTTCAAGCTAAGAAGAAAACTTACATGCTCGTTCCAAGTTAAGATAAAATAAGTCATACTCTACACCGACGATCCTCTGACTAAACAAAGCTCCCAGGCACACTAAGGGGTCAATCATGCCCATCTAATAGGAAGAGTGCATTGGGAAAAAAATGAAAGAGGAGAGGATTTGATCGATATAAATCGAGGGTGAACACAATGAGGTAAAGGACTTTGGCCTATCTGATCTCTTTTAATTGATCATAAAAAATATCCCAAAATTTAACTTCAAAGCTCCTCTCATGCAAGCATTAATGATGATCAAAACAAATAGAGCAAAAACATCGCAAAGGGTTTGTAATGAGAAAGCACCCGAAAGGTACACCATGTAATTTCTTCCTAATGTTTTTTCATTTAATGTAATCCTTGTTACATGGTTGACACATATGTATAATCCTAATCATCAAATTTAATTCCATGAGTAATCCCAGTTATGAGACTGACAAATCATATTATTATATCGATGTGTTCCCAATCTAACAATTTAATCCTAATCAAAAGATTGATGTATAAATTATTATTTTTATTCCCAATATAAAGATTGATGTATAAATTATTTTTCTCAATCAAAAGATTGATTTACAAATTATTATTTATTCACTACCAATGTTTTCTATATTGAAGAACATAATCCCAATTGAAATGATTGATATATGAATCATTATCTATGCTGATTGACACACTTTCGATTAATAAGATTTATATCAATCACATGATTGATGTAAATACTATGCTAAACAAAGTTATTTTAGTCGATGCCTACCCCGATCATGTCATCCGATCGAGAAAAATATTTTTGCTTATCATCCAAAGAAGTATAGTCAAATTTCAAAAATCATTAACATGATTATTTGCTTTTATTTTCAAGTTAATTGATCAGTACACAAAAGAATAAAGAGGTAGTAGAAATAAATTAAAAGTTGGGAATTTTATTAAAACTTTTGAATACAAAGAAATGCATTAGATAAAGAAATTTCCTATCTAAATCTCTATAAACAGTGACCTGATGCTCAAAGATCGTTTCTCATTAACTCCTACAATGTTGCAACCCTTTTCCTCTTCAATTTCAACCAGGAGCTCAATAAAAAATAAAGTAGAAAAACACATACCATTAGCCATTCCCCATCCACAAACCACAGTTTTAAGCCACGATCCATTTGGACTTTAAAAGTGGTGAAAGATGGAATGTAGAAAGGGAAATGAGAAAATGGAGAATGAAATACAGATTCAATGGCCATTTACCTATTATTAATAGGTGATACCATGACGAAGGGAGACCCATAAAGGGAAAAGAATTCATTCATCTTCCTAAAATGGCAAAAGTTAGAAAAGGAAAAAGATTGAAAAATTTTGGGGGTACTCAGATAACTCTATCATATAAAAGGAAAGAAGAAATAAAGATTCTTTCGAGTTTAAGAAAATTTGAAGGAGTAAACTTATTTATAGGAGATCCTAAAAAAGACTTTAATGCCAATAACCACATGGAGATCATCGATTGGTGGATAATCAAAATCAAAGTTTCACAAAGTTAAAAGGCAATAAATCATCATAATAAAAGCACAAAGAATGAAACAATGATCATTAAATGTGCAAGTTATCTAGAGCTTATCATTTTACAAAGAGACTTCATTAAGGGGCATAAAAAATCAAGCTTTTAAGTCTATTAAACTAATTGGAAGAATTTGAATGGTTGGGTAACCAGGAAATAAACATCCTATCTAATATGATCATTCCACAGGGAAGTTAAATGATTATTTTCCTAATCATAAAAACTAACATTTAGATTACTACTCTTTTCAATCGATGTTCTCCTGATTGAGGTATTAAATCCCAATCACTCAACTGATGATCTTATTCATATAATTGATTGATGTACTGGACCTCTGTCACATGACTGATGATCCTGTCGAAATACTCATTTTCCTGATTGATGCATTCTCAATCAATGAATCAAATTCTAATCCTATGATAAATACTTAATCACTCTCATAAAATTACTCTCAGCCGTGGTTAACCTAGTGTGATAAGCGTTGTAGCCATGCTCATATCCAGTTAGGTTTTCAAAGGGCCACTTTTAGGATCAAGATCGGATGAGGCTCACTATAACTTATACATTAGGTACTTCATAATAAAAATGGGTTAAACCCAAATTATTATTGATAGTGAACCTATGAAGACATCTAATATGGGCTCAAAGAGGTAGGTGTCTTGGAATTGCCACTCAACAAAGCGTTAGTAATTGAATCCTGACCTTTTAATACGTAAACAAAGAACAGTGTTATGGACATCACTCTTACTAGGCACCTCGATTAAGTGTTGTTTTATAATTGAGTTTTAAACATTACTTCGCTACCTCCCTTCTCACATGATGTATAGATTTAAATAAACATATCAATCAATTAAATAAGTGATAAATAAAGCAATAAATAAATAAATAAATCAACTACTTAAATTATTACAAAAGCAGATCATCCAACTGTAAAAATAAAATGACATACATAAATCAGGGTATTTATTGGGTTGGGAACATTAGTTCCCTCATGTATATTTTACGAAAAACTCTTTTTTCTTATTGTGTGACTTTTGGGTTGGAAATTGGATATTGGTCCATTTTATCAAAAAACAAATCCAAATTAATTAATATAAAAATAATTTTATGTGAATTTCTCATTTAATGTGCAGAAAAATAATTTTATTACTACTTATTTCATCCCAAAAATAAATACATCCAAAATTAAATCAAAAATTAAAGTAATAAAGCAAAACATTAAATAAAATAAATCTAAATGAAAAATAATAATAAAATAAATGAGAGGGTAAAGTGTGAACCAATTGAGGGCACAACTTCTAAAGTAAGATCACCTTCGAGTAACTCCAAATGTAAATCATTCGCTCGCATAAAAAACCTATGAAAGTCAATCAATTAGAATTTTAAAAGAAAGTATGTAATAAAAAAAGTTAAAATAATATACAAAATATTAATATTAGAATTTAAACATGTATACAGAAGCAAAAACACTTACATAAAGATGCAAAAATGAATTAAGAATCAAACATCAAGAAAAGAACATAAAGAAAGATAAAAAAAAGGCAAAAGAATACTAAAATAAGCATAAATCCATCCATGGATACCCTTGGAAGGTGACAGACGCCCATGACTAGAGTGGGATGGGACGAGAAGAAAATACCATGATGTTCCATCTATCGTATTTATAGACAAGCATCTATGGTGCTTTCTTTTTGTCTGTCACTCAAAGAACAGATAGGAAAATAAAAAAACCAAACACAAAATTATTTAAAATCTTAAATGAACCTTAAATATGTAATTTTATGGATCTAAAGCATGCCAGATCTAGAGTACTATCCCTACATCACATTTTAGACACATAATAATAATAAAACAATAAGTAAAATAATAACTTAAACATAAAATACAAGACATGCATCTGTGGAGTAAATCACATCCTAATATTCTATTTTAGCACAACAAAAAAATTTAGAACATCATATCACGTCTAAGAATACATGAATCTCAACAAATAATACAAGAAAAACATATATAGTGCCATTAAATAGCATGCATAAGGTGAAAATGAACAAGAAAGAGAGAGAGAAAGAAAACCTAAAATATTACCTTCATGAGATATTTTGATTCTATAATGGTAACAATATTCATTTGTACTTTGATCTTTGATGTTTGTATTCAAGAAAACAAAGAGTTTTATGCTTTTTTTGGTTAAAAAGTTTGATCCGTTGTTCTCGAAAAGAGAAAATTGATTTTTCTCTCTTTAGAAACCTTATTCTTTTTCAAATCTGAATCCTCATTTTTAAAAACCCTAATTTTTATCCTTATACCTGGGGAGGAGTTCGAATTCCCTCCCAACTCTAACTCTCCAAATATAGAAGGATTCAAATCCCTTTAAATCTAGGAAAAATATTAAATCATCCTTATCTTCCATTTTAAAACTAGAAAATATGGGAATTCTGTAGATGCACCCACATATAGGTGTCCATCATGACAGATGGTTATCTCTCACATGAATCCCTAAAAATTATAAAAATGCCCCTAATCTAACCTGAACAGAAGGAAAGTGGTCACAGATGACCGTCCCTCACATAACAGATGACTGTTTGTCATGGCTAGAGGCCAAATTCAATGTTTTGATGCTCTTTTGTTGAAATCTCCACAAACACTTTCAAAACGTAAATTTTCTATGAAAAAGTCAAAAATTTCGATTGGAGCTTCGAGATCCGTATTCTTTATCAAAAATATATTGTGTCCTCATCTTTAGGTAACCCTCATCTAGGCTACCTCAAGTCATAATGTGTACAATTGCCCTCAATTTTTGGGAACTGGTACACTAATGCCAAAATGAGCTAAAATTTAGAGAGAAGGAAAAAGATACATACCTGAGGTAGTGAATCTCTAGTTGATTGGCTTAAAACATGTACTATATGAGGTAGTGAGTCCCTTGGTCTAGTAGTTATCATTAGCTTATCGATGTGTTAACCCTTGATTGGGTTGTTACCATAAGTTTGTCGATGTGTTAACCCTTGGTTGGGTAGTTACCATCAGTTTGTCGATATGTAAACCTTTGGTTGGTACCTACCATCAGTTTGTCAATGTTTTAGCCTATGGTTAGGACTTACCATCAAATTTTCGATGTGTTAACCCTTAGTTGGGTAGTTACCATCAGTTTATCAATGTGTTAACCTTTGGTTGGGTATTTGCCATTAGTTTCTTAATGTGTTAACCCTTGGTTAACTGCTTGGTTAGCATCAGGTTGTTAGCATGCACAATCAAATGAGATTATTAAATGGTTGATACCATCTGTAGGCATACCTAACCTTATAGCTGTGGTGGTTGATGCCGTTTATAGTTGTGTATGCTCCCTTTGAAATAATATTCTTATTGGAAAATTTCTGGTAAATATGCATTTGTGAGGAGTCATTGATAGCATATACTTGAAAGCTTACTATTCATGTACGTAGGTCTACTTTGGAGACACCATAACATAACCTTTTCCCTCATCATTGGAAGTCAAAATAACCTTATAGACCATAGGTTTATCTTGAAGACACTGCATCATAATTCTTTTCCTTATCATTGGAAGTCAAAACTGTTAGTGGTTATGCCCTAGGCCATATGTTTGGTTCTTTATGTAATATCACATTTTATTACATTTTGGCATGTTAGAATATAATAATATTTGTAAATAATAATTTAATGTTATTTTGACTATCCCTAGTTATTTATCATTAAAGGAATGATGATAAATAAAACTAGTACGAGTTTGATTGATAATTATGGGATAATTATATATGGTGATATAAATCAAACTTGTAGGTACTCATTAGAGAATAAAGTACTAGATTGACCCATTATGAGATACTACATGGGTTAATATCATTGGTGATCTCATAATAGTTATGTTATTAATCTTTAGACTTGAGATTATCATAGTATCCTACATGAGGAACATTATGTTTTGATATAACTAAACATTATCTTTAATCGGATAATAATAAAGGTTATGATTCAACATGATGAGAATCATGTAGAAGATAATGAATAATCAAGATGGAATTTGTCCCTTTCTTATGAGAGAGATATCTATTGGGCCTCTCGATAAGTAGGACTAAGAAATGCATGGCCGAGCTCAAATGAATTGATGATGAGATCAATGTCTTTTGATATTATCAGTCTACTTAGTGATCAAGAAATTCTATGTTTGAACTATATAAGTTTGACATGGACCATGACTTATGTTCAAACAAGATATTGTGTGACAAAGGGATTATAACATGTTCTATTAGGTTAAAATTGAATTATCGATATTCATATTATTTGGGTAGTCATAATGTCTTGCTAAAGACCACTTATGACTTATGGGCCCGTGATGGGATTAGGGCCCATGACCAATATAATATGAACCTATTGGATCGTACACATAGAATGTGATAAATGGACTAAAGGTTAATTTGGGCATTTCAAATTTTATTTTATGATAAATTAAAATTTGAAATAAATAATAAAATAAATAAATATTAATTAGGATTAATATTTTATTTTATTTTAAATAAGAAATAAAGTATTTCTTATTTTAATAAGAAATATATAAGCCCAAAATTATCTCTCTCTCTTTTAATTAGGGTTAAGCTACCTATATATACATATGATATGTAAGGTTTGTAACCCTAAGAGACACACTAGAAAGTGAGGCATCGCTTTGAGAGAAAAGAAAAAAGAGAAAAACGTTTTCTCTAATCCTAGCCGCTATAGAAGGGAAAAAATATTATTTTTCAAAAAATATGACATTCTGGGAAATATGAATGCATCGAGAGATGGGATCATAACACATATACCCTTTTTGGTTTGATGCATAGCCTAAAAAAATACATTTAATTGATTGGGCTGAGAGTTTAGTTCATTCATGAGGGGAAAGAAGAACAAAACAAACACATCTAAAAGGACGTAAATGTATGTATTCAGGTTGTTTGTGATGGAGATGAAAAAATGGTGATTGATGATTAAGAGTTGGTGAAGGGAGTTTATTAATTATGTGAACAGTAGTGGAAAGAGCCTTAACCCAAAAATGAGATAGAACAGAGGATTCAATTAGTAAGGAATGCACCACATCAAGAAGGTGATGATTTTTTCTCTCAGCCACACCATTCTGTTGGTGTGTATATGGACAAGTTCTTTGTAAGATAATTCCCTTTTTTGAAGAAAATCCTGAAATTTTGTAGACATGTATTCCCCCCTGAATCAGAACGAAAGATTTTGATGCTTTTGGAGAACTGGTTTTTAATGAGTGTTGAATATTTTTGAAAGGCATCGAAAACCTCCGATTTTTGTCTCAAAAAATATATCCAAATAAAATAGTTGTGATCATCAATAAAGGTTACAAAATACTTATAATAGGCATAAGAAACAATTGGAGAAATGCCCCATACATCATTGTGCACTAAATCAAAACAATGAGTGGAATGCGTAATATGGGATGGAAAAGAGAGACTTTTGCTTTTACCCATTTTACAACTAGAACAATAAAGAACTGCCTCTCTATGTGTAACAGAAAATTTATTTCCCAATAAACTAGATTTTAACATAGAAGAAAGAGTTTTATCATTTAGATGACCTAACTTAACATGCCATAACTTGTAATCATCCTTCAAGGAATTACAAAATAAGGAAAGGGATGTTTTAGACTGAGATGGTGTTTTAATATGAAGAGGAAAAAGCTTGCCCAATTTTGGTCCCTCAACTACCGTCTTCCCTGATACCAGCTCCTGCACAACACAACCAGAAGGAGAAAAAACAACTTTGCAACTATTGTCAACCATTTGACCAACCGAAAGAAGATTAACAGATAAATATGGAGAGATAAAAACATTTTGCATAGACGAAGAAGAAGAAATATCACCAGTGGCTATTATGGGAAGATGATCCCCACTTGCAATCTCAATTTTCAAACTGCCCTCATATTTTTTTTACGTTAATTAGATCATCAGATGTGAATGTCATATGGTTAGAAGCCCTTGAGTTAGAAAGCCAAAATTTAGATGCATTATTATCATTAAGTCCCAAGGCAGAAAGTGCAGATATGATCATCTGTTGTACATTTTTTCGAGTAAGAATAGGAATTGTTGGCTGTAAAGTAGCAGAGATCGTGGCTGCAGGTATTGTATCATTCACAGCATTGATGGTAGACATTTGAAAGGCATGATGATTGCGATTTTGGGGATGCTTTCGACATTCTGAAATAATATGTCCCTTAGTTTTGCGATAGTTGCAAAATTTTTGGGAACATTGATTCATAATATGACCAAAACCCTTACAGCTGTAACATTGAGTATTTGTCAGATCACGACCTCGTTGTTTCCCTTGAGTGACATAGACAACATTTAGAACATTAGAAGAATTCCCTTTCTGTTCCAATGTAGTTTGAGTTGAAAGTCGTTGTTCCTCTCTAAAAAGCTCATTCAAACAGTCATCTAAGGATGGTGAAGGGATGCGAAGCAATAAATTGGAACGCACAGATTCAAATTCATGTCAAAGTTTCATTAAGAATTGATCCCTTTGACTAGTTTCATGAAGATTTTGAATTCCTTCTAAAAAAGTATCTGGAACAAAAGCATATATCAGATCTGTATATTCTGTCTATAACATGACAAAGCCAGAGTAATACTCCTGAATGGACAAGTTTCCTTATGTATAATTTGAAATATCATACTCCAGTTGAAAACTCCTAACTGTGTTATTTTGTCTGTAGACTTTCTTCAAATAATCCCACATGGCTTTGGCTGTCTTGTAAGGTCACAGAGTGACAGCAATTTCAGGTTCCATAGTTTGCAGTATCCATCTCTTGATTCGAGCATCTTTGGCCTTCAATTCAGCAGCTTTTGTTGGATCAGTAGGCTTAACATTATTACCATCAATATGTCCCCATAATTCCTTCCCTTGAACATAAATCTGGAATTGAAACTCCCAAGCAAAATAATTCTTACCTGAAAACTTAACACAAGCTACATCAAATTTCTCCATGAGATCCTGAAGAAATATTCCAAAATAAATATATGCTAGAAGTTCTGATCCAAGAATTAATCAGCCCTTTCCAAGAATAACTAAAGACAAGAATCACTCAAAATTCACAAAAGGCTCAGAGTGGCTCTGATACCATGTCAAAACTGAAAGAAGTATAAGAAAACTAGAATTGTTTATATGTTTGGACGCCCGAAACAGTGAGCTATCCTTTCATTATATAGAATAATTACAAAATATCATATCCCTTGATTACATCATAAGAGATTAAGCTAAATCCCTTAACTACAGCAGAAAATATATTACAGCTATTTACTAAGAGAATTACGGCTAAAAATGAAATACAAACAACAAGTTATTTTAGTGTAAAACTGTCAACAATGTTTTACACTAAAACAGCAAGTTGTTTTAGTGCAAAACTGTCCATATTGTCTAAAACTATCAACAACTCATGCAAATCATCCACCTCAGTCTCATAAAATCAATATCTTTGAAAGCTACCATTGACATAACTGTTTTAATGCAAACTATCCACATTGTTTAGCACTTAAACAACAAGCTATTTAAGTGCAAACTGTCAACAGCTCATGCAAATCGTCCACCTCAGTCTCATAAAATCAATATCTTTGATAGCTACCATTGACACCATGTACACCTCTACTTCTTTATGGATCAAGTCATCTAATATCTTAGTTACCATCCTCCCATAGGTGGTACCTGTATTCTTATGTCTAAAATGCATGACTTGGTAGGTGTAAGTACCCATTCAGTGATAAAGACTATTTTAATTCGATCTACTATCTTATTCAGAATCTGGTTATATCCAGCATACCCATCCATAAAGTTGTACATGGCACAAATGACTATGCTATCTATATGAAATCCCTATAGTTGTACATGCTACTAAGAAATCTATATGAGGCAAGGGAAAGTTATCTTTTGGGTAAGCTTTATTCAAATCCCTATAGTCCATACAGACCCTAACTTTTCCAGCCTTCTTTGCTATGGGGACAACCTTTGCCAACCATGTAGGGTAGTGGACCTCCACTAGGAACTTGGCTTCTATTTGCTTTCTAATTTCTTCCTTAACCTTTTTAGCCCACTCTGGCCTAAGTCTCTTAAGCTTTTGCTTAACTGGTTTGTACCCTAGATAGGTTGGGATGGCATGTTCTGTAACCTCTTAATCTATTCTTGGCATGTCCTCATAGGTCCAAACAAAGTCTTTTTCATATATTTTTTTTAATTTTCTCTTGAGTTTTTCTCTCTCTTTAGGAGTTGTATTTGATGTTAATAAAATTTTCTTTGGGTTTTCTCTTATTTCGAGATTAAATGAACATATTTTTGTTTAGTTAATGTCAAATATGAATGATATATGATCATGATTATGCACATTAAAATTAGAAGAAACATCACACAATTAAGCAAAATTGTTCATCTTATTAATATAATCAAAAGAGGAATCATTATTCTCATCAAAAAGTTCTGAAACATAAATAGTATCAATAAAAGTATCCTCTTCAGTCTTAACAACATTAAATGCCTCTACAACTTCCAAGTCCAACTTAGGTGGATCTTCAACCTTAATCTTTTCCTTACCCTTCACCTGAATAGTAAGCAATCTCTCTATTATGATCTCCTTGGACATTTCTTTATCCCAAGTTGAATGATGCAGAAGGATTTCCTTATCCCGAAGACACTCAATTGGTTTGATAATTCCTTGTTTCCAGTCAAAGATGTCATTAAATAGCTTAAATATTGGCACAACTTCACCCTCTATCAGTTGAGACTCATTCTCTCCATAATAAAGGTAGACCTTTAAAGTTGGCACAAAGCTTTGAGAAATATGGGAAATTCTTTTCGCTACTTCTTTCTTTTTGCTCTTTTCACCAGGATCGGGGAAACCTAAACCCTTCTTATCCTTCTAACCCTTGGTACTGATAGTAGTTTTGGACCCTAAGAATTATTACATAGACTAGCTCCAGGCAGGAAGTTCATCTTTTTCAACATATTGATCACTTATGGAATGTCAGCAAAGTTGTTTTCACCTTCTTCATCATTAATTACAGATATATGAAAACCATCGAAAGGCTACTTAGTTATCTCCAGTATAGATACCTAGTGCTCTCTCTTACAACTTTAATGGTTACCACTTGACCATCACGAGTTATCTTGATCATCTGATATAGCATGGACGGTAGCCTATCTAACTTATAAAACCATGGTCTTCCAAGTAGAACACAAAAGTTGGTAGGGATTGGCAATACCACAAACTCAACCTCAATTTTAATAAGTCTCATCTTCACTACAGCCTTAAAGGTCTCAGCAGCTTGCCAATTTGAGTTGCCATAGGCAAAAAATATCAAATCAGACATGTTCAACGTACTCTCGTTTAGCCCAAAAGAAAGAATTGTCAGTAAAGGACATATATTAATAGAAGACTCATCATCTACCATCACACATGCTGTGTGTTGACCATTCACTTGAGCTTTGATGTGAAGAGGGTGATTGTGGTTTTAACCTTCAGCAACTAGGTCAACATCAAATTACATAATATTCTCTCCCATTCCTCATTTGACTAGACCCAATAACTCAAAAGGTGAAATGGTAGTGGCAACTGTAAACTCACTCAAAGCTTTCTCTAACTTTTGCCTATGTGATGGGGACCGCTTCAATAAATCCTAAATAAAAATCTGGGTTTATGTTTTCTTCAATTGCTTGATTATCTGATTCTCCTCAGCTTATTTCTCTGCAGGCACTACAATAGAAGCTGGTTACTTTTCAATTTTTTGGGCCACCCTTCCACTTTTAGTGATCGTCCTTGCACTTTTCTCCTCCCTCACTTCTTTCTCACTCTTACTAGCTAAACTCCAGATATCAATGGGCACCATAGTCCTTTCATCCTCACTTTTAGTGGGAGAATTGAAACTAGCCAATTTTTTTCACTTAGTTTGGGGGTGGAATGAGTAATAGCCACGTACTCAATCCTATATAGGTCTCTTATCACATACCACTCGGCAGATTAGGCCCAATCATAAACACTAGAGGTGGTATAACATTGTAACATCCTTTTTTTCTTTTTCTTCTCTCTCTTTTCAGGATCTTAAATTTGTTTGCTAACTATCAAATCCTGAATATTATTGCTTAAGGTGCGGCAATAATCACTGAGATGCCCAGTATACTAGTGGTAAGTGCAATACTGATCTTTCTTATGATGAGATAACCCTTGACTCTTTGTAGGTCTCGATGATAATGGTTAAAGCTTCCCTTCTTTTACTCAATCGGTTTAACACCCAAGATAGTGACTTACCGAGGTTGGAATAATGCCTCTAATTAATCTCCGTACTAGACACTTTGGTTGTCTTCTTGATTCTGTTCACCCTACTGCTACTTTTGATTGCCTTATTATTGCTAAAATTTTGCCTCGCACCTTCATTATTGGCCCTTGTGGCCAAATACTCTCCCTCAGCCTCTATAGTTATATCCTTTAGAGACTCCCAATCCTTCATGCCTGTCATTTTAGGTTATCCTTTAAATAGAGACTTGCATTTCAAATAAAGAGCCTAATCCAGTCAGCTGTGTCAGGCTTCCTATTTATCTTTATGACTCAGTTCCTCCACCTCGTGAGGTACTTGTGAAAAGACTCATCATGGTTTTGTTAGATCAATTCAAGGTCCTTTATGGTGCCCTCTATCCTAGTACTACAATTATACTGATTGAGGAATTCTTCAGTTAGCAAATCGTAATCTTCCTTAGTATGCTTATCCAATCTATAATACCAATCAATCGCAGGGCCTGTTAAGCTTAGACAAAAATATTCCACCTTTTGCTTCTTGGTTAAGGTGATGCCTTTCATGATTAGTGTGTATTGCTTAACATATGCAAAAGGATTCGAAGTATTATGACACAAAAGGAATTGCTAATGAAATTTAGATAATTAAATTTAGCTCAATTTTGGAACATCCAAATAATAAATACTAACAAACAATTTGATAATAAAATAGATGAGGTCAAAAATAAAATAGAATACATGTAAATTAAATAAGAATTTAAACAAATGGAATGGGTTTAAAAGTTATTTCAATAGAAATTAAAGTGTATAAAATTATAAGAAATGATTTAGAAGGAAACATACAGTGATTTAAAGGGATTTTTAGAAAGGACCAAAAATGGGATTTAAAACCCAAAATTTTATTTCTTTCCTTTTTCTTTTTCTCCCCCTATTTTTGCCCTTATTTTTTCTCAATCTCCTCATCTTCTCTAGCCACTAATAGCTGCCAACCTCATCTCTACAGTGTGCGACAGCCAGTGTCTCTCTCTCCTTTCCTATTTTTTTACTTTGCATTTTCTGCTTCCTCTTCAAATCACCACCATCATCTCTTTTTGCCACCGACCATTGGCCACCTCCACCTTGAATGATGACTGAGGAGTGATGTAAAGGTCCTAAATAACCTAGTAATGAGCATATATATATATATATATATATATATATATATATATATATATATATATTTGTGTTAGGGATTTAAAACCAAAATTCTAATTTTAGGGTTTAATCCTGATGTAAGCTTTAAATTTTTGCATTTTATTACTTCAATTTACCCTAAATTTATATTTCTTAAATTAATTAGAGTTAGTTGATTGAAATTGATGAATGTGTATATGAAGAAGAAGAAAATTTGAGGAATAAGGAGAAGGGGAAGGAAATAGAAGATTTAGCTTGACTTTTAGAAGTGCTTTTGGTATATTAAGATTGATTTTTGCTGCTCATTGAGGTTTGCAACCACTAAACTTATTTTTCTTAATTATTTGACTTTATGTTTATATTTAAAACATATGCCATGACATAAATTTGAATGAATTTATTTAAAAATTATGAAATTGATTGTATATTGAGACCTCTTGAAGTAAGTTGAGGGTGTAAAACTACATAGATATATAAGTTCTTTATATATATATATATATATATATATATATATATATATATATTATGTTTGGAAAAATTTAGTTAGAACATGCGATATTGAAAAATTAATATCAAGTATATGCATTACTTGAACTAAATTGGTTTTAAAATATAGTTTATTTGTGAATAGTTGATATAGTTTTTTTAGATATGTTCTTTATGTGGTTTGTTATGTTGTGAAAATTAAAGGTTGATGAGAAGAATGCTGACGGCCCATAGTAAATGATACAAATTCCTAGATAGGATACAATTGGTTGGTGTGATGGATGGTAAAATGTTGTGTTAGATGGTATAACGGTCACTACAAAAAAAATGCAGAATAGCGACGAAAATTAGCGAAAACAATAAAATACGTTGCTAAGTGCATCATATAGTGACAATATTGCGACCAAAAATGAATTTCTTCACAAATATTGAAAGAGTTAGTGGGAAAACAAATATTGCGATAATTTAACGAGAACAAACTCTTGTTGTTGCCAATATTAGGTGCCAAAATTTTGGCACAATTAATTGCGAGGATAAAAGCAGATTTAGCATTAATATTGTTGTCGCCAATTAGCGAGAACATTGTTGTAGCTAAATTGATGAGAACAATGTTATCGCTAGCTTAACAAAATATAATACTCAATTCATATAGCTATATTGGCGAGAACATTATTATCGCTAATTAGCGAGAATATTGATGTAGCTAAATTGACGAGGACATTATTGTCTTTAATTAATGTGAACAATATTGTAGCTAATTGGCGAAAATAATGTTGTCGCTAATTTAGTTAAATATGCATATAGTTAAATATTATCTCCATTGATATAGCTATATTGGTGATGACATTTTTGTCGCAAATTAGCGAGAACACTAATGCAAAGAACAATGTTTTTGCTAATTTAGTAAAATATGCATATGGTTAAATATTATTAGCTCTATTGATATAACTATATTGGTGACAATATTATTGTTGCTAATTAACAAGAACACTGATGTAAAATTGAAGACAATATTGTTATTGCTAATTAGCGAGAACGGTGTTGTAGCTAATTGGTGACAACAATGTTGTCACTAATTTAGTAAATATTCATATGGTTAAATGTTAGCTCCATTGATATTTCTATATGCATACGATTATATATTAGCTCAATTAATTTTGCTAATTTGGTAACAACATTGTTGTCGCTAATTAAAGAGAATATTGATGTAGCTAAATTGGCGACAATACTATTGTCACTAATTAACAGGAACGGTGCTGTAGCTAATTGGCGATAAAAATATTGTCACTAATTTAGCAAAATGTACTAGCATGTGTTTTAATATTAGTTCCATTCATATGACTTTATTGTTGAGAATAATATTGTAGCTAAATTCACGAGAACAATATTATCGCTATTAGTACTTTTTTGTAATAAAGAATTAATTTGGTATAAATGTGACCGATGATGCTTTAATTATAGTAAATTATAATTTATTAGTACTTGAAAAGTGAATTAAAATTATAATTTTAATTATCTTACAAAAATAAATACATCATATTTCATATTTTACTTTTAAAATTGTTTTTATGAGAATAATTACAAATTAATGTTTTTTTATTACATTTTTGCTTAACGTGAGCATGCCAGTAATGATAATAATAATAATAATACGAAGAAGATAATGTAATAATTAAGAATAACAAAACTGCATAAGTAGTATTAGTTGCCTAGCCAAAATTTAGCGAGAGCAGCTTGTTCTCGCTAATATCTGGAACCCTATTTTATTTTGCCGTGATGAATATTGAATTTAGTGGGATTTAATTGAAAATTGGTACTCTCCAGTAAAACTCTCTCTCTTTCTCTACCTGTCTACGCAACCTGTTTCTCTTATTATTATTATTTTTATCTCCAGTGCTCTCTTAGGTAGTGCAATCGGTGGTTTTTTCAACCATTATTAATTATGTTTGTTTGCTAGGTGCATTTTCACCCCTTTCTAGATGCGTTTTCATCCTCTCTTTCTGTTCTTTTAATAGATTGTTACGTTTGTTTACTAAAGATCTCAAATCTTTGAGCCTTCTAGCTTTTGAGTTATGATTTCTTGTAAAATGAGTGAGATTTGTGCCTGAATCTGGTACTTTGGGTCTAGATCTGATTTGGGTTTTAGCTATTTGTTTTTTCTTTTTAATAGCATAGTGGAATACGTTGCTTGTGATTTAGCATTGGAGAACTATTTGCCTCAATCTGAATGATGGGTTATGATCAAGATTCTCAAAAATCTTTAGGTGATTTTTAAATTAAAATAGTTGTCCTCAAGGTATAAAAAATAGAGTTAATTTCTTGATTATTGGGTTGAAAAATCGAAATTGGTTGGCTGACTATCTGAGTTTTTTGGGTTATCGAAGGGCATCTCCACTTATTGATGTGAGGAAACTATTAGCTGTGAATGTAGAAACATGTCATCTTACCAACTATTCTTTATCTCGTGAAGTAAGCATTCATTTTTTACTTTTACAAAATTATTATTTATTGATATCAATGGAATTCTTTTGTTGTTCTGGCATTAATTAATTGTTAATATAATAATATTCAGGTTAAAGGGCAGAAATTGAATGACAGAGTGGAAATCGTGACTTTAAAGCCTTGTTTGCTGGCAATGGTTGAAGGTAGGTGAACTCATTTTACCAATAATTCAGCCCATGAGAATCATTTTTTTTTTTTTCAATTTTACTATTTAATTAATCACATTTACAAATGGAGTTCAATTCAAATTGGAAATTGCCAAAGCATATGCCGTTTATAATATTCTATTTGTTACATAGTATTATTTGCTGTATAGTTGACTTTTCTAATCTAGGAACATAATCATAAGGGCTGATTTATTTCCTTTATTGTAGTTTCTTATTATTGTATATTTGCTTCCTTTTTAGTATTCTTTGTTTGTAAATGCCTGTACACTGGATTTAATAATTCATAAGAAAGTCTTCCTCTATTTTCTGCTCTGTTACACTATTAATCATTCAAACTTGAAATATAGATTAAGCAATCTCTTTATTGCTTTGGTTAGCATAATTGTATGGATGGTTTATATGCATTGTCGTGGAACATGAAGAACTTTATTTTATTTTTTTAACCAAAAAAATACTATATGGTATAGCACATATGCCGGAATTTACATTTTTTAGATACACATTCAATGACTCATAACAAAACCAAAGATAGGCCATAGCATATTCTTCTATCTCCACTCTTTGATTTTCAATCACTCATAACAAAACCAAAGATTGGCCATAGCATATTCTTCTATCTCCACTCTTTGTTTAGCATTAAATCGGTGTTTATTGATGATTGATGTTTTAGTTTGTGGTTTTTCTCTTTGAATTTTGATTTCATGTAATGGAGCCACTGAAGGCACTACAAGTGGGTTTCCAAGTTAAAAACGTGAAAATTGCATAACGGCATTTTGTGAAATAATTGGCAGCTTATTTTCTTAATGTTTGGGTTGTGTTTTTCTTAAAGTTTTGCGTTGATGTTAATTGTGATTGAAGAACATCTTATTGCTTCTTGTGCTGTTGGGGAATCTATTGTTTTTGTAGATTTTGTGGAACTCAAGTTTTTCTATTATTTCGAATTACACTAAAATAATGATACAAGGGTATATTTATAGGTATACAAGTAGTAAAAGGAAGATTACTATTCTACCCTTAATTACAAACTATTATCTAACAAAATACATTAACCAACACTCCCCCTCAAGTTGGTGCAAAAATATTACACATGCCCAACTTGCAAACTATGACGTGGAAAGCTCGACTACCGAGCCCTTTTGTAAAAACATTAGCTAATTATCTGTCCGACGTTACATGAAATAGGCTCAAAACACCATCGGATAATTTTTCTTTGATGAAGTATCGATCAATTTCAATATGTTTTGTCCTGTCATGTTAAACTAGATTATGAGCAATACTAATTGCAGCTTTGTTGTAACAATACAAAAATAGTCGATCTTTTTTAACCAAATTCAACTCTACTAATAACTTCTGTAACCATAACAACTCACAAACACCTTGAGCCATAGCTTTATATTATGCTTCTACACTTGATCTTACAACTACACTTTGTTTCTTGCTTCTCCAAGTGACTAAGTTATCTCCCACAAATGTACAATAACTAGAGGTGGATCTTCTATCATATAAAGATCTAGCCCAATTTGCATCTATGAAGGCTTCAATTCGTAGATGACCATTTTTTGAAAAAATAATACCTCTTTTTGGAGCTGATTTTAAATACCTCAAAATGCGAAAAATAGCTTGTTGATGAGATTCTCTTGGATCATGCATAAACTGACTCACCAAGCTAACTGCATAAGCAATATCTGGTTTAATGTGAGATAGATAGATAAGTTTACCGACCAATCTTTGATATCTGCCCTTATCAACTGAACCTTTAGTTCCTGTTTGTAACTTATGGTTACTTTCAATGGGTGTATTTGCTGGTTTGCATCCCAACATACCAGTTTCATCCAAAAGATCCAGAACATATTTTCTTTGAGAAATGAAGATTCCTTTGGTTGATCTAGCAACTTCAATTTCCAAGAAATATTGTAGCTTCCCAAGATCCTTGATTTCAAACTCCTGAGTTAAGAGCTTCTTCAGTCGAACTATTTCTTCTTTATCATCCCCTATCATCACTATGTCATCAACATAAATAATGAGAAGAGTGATCTTACCCTTGGAGTGCCTCATAAAGAGGGTATGATTAGCATTACTTTGTTGATAACCAAAAGATATTATAGCTTTGCTAAATCTGTCAAACCAAGCTTTCGGAGATTGTTTCAACCCATACAAGGCTTTCTTCAATCTGCACACCTTCCCTTGAGTTCTCTCATCATCAAATCCAGGAGGAATCTCCATATAAACCTCTTCTTCCAGGTCCCCATGGAGAAATGCATTCTTCAAATCAAATTGCAGCAAATCCCAATCCAAGTTAGCTGCACAGGATAGCAAGATTCTAATTGTATTCATTTTAGCAACTGGTGCAAATATCTCCTGATAGTCAACTCTATAAGTCTAGGTGAATCCCTTTGCCACTAATCTAGCTTTAAATCTTTCAATTGAACCATCAGCTTTGTGTTTTATTGTGAACACCCACTTACAATCAACTAACTTTTTGTCTAGAGATGCAACTAGTTCCCAGGTTTCATTTTTAGAGAGAGCTTTCATTTCTTCAACCATAGCTTCTCTCCACTTTGGATCCTTGATAGCTTCTCTCCAATCCTGTGGAATAGACATAAAGGAAAGAGACAAGGTAAAGGTTCTATAGGAGGGAGACAAAAAATCATAAGAGATAAAGTTAGAGCTGGAATGTTTTGTACACGACCTGACTCCTTTTCTTTGAGTAATGGGCAAATTTAAATCAGAAACAAGAAATGACTCATCCGAGGATTATGGCAATCTAGAATACATGATGGCTTCTTCATACCTATTATTCCTCGAGTATCTCAATAAGTCAGGTCTATCTAAACGACCACCAACACCAACAACATTCTCACTCTCCTCCCGCTGAACATCAACATTCTGCTCTCCCTAGACATCAACAACATTCTCCTCCTGAATAACAATCTCTTCATTTTTCCTTTGAACTAGATCATGAGATAGCATGCGTACATTCATCACCACTTCTTCACTTTTCTCCCCCTGAAGAGGTGATTGTATATTGCCAAAATAAGGTTCAGACTCCCGAAAAGTAACATTCATACTCACATATAATTTTCTAAATGGACGATGATAGCACTTATATCCCTTTTGAGTTGGAGAATATCCAATGAACACACATCTCAGTGCTCTCAGATCTTATTTTCCAACATTCCTAGTATGAACAAAGCAAACACATCCAAAAATCTTTGGTGGAATAGTATAGCCATTTTTTCCAGTTAAGGCTTCTACAGGAGTCCTAAAGTTAAGAGGTTTGAGAAGCATTCAATTAATAAGATAGGCAGCCACTAGTACAGTATCCCCCCAATATGACTTTGGAACATGCATAGTAAATATAAGAGATCTAGCAACTTCTAACAAATGCCTATTTTTCTTTCAGCTACACCATTTTGAGCACTAGTATAAGGAAAACTAGTTTGGTGAATAATTCCATAAGACTCCAAAAAAGTATCAAACCTACTATCCATATATTCTGTCCCATTATCAGACCATAAAACTTTTATTTTAGCATCAAATTGGATGTGAACCATTTTATAAAAAAATTAAAAACAAGAGAAAACATCACTCTTTGCCTTAATCAAATACACCCAAGTCATTCTAGTGCAACAATCAATGAAAGTAACAAACCATCGATTTTCAGACAAAGAGACAATTTGTGTAGGCCCCCAAACATCAGAATGAACAATCATAAATGGCTCACTGACTTTATTATCACTCAAAGGATAAGAGTTTTTAGTATGTTTAGCATACTCACAAGCATCACAAGATAAAGAATCAAACCGAGTTCTAGCAAATAAACTAGGATATAGTTTTTCTAAAACAAAAAATGACAGATGCCCTAATCGCCTATGCCACTAAATGATCTCCTGGTTGACATCCTGATACCCCCCAAAAAAAGCTAACTCTTGATTGTCTTCCAGCATATATAAGTCATCATGCTCTCTACCACTGCCAGTCCTCTTCCCTGTTTGAAGATCTTGAAAGATACAAAAAAAAAAATTCAACCTTACAGTTAAGAGTTTTAGTGATAGCACTAACAGATAAAAGATTGACAGGGAATTAAGGAACATGAAAAATAGAAGACAATTTAATATTAGGAGTACAATAAACAGAACCTGTCCCAGAAATAAGGGTTAATGACCCATTAGCCACCCTAACACTATCCCTTTTTAAACAAGGAGAGTAGTTAAGAAAGCCTTTTGAAATACCTGTCATATGTCTATTCGCACCAGAATCAATAATTCATGAGTTATGATGAGAAAAAGTAGTACCTAACTTGACCAAATTAGAGGTAGCACTGGAGGAAGGAGTAAGCTGAGACACGATAGGCCTAAAATGCAAAATCTCATCAGAAGAGAGACTCTCAATTGAAGCTGACTCCTTAGATGATTTCACTATTTCTAACACATGTGCTTGAGCCCTTGTTGGATTAACACGTTTTCCCCCACGACCCTTAATAGGTTTCCCATGCAACTTCCAGCAAGTCTCTTTAGTGTGCCTTGGCTTACCACAGTAATCACAGTGCAAATAATTTTTATCAGAAAGAATCCCTTTTGGTTGCTCAAGAGAGGTATGGGCAGTCAAACCCGACTTGTCAATATGTGCAGTATAAAGCATAGCACTTCTTCTGGTTTTTTCCTGCTGGATTAAAGAATTTACCTCTTCAAGTGAAGGAAAATGAGTTCTGCCAATAACTTGAACTCGCACTTGATCAAATTCAGGATTTAAACCAGCCAAAAAATCATAAACCCTCTCATTTTCAATCATCTTTTGAATCAGCACCGCATTATCAACACATTTTGCTTGAAAATTCTGATAATAATCCAGTTCCTGCCATAAACTACCCAGTTCAGAGAAATAATCTATAACAGTAAGCTCATCTTGTTTTGTACCATGAACTTTGTTCCTGAGCTCAAAGATACGAGCATCATTTTTCATTCGAGAATAGGTGATTTTTGCAGCTTTCCATATCTTTTCTGTAGTGTCAAGCAATAAATACTTTTTAGAGATCTTAGGATGCATAGAATTTAGGAGTCAAGACATAATTAGTGAATTATCTGAGTCTCATTGATTAAAATTAGAATTGGTGACAGATGGTGGTTTTTTACTTCCATCGATATAAGCCTGCAACCTTCTAGCCTTAATCGACAATAAACATGATCTAGATCAGGCTAAATAAGTACTGCTCCCCTCAAGTTTAACTAGGCTAATTTGAGAATAGGGACTGTTATTAATGGGATAATGTTTCTCAACTTCTTTATGTTCATCCTTAATATTTAACATAATGAAAAAGCCAAAAAAGGATAAAAAACAGCAAGAAAAAAAATTAACCCAGGAAAATAGAACCTGTTCACGTGTGACCTAGAAACCAAGGAAGTCGGAAGTCATCGGAGATCAGTGGGTTGGAGGCGGAAAAAGGTGGTGAGTAGATCAGAAGAAAAAATAGCAGCAAAAAATGGTCGGAGGTAGAGTCATGCGCTTCACGTGCCGGCGCATGGAGAAAGGCCAGAAAGCTATGGGCGGTGCGTGTACTCAAGCGCGACTTCTGACGGCGTCGGAAATCAGGGCACCGGCCAATCTTGACCCAATCTATCTTCTTGTGGGGGCGATGTCGAAAGAGAAGGACTGAAACACAACCTTCTAGACTCGTCGAAAAAACAAAGGTTACCGAAAATTAACCAACTGCGGAAGGGAGTTAACTCGACCTTCGAAATGGCGGTGACTCTGATACCATGTAGATTTTGTGGAACTCAAGCTTTTCTATTATCTCGAATTACACTAAAATAATGATACAAGGGTATATTTATAGGTATACAAGTAGTAAAAGGAATATTACTATTCTACCCTTGATTACAAGCTATTATCTAACAAAATACATTAACTAACAGTTTTCTACTATAAGATGTAAGGGTTGGATTTGATTTTACTTGAATTTTCAGTTTATCTATCAAATTATTTTAATTGAGAGTTTGATTTTTTTATTGGACCTCAATATCTTTGCTTGAATTGCTTACTGTTGATTGTTTTTGAAAATTATGTTAATTAATTGTATTTTGGTTATCTAAAATATAATTTTAAATATTCATATTGGGTTTGAGTTATAGTCAAAAGTCAAATGTATTAGCTTGGTTCTATTTGCTGAATTAATAGGTATATATTCTTGTATTGGCATGTTTGCATCCCTACCATCTAATTGCTTATAATAGCACTTTTCATATATGCATAAAAACATTTCTAGATATCACATATCAAATTGTTTATAATATCAATTAGTTGTGGCTTTGGAAATGTAAACCAACCAAATGAGTTTGTAGGTAAGTTGTTTATAATATCAATTAGTTGTGGCTTTGGAAATGTAAACCAATCGAATGAGTTTGTAGGTAAGTTGGGTGACATTTTTCTCTTCAATAGGCTGAATTATTAAATTATTATTTTTAAAATAGGCTGAAAATTTGTTATTAAATTATTATGTTTACATAAATTAAATTAAGTCCAATTAAGGTTACATAAATTAAATAGGCTTTTGCTTTTACTTCTACCAGAGAATTATTATGTCCAATTAAGTTTATTAAATTATTATGTTTACATAAATTAAATTAAATTAAATTAAATGTAAGCATTTGCTTACAAAAATTAAATTAAATTATGTTATTTTATTTTTTACCACCAAAAATTATTATGTCAGCATTTATATCAGAAATTAAATTATTATATACGTTCATTGCTCTATCTTTCCAAGTAAATTGTAAACAAGTTAACCATTATCGTCAAAGAGAAGCTACTGCTTGCTAATGTGAAATTCATAACCTGTAAGCACTGATGTAGGTTTTGTTTTATTTGTGGAGGAGAGAAGTTACAAAAATCATTGTTTGAGGTTTTCAATATCTTTGCTTGAATTGCTTACTGTTGATTGTTTTTTTCTCACTCTTTTTTTTTTCCTGCTTCAGTACTATCAGGCGTTATTTCGTGATGGTGAATGCGTTTTGCTTGGTTTTTCTTTACAAAATGGTAATCTTGATGAAGCCAATGGGGAGAAGTTAGTTTTAAATGTTCTTCAGACTCTATCCTGTCTCCTTGCAAATAACGACAGCTCAAAGGTAATCCTCTCTTGTGCTCTGTCTTGTGTGTTTTTTGTTTTCCCTAGTCTTTGAGAATGGTTCTTAGGCTGTATTTTTTTTTTCCTAGGTTGCATTTGTATGATAAATGTGGTTTGAATGTAAGCTTTTGGTTCAACTTGTACACCCTAAATTCTTACAAGCAAATTTAGATTAAAATAACTTCTCTTCACATAATTTGCTTGCATTCTCGAGGAGCATGGATAGATAAATCTTTTTGCATTTCTTAGATTTGTATGTTGACAATGTTGTACTTGTCCATTGCTTTTGCAAGTTCATTTTTTGCGCATCCTCTTTCTTGGAACTAATAATTTTGCTGGGGAAGAATGTTTTATATGAATTTGCCAATGTGAGGGCCAGTATCTCCATCAATGATACTTTTTACTTCTAAAAAAACTTTTATGGTACATATAGTTCTGAATGTTTAATGTTTAATTTTTTTTTACTGCCTCTGTTTGATGTTTGATTCTCTTCTCCTTTTTTATTATCTCTTCAATTTTTTTATCCCTTTTTTTAATCTCATACTGATATTTTATACATAGAAAAGTTTCAGCATTTGAAGCTATTCATTAGCTTGATTATTGAAGATAATCTCATACTGGTTTAAGCTGTGGGTTAATACAAACTGAAGTTAAGACATCTCATTGTAGTGTTTTGTGGATTCTTGTGAAGAACAAAGTAGTCCCTGATCCTTTCTACAGTTTGGAAAATGAAGCAATCATAGAACAAAGTAGTCTCTGGGAGGGAGTACTATGCGTTTTGTTTCTTCACCACTTTTGAGCATACGCTGGTATGCATTTTTGGATATCACAGTTAAACATGACCAAAAATAAAATTACTTTTCTTTTTCTTCTTTCAAGCATCTGCTAAATAAGAAATTTCATTTTTGTATTTCTATTGAGGATGTTATTGTTTTGGCTTTAGGTTTATTGCCAAAATCTTCTTTGCACAATATGTTTAAGTATGTAACAGTGCGGAACACACTAGTATTGTTGTTCTGCATTAGAATTTAAATAAATAATGGTTGACTTGGTTTTTCAAACATTTTAGCGGGAAGTTTTCTCTGCTGCTTGATTCTTGATACTTTCCTTTGGATGTCTGTCTTCTTTAGTCAGGAAATCAACACCTAGAGCTGAGGTTTCATGCAATTAATTTCCATGCTAAAGTGTATTTAAACGGACACAAAAAGGTGGTGTTAAGTTTTGATAGTATTTTTTTGTCCATGAAATTGTCCCCAGATGGCTATCAAAAGATACATGGTGTTAAGTTGAATTGCCTTGATTTGAATCTTGAAGAATGTTTCTCATCTATAGCTTTGGATGGTTTTGTAATTTTGGTTTTAAATAATATATCGAGTAGTGAAAAGTGAAAGTAAATTTATATTGTATGGATATAATGTATTTTCCGTTAGCTTATACTATGTGCCATCATTGGTAAATTAGTTAGCTTTGGCTATTTCTACCTGAGTTATAAGCTTGTAAATCTAAAAATAAAACTGTTAAATCTGGGCAATCTGGAGGGCTTTAATAAGAACTCTGCTACTATGCTTTCCGTTTCTCTATTAATATGGAAATTGAAGAAATCCTACTTGATATAATGGCAAATTGAGAGAAATGGTGGAAGTAAATTTGAAATCCCAACCTCGATAGATAGAAAAATAAAGGCAGATACGGATTATGCTTTATGGTGCTTGAAAAACTATGCTGTCCATTTCTTATGAACACATTGAGATATTACTCATACATTCTTGTATTTAGAAAGTGATTGCCGAAGTTGTCTTGTTCATTCTTCTTTCCCCAATCAATCTCAAGGATCTTAAATTTACACATGGTTTGTTGACAGATAACTATGTATGCTTTTCATTTTTATTTCTTTTTGACAGGTTTGCTGTTTTGAATTTATTTGTTGTATTTACTGTCTAGCTAATTATGTATGTTATACACTATTTATGCTTTAACATGCACAATTTTGCTTTCCTTGTGCTCTTATTATCTATGTTACTGGTTGAATGGTTTTTTTTTTTTTTTGCTTTTAATTCTAACATCCATTCTTTATTTATTTAATTATTTATTTTTATCTTCTGATTTTTTGGAGGGTTTTGTAGGGAAAGAATTTTTTTGAGAGGTTAGTGGTTGCTATGTGAAGGATACAGATAAGTATAAGAGTTTGCTGTAATTGTAATATATTCCACTTGTTTAATGAAGTTCATGTACAGTATTTATAGAATAATTCTGCAGAAGTTCTAGCTAGTATCTAGGAAGCAGTTACAACAGAATAAATGAAAAAATACAGCAGATAAGATAATCAAGATTGAAAGATAAGATAATTAAGATTGAAAGTTTAAATAATCTTCTGTTATTCTGTTATGGCTAAGCTGTATCCTTGACATGCCCCCGCAAGATGGAGGCTCCATTAGAGACTCCAATCTTGGAGCGAAAATGAAGAAATGGACTGCGACCCAAGGGCTTAGTAAGCATATCAGCAATTTGATCTCTGGAGCTGATATGCAAAACACGAAGTAAACCTTGTGTGACACGTTCTCTGACAAAATGATAGTCAAGAGCCAAATGCTTCATACGGGAATGGTAGACTGGATTAGCACATAAATATGTTGCACCTGTATTGTCACAAAACAGGGTAGGAGCTCGTTGAAGAGAAACGCCAAGTTCATGAAGAAGATTTTGAACCCAAATGACTTCAGCAGCTGCATTAGCTAATGCTTTGTATTCTGCCTCGGTAGAGGATCGGGAAACAGATTTCTGACGTGCAGAACGCCAGGAGATAATATTATTACCCAAGTAGAGAACATAGGCAGTAGTAGAACGACCCTTGTCATGAATTCCTCCCCAATCAGAATCAGAAAAGGCAGTGAGAGAGAGAGAACTACCACGATTGAGAAATAAGCCATGATGAATTGTACCTTTTAAGTATCGAAGCACACGTTTTACTGCCTGTAGATGTTTCTGAGTTGGTGCATGCATAAATTGTGATAATTTGTTGACCGCAAAAGAAACATCTGGTCGAGTGATTGCTAAGTATTGTAAAGAACCAACTAAACTCCGATAAGAGGAGATGTCAACAGGAGAAGTTCCATCATCAAGTGTATAAGATTCCGTAGAACTGAGAGGAGTCTGAACTTCTTTGGCACCATCCATGTGAAACCGACAAAGGAGATCACTGATATGTCTATGTTGAGAAAGAAATAGCCCCGAATGAGTGGAAATAACTTCAATTCCCAAAAAATGATGTAAAAGTCCCAAATCCTTTATTGAAAACCGAGCAGCTAGCTTGATAACAAATTGATCCAAAAATGTAGGATGATTACCAGTAAGAACAATGTCATCAACGTAGACCAAAAAATATGCAGTGATCCCATTGGAAGTATAAATAAATAATGAAGCATCAGCATGAGATTTTCGAAAACCAGAAGCAATCAGGAAGGTTGTCAGCTCAGTATACCAGGCACGAGGAGCTTGTTTGAGACCGTAGATTGCTTTCCGAAGCTTGCAAACATGGTTCGGAAACTGAGGATGGAGATATCCAGGAGGTTGAACCATGTAAACATCTTCCTGAAGGGTACCCTGCAAAAAGGCATTATTGACATCCAATTGGCGCAAGGGCCAATTTTGTGAGAGAGCAAGACATAAAATGATGCGAATGGTAACAGGTTTGGTGACAGGACTAAAAGTTTCAAAATAATCACGGCCAGGTTCTTGAAGAAAACCTTTGGCCATTAGACGCGCTTTGTACTTGTCGAGTGATCCATCAGGTTTGCATTTGATTCGAAAAACCCATTTGCAACCAATGGCAACATGAGATGATTTGGGTACTAACTCCCAAGTTCCATTCTGTAATAGCGCATTGAATTCAGCATCCATTGCTTGCCTCCAGTGAGGATCTTTAATTGCTTGTGACACAGTAGTGGGTTCTAAAGTGGATGGAAGGGGATGGCTGGTTGTATGATTGATAAATTTATCATTGAAGTATTTGGGATTGGGTTTGGTTGTACGAACAGGTCGGGTAGATGGTGCAGGTGAGATAGGGGATGGGGAAGCAGCTGTGATAGGCTCAGAGTCAGCTGAAGTAGAAGCAGAAGTGATCTCAGGTTGAATACTTAGTGGTGCAGTTGAAGTGAATGAAGGAAGAAGTGCTGGTTCAGGTGCCATAGAAGAAAAGGTGTGAGATGGGCTGGTGCTTTGATCATGATCTTGTGAAGAACCTGCATGAAGAGCCTCATGAACAAGGTTAGTGAAGGCATGAGATTTATTGCGAACTTGAAAAGGAAATTTAGACTCAACAAATTTGACATGACGGGATAAGTAGAGACGATTAGTTGTGGGATCAAGACACTTTTAGGCAGATTTAGAGGTAGAGTAACCAAGAAAAACACAAGGAATGGACCTAGGTTGTAACTTAGATGTAGTGTATGGACGCAGCCACGGATAGCATAAGCATCCAAACGGCTTTAGAGATGTATAGTTTGGTGACCTACGAAATAGCATTTGAAAAGGTGATGTGAAGGATAAAGGGGAAGATGGAAGACGATTAATAAGATATACTGCTGCTTGAAACGCATACGACCAATAGTGCAATGGGAGAGAAGCAAAATGAAGAAGAGAAAGGCCTGTCTCAACAATGTGTCGATGACCCCTTTCAGTAGTACCATTATGTTCCGGTGTGTGAGGTGGAGAAGTGAGGTGAGAGATGCCACAGTGATTAAACAGCGGAATGAGCTTTTGATACTCACCTCCATTGTCTGAAAAAACAGATCGTATTTTAGTTTGGAAGAAGGTTTCAACAAGATTTTTAAATTGAGAAAAGACATTATATGTGTCTGATTTTTTGTGCATGGGATAGAGCCATATATATTTGGTATAATGATCAACAAAAACTATGTAATATTCATAACCATCAATAGATCTCTTAGTAGGTCCCCAAACATCAGTATAGATAAGTTCGAAAGGTTTTGTGCTAACTAAAGAATTGACTGAAAAAGGTAACTTGTGACTTTTATTGATGGAACAAGAATTGCAATGAAAATGAGTAACGGAACTAGTTGACAGTGAACTATGTTGTTTAAGAATAAGACTGAGAACTTTATTGGAGGGATGACCAAACTTGTGATGCCAATCAGACACGAAAAGTTTCATAGTGACATTAATTTGTGGACTCGAAGGAAAAGTTGCGCAATAAACATCATCAATGTTTTTCCCTTGTAGTAGAGGCGCCCCCGTGCGAAGATCCTTCACAAGAAAATGAGAAGAGAAAAATTCAACAGAAACAGGGTTAGTTTTACATAATTTAGCTATGGAAATTAGATTACTACG
Source organism: Excoecaria agallocha (assembly GCA_037975025.1). Classification (NCBI taxonomy): domain Eukaryota; kingdom Viridiplantae; phylum Streptophyta; class Magnoliopsida; order Malpighiales; family Euphorbiaceae; genus Excoecaria; species Excoecaria agallocha. The sequence continues at coordinate 29,607,669 of CM075817.1, read as the reverse complement.
TAAATGAGGAACACATAAAACATTAGACAATGAAAGTGGCTTATTTGGTGTAGTAATTGTAGTATGACCGATATGTGAGATAGAAAGGCTTTTACCATCACCTAGGAAGAGCTCATCTGGACCACCATAGTCAGAGAAGGATTGAAGTGTAGATAAATCAGATGTGGCATGATGAGAAGCACCACTATCAAATAACCAAGGCTGCTGAATTGGAGGAGAGGCAGTGGTAGCATTGACTACTGGATTAGTTATTGTAGATGTGGATGAGGAGCTATTCACTGATATGTTATTCTCCTTTAAAAATCTTCCAAGTTTTCGACAATCACGTGTATCATGACCTGCAATCTCATAAAAACGACAGAACAGATTAAAATTATTGGAACGATTGCCTTGCTGATATTGCCATGGGCGAAATTGATTTCCATTGTAACCACTACGAGACTTTCTGTAATGGAAGCTTTGGCCTGGGACTGATTTGGTGGAATGTTGTGATCTTGGATATTGCTTTTGGGTTACATTGGCTGTAGGAATGATTGGAAGAGCAGCTGTATCTTTATCTTTGACTGATCTTTCAAAATCAGTAAGTTTGTCAAACAATTCAAAATATGTGATAGGTGATTCACGAGCTTTGATAGCTGCAACCATGGGACTGAATTCATCACCTAGTTGAGTGATGATATGAACAATAAGATCTTCTTCATCAATGGGGTTTTGAGTTAGAGCCAAATCATCAGCAATAGATCGCATTTTAGTAAGATATTTAGCAATGGATTTGCTCTCTTTCGGATTTTTAGCAAGCTTAGCTTTGAGTGAGATGATTCTCGATCGTGAAGTATTGGCATAGCTGTGTAGAAGTCGTGTCCAAGCTTCTTTGGAGGTTTCAGCAGAAGAGATAATAGGTTGGATGAGTTCAGAGCAGCTGCCAAGTATAGCACTGAAGAGTATTTGATCTTGTCTATACCAGGTGGTATATTCTGGATTTAATGTTTTCTGATCACTGTCAAGAAATTTTGGAGGTGCAGTGACAGAATCATCAATGTATTCTAGGAGATTTAGGCCGATAAGAGTTGATTGAATTTGTTTTCTCCAAACAGGAAAATTGGAAGTGTTGAGTTTGATTGGGAAATTTGTTGGTGCGTTTAAGTGTACTATTGATGATGATAAAGCCATAATGAAGCAAGATAAAAAAGAAAACTCGTTGGAGTATGTTTAGGGCTCTGATACCATATAAGAGTTTGCTGTAATTGTAATGTATTCCACTTGTTTAATGAAGTTCATGTATAGTATATATAGAATAATTCTGCAGAAGTTCTAGCTAGTATCTAGGAAGCAGTTACAATAGAATAAATGAAAAAATACAGCAGATAAGATAATCAAGATTGAAAGATAAGATAATTAAGATTGAAAGTTTAAATAATCTTCTGTTATTCTGTTATGGCTAAGCTGTATCCTTGACAATAAGGACATTATTGAAGTAGTAAATGTATGGCTCTGTTGTTTTCAATTATAGGAAAAAAAATACCATAGCTCCTAATTGGCATATCTAGCTTGCAATTATATTAAGATTTGTCATTAAATTGTCTTTTATTACGATACTTACATTTATGAATGGGTCTTTTGGTATTTAATTTCTTAAAGGGTGAGAGTTATTCTCTACTGTTGTATGGCATAAAGCTTTTAAAAGGGTTAAAGCCCCTGTGGTTATTTTTTGTACCTCTTGCTATAGATTAAAAGGGAAGATATTTACAATTTTTTGTGTGATTGTAATTTTAATTTATGAGAAAATGATATTGAATTGTTGTATTTTAAATGCTTTCTAGAACTCTGTCTACTGTAAGTAAATTACAAACAAGTTAACCATTATGCTTTCTAGAACTCTGTCTACAGTAAGCACAATATCCAGACATTATTTATGTGGATCTTCTTCTTATAGAGCATTAAAAGCGACCTTATACCACTGTTTTGATATATTCTTGCATTGAGAGTGACCTCGCACTCTCAAACAAATAACAACAATCTGATGACTTTTGGCTTCTGTCAGATCGTTTGTTATGGTATGAGAAATGAAAACTCTAGGCCGTTTAAGAAATCCAGAAAAGTTTTGTTTTCATTTTGCTGATTTCTTACGAGAAGCTACTGCTTGCTAATGTGAAATTCACAACCTATAAGCACTAATGTGAAATTCGTTGGATTTTTGGAATCACAATAATTAATTAAATGGATGAAGAAATTATAAGAATTTGGTATAAAAATTAAAGAAAGGTTTTGATTTTGATAATTTCTTTTGATATTTTAGTTATATTATGTGCTTTAGTGGATTAATAATTTTTATATAGGGCCTTCTATATTTTTACTATCAGGGTCTTATATATTTTGATATTCTTATTTCGATTATTTCTTGCTTTTTGCTGATTTTTTCTATTAACTTCTTTTAAGTTCTCAAGTAGCATGATTTGGCTAACAGGGTTCAATTCTAGGTGTTGAGGTGGACTTTCATGGAAGATCCTGAATAATTTGTGTTGAGATTGAACAAGAGATGGATGAGCAGGTCGGAAAGATCTAGCAGTAGATGGAGATGCATAAACAATTTTTCCAGTAGCAGATTTAGGAGGAAATGCATCCTTTCACATTATAGTTATAAGTGTACAGGATATTTTGAATGATATTTGTTATTGTTATATATGCATATATTATTTTCGATATACAATTAACAATAATATCCATTTGTAAAAAACAATATATATATATATATATATATATATATATATATATATATATATATATATATATATATATATATATATATATATAATGTTGAGCATATAAAATATAAATTTGTCATTTGAAGTTTATTATTTAAATGATTAAATTTCTATGTTGATTTAATAAATCGAAAAATAATTTTAATTTAGCGAGGAATTATCATGTTTGGACAGTAGCTATTTAGTTACAACATAACTATAATAGAACTCCAGCTAACTTTGCAAGAGCACATTAGCGGCATATATTTTGTCGCTAAAATCATATTAGCCACAAATAAATAAGGGGAAATATATCGTATGGCGATGAATGTATTGTCGCCATAAAATTTAGAGAGAATATTATTTTAGCGATATGGCAGTGAATGTACTGTCGTAA